>JAHRHZ010000088.1:5866944-5905770 GCA_024137785.1 Ginglymostoma cirratum
TCTATCTGTGTGCGTGTGTTTGTGTGTGCGTGTGTGGTTTGCGTGTGTGTGTGTGTGTGTGTGTGTGTGTGTGTGTGTGTGTGGTTTGAATGGGTACTGTTTAGGCCGGACCATCAACCCCTCTCGCCAACTGAGGCCTTAAGTGACTACTCAAGTAGTGGCAGGCAGCTCTCAGGAGGTAAGACCTCTTCCCTGGATTGGTTCAGATGTCTCAACTCCAGCCAATTAATGATTAATCAAAGAACATTAACTGGCTGTGGTGGGTCATCCGTTGGGATTGGGATATCATTCCTCTCCATCGTTTGGCAGTAGGGTTGCCATGTGGAAAATCCTGAACCAAGTCTTGTTTTGTCGGATGAATGAGCAGACAATGTCAGAAGGTGACACTCAGACCTAATAATGTAGTTCACCTCTAAGACCCACATCATCTTGACTTGGAATCACTATATCACTGTTAATTTACTGTCGCTGAGGCAAAAGTCTGGAACTCTCTAACAGCATTGTGCATTCACCTACACCAAATGAACTGTAGCAGTTCATGACAGCAACTCTCAAATACCATCTCAAGGAACTAGGGATTGCCCAACGGCAATAAATTATAGTGATATGCCGAGTGAATAAAAAAAGTCTTCTAGTCCAGCTAACCTCATCTTGAACCAAAGGTTTTAAGATGGTAAAACCAAAGGTTTTACAGACCTCTGTATTACATGGTTATGAATCTAAAATTGATATTACTTTCAACTTTAGAACAATATTATTAATGTTCTTTTAACCCAACATTGGATGTACTTTCTCGTGGGGTGGCACGGTGGCTCAATGGTTAGAATTACTGACTCAGAGCGCCAGGGACCAGAGTTCAATTCTGCCCTCAGGCAACTGTTGTGGACTTTTCAGGAGTTTGCATGTTTTTCCCATTTCCTCCCACAGTCCAAAGGTGTGCTGGTTAGGTGGATTGGCCATACTAAATTGCCCCATAGTGTCCTGGGATGTGCAGGCTAGGGGGATTAGCCACAAGAAATGCAGGGTTACAAGGATAAGATAAGATAGGGTAGGGATGTGGGATAGGTGTAATGCATTTTGGAGGGTTGGTGTGGATTTGATGGGCCAAATGGCCTGTTTCTCCACTAGGTGATTCTATGATCCTCTAAGAAGTGTGAGATGTCCTACAGTTCTATTCATTGAAAATTCAGGGAGATCCTTAGTATTCTGGCCAACATTTATTCCTCAAGTAATACGTAAAAGCAGATGATCAGGTCATTGATTTGCTGTTTGTGGGTCAAAGGTGACCTTGTTAATTATTGCATAATGGTAAAACACATTCATAATGGCCTATTAATTCTCCTGCCCTATGTTACTTAGTTATACTGACCTTCCCAAATAATACTATATTTGTTAAATATTACAGGCCTTACAACAAACATAACAATACAGTCTTAATGTTTTGTCATCACAGCAATGTCAGTGATGTTGTGTGGCCCTGGATCAACAGGCTTGAATTAAAAATGGATCCAGCACAGCTTCCATTGATTTTGGTCTGTGTTGGCAATGAGCCGATGATGTAATTTATAGATATTTTTAATCAACCTGTTCAGAGATATTATCACACACCTCTGGAGTAAGTGGGACTTGAATCCAGGACTCCTGTTTCAGAGATAGGCTCACAATCACTGCCGCATAAGTGCCCAAGTATGATGTTCATTATATCTGTTAGAACTTTTGCCCAATTACTCCTTTATGGACTTGACCCAACATATACCCCATATGTAAGATAAAAATATTTTTTTAATGGAAGCTGGTCAAAAAAATCATGTGGAAGGAATTAATTCACCATTAGATCTTTAAATGGAATCTCAGAAACATTATGTTGACTGCGAAATATAGGTTCAGGTGCTTTTCAAAGAATATTTCCCTCAGATCTTTCTCAATAGATTTCGTAAATGATGTCAATGCTGCTAACTCAGTTGCATCATGCAATGAGGGCATTGTTGATTGATGTCTGTATGGGTTGTAACTCCTCTTTCTGGTCAATTTGGCCAAAAACAGAACGAACTTCCCACATATATATGTCTGGAAAGAGTATTCTACCTCATAATATCAGTGACAGACCTAAGACCAAATTGTCACCTGAAGCCCCTGAATATATTACAGACACCTGAATGTTCCCAGGCATCCATTCATCCACATTTAACCTGGCTCCAGCTTTCAATGCCTTAAAGCTTTCATGAACATGCTTCCATTAAAACGTACATGCACTATCCAATTCCCACGCTTAGATTACATTCCTTAACTCCTGCTGAAGCATCTATTATTCTGTACATAAATCATCTAAACCCTTCAATTCTACTACAGCCTGTGATCAACCCATTCCATGTATCTGTTATTATCTACGTAATAATTGCTATCTCACTTTAACAGACAGGTCTATGACAGGACTGTTCCTCCTCTTTTAGAAAGTAATTATGCAGTTGCTAGACCAGATATAATGTGTCTGTCTGTTATTATTATGTCCAACCACACTATCACAAGTCTCTTTTGACAGGATTTTGAAATGATTTGCAATAATGCTGATTATCAGCAGTGGTTCAAAAGATCTTAAAAAATGGAGCAGGAGTAGGCCGGTTAGCCCATTGATCTGGTAAGATCATGGGTGATCTGATTATGGCCTTAACTACCCTTTCCTGCCTGACCCCTATAACTCTTGAATCTCTTGCTGATCAAGAATAGGTCTGGCTCAGACCTGAACATATTCAATGACCTAGCTTCCACTGTTCTCTGTGGAAGGGAATCCTGAAAACTAATGATTTTCTAACAGAAGGGGAGGCAGTGAGTGGTGCAGTGGTAATGTCACTGAACTGGTGATTCAGGTAAACTCTGGCTAATATTCTGGGACCATGGATTTGAATACCACCTTGACAGCTGGTGAAATTTGATTTCAATAAAGTCTGGAATAAAAAAAAGGTGCCTAATGGTGACTTATGTAACTCTTGTTGATTGTTATAAATAATCTATCAGATTCACTAATATCCTTTGGGGATGGAAATCTGCTGTCCTTACCTGGTCGTACATTGAAACTGATCTTTTGGCCCAACTGTTCCATTCTGGTGTTCCATGCCCTGCAAGAACCTCCTTGCATTTCTCTCTGTCCAATCCCAACTGTATAACCTATTATTACTATCTCTCTCATGTACTTATTTCAGCTTGCTACCTGTTTGTTTCAACTGCTACTGTGGAAAATCTAGAACAGGCATGTCAAGGCTTTTGTGAAATATTGCCAATCCTGTCATTTGTAGGTTGAATGTCAGCGTCCTTTCTCAAACCAATGTTACCGGCTTCAAGATGTCAGGGTTTCAACTGAGCCAGTCACAGCAATGAACCTGATGTCCAAGCTGCAGAAACAATTGCCCTGTACTGAACTTTGAGTGCAAGAGACTCACTGGGAACAATATGAGGTGGCACGGCAGCTCAGTGGTTAGCACTGCAGCCTCACGGCACCAGGGACCCGGGTTCGATTCCACCCTCGGGCGACTGTCTGTGTGGAGTTTGCACATTCTCCCCAAGTCTGTGTGGGTTTCCTCCAGGTGCTCTGGTTTCCTCCCACAGTCCAAAGATGTGCAGGCTTGGTGGATTGGCCATGCTAAATTGCCAGTAGTGTTCAGGAAGGTGTAGGTTAGGTGGGTTATAGGGGGAATGGGTCTGGGTGGGATGCTCTGATGGTCGGTGTGGACTTGTTGGGCTGAAGGGCCTGTTTCCACACTGTAGGGATTCTTTGATACTGAGGGGATGTTCTCCAATTCTTTGTAAAGAGATCCAAAATCTCCATCAATTTATGGCAATCCATTGCCCAAACTGGAGCACTTGAGAAGACGTCAAACACTTTGAGAGATTCCAAAGGGAGTGTGTAAAAGCCTAATCCTGGCAGTGGAAGCAGTTCACAGGCCCAAGCTGCCCATCCATTCATTCCTTCAAACACATCCTAGCCCCTGCAGATCAGTCATTAGACATGAAATTTTTTTGTGTCAGAAGAAAATCTCTTCACCTGAAACGTTAACTCAGTCTCTCTCTCTCTTCACAGATGCTGCCTGGCCTGTTTTATCCAGCAGTGTTTTGCTTTAGTTTGAGAGGTTCTTTGCTATTTGTCACAATTACTCCTTGTGATAGAGAGTTCCACATTCTAACCATACAAACATACGAACAAGAAAAGGCCACTCAGCCCTTCAAGCCTTTTCTACCACTTAGTAGGATCATGACTGCTTTGATTTTAGCCTCAATTCTACATTCTTACCTATCCTCGATTATCTTTCATCCTCTTGGCAAACAAGAATCTATCAACCTCTGCCTTAAAAGTATTTGAATGTTCTGCCTTTTTAGGAAGGGAATTCTAAAGATTCACAGCCCTACGAGAGAAAAACATGTTTCCTCATCTCTGTTTTAAATGAGCAAACCATTATTTTTAAACTATAACCCCTCGTTCTAGACTCTCCCTCAAGAAGACACAACCTTTCAACAATGACCTGGTCAAGACCCCTCCCCAGCCATCTAATATGTTAATGACCTTCCCGACAGGACCAAATTCTTCTTATATCAGGATGAACCTCTTATGAAGGGACATTATCAATGTATAATATGAAAAATAATTAAACCACTCTTCCTCCCATTGCTCTGCATAGCACAGCCTATCTATCCCACTCTCAATCTAGCTGTTTTAAGCACCCTGGCCTGGGGCTGCTGGCAGGCTTGAGCTTATTGAATTCCCAGTGAGGAAATAACTTCTACAGTGCTCATTAAAAGAGTCTTCACTCCATAAAACTCTCGAAGCAGTTGTCGTTTTTTCTCAAGCACTTTATTTATCAAATGCTACAGCTAAGTCTGTTTGTAACATGTATTGCAACACATGAGGTATTCCAGTCCCTAACATTAGGGTTCCACAGTCAATGTGGCTATAAGACATCAATGTGATTAACTTGCAGAAAACTATCCGACTTTCCTATGCTGTGCCAGTAGGCTGTGTTTAGCTTCAAGTTGGCACATAAATTGAATCTTCTCATTAACAGTGAACAGAGGAAAATGTCAAAATTTAGTATCGCTAGAAAATCAAATTGTATAACAGGTATTACTAAAATACCTGCTCCTGAAATAATTCCACAGAGACCAATATCCGTTCATTTAAAAACCGAAAGAACTGCAGATGCTGCAAATCGGGAACAAAAACAGAAGTTGTTGGAAAAGCCTAGCAGGTCTGGCAGCATCTATGAAGGAAGACAGAGTTAACATTTCGGGTCTGGTGACCTCATTACAATCACTACATTCCTCCTTCTCTGAGCCTGAAGACATAGGTCAGTTCTTTTCTTGTAGTTCCTCCTGGGGTTAGATGCCTCCAACTCTGCCTCTGATATGGGTAACATGTAACCCACAGTTGCTCACCTCTTGCACCCAGAGCATCTCTGAAGAAATTCATTCTCTGCTTCAGGCAGCAAAGGCGACATCCATTGGGTCTATCTCAGAGATTGTGGTATCTTTAATGCTTGATGGAGGGGGAGAGAGACTTCCGAGGAGCCAGGCACATTTTGCTCCTGCACCACTTGCGAGTTTTCAGCTTTCATATGGTCCATTTGTTTGTTCCGCACTGCCTTACCTACCGAAATTTATACATCACTGCACCTGATCTATTGTTGACCATGCCCTTTATCCATGCAGGGCCATTCCTGTAGTTCCTATACCAAATTTCACCCCCTGCAATATACTGCCTCTTTCACTTAATGGAGTCTTTTTCTGGCATCGGCGTTCCTGATGCTGTTTCACCCTCCCCAACCCAGGTCCAGGAAGCTCTCATTTGACCTGGCGCAGAGTCTTATCCCCAAAAGCAATTCTGCTGGAGCTATCCCTGTAGGTGCATGAGGGGTGGTCCTATAATCAAGTAGGAACCAGGACAGTAAGGTATCTAGTGAAGCTGTAGGCTGTTTCTTTAAGCTTGCCTTCAAAGTTTGGACTGCTGTTTCCACCAGACCATTAGACAGATGGTATGGAACTGTCCTTATATGTCAAATACCATTCGACCTTAGGAAATTCCCAAATTACTTGCTTGTAAACAATGGCTTGTTATCTGTGACCAACACTTCCAGGAGCCCATGCATTGCAAAAAATATGCGCAGCTTTTTTTATTGTTATTCCCATGTTTGACAAATGAATTCTATGCATGTCCAACCACTTTGAGTGGGCATCCAAAATGCCTAAGAACATTGAGTCCATGAAAGGACCTGCATAGTTGACATGTAACTGAGTCCAGGGTTTACTCAGCCATTCTCATGAATGTCGGGGAGCTGCTGGCTGTCTTGAACTTGATAGCACTCTGGGCACTGCCCCACCAAAGCGGATATGTCTGTATCCAATTCTGGTCGTAGGACATAATGTCTCATCAACAACTTCACTTTGGAAACCCCTGGATGAGGATGGTGGTGTTCAGCCAGTATCTAGCGGCAACTTTTGCTCAAGCCAATCACTCTTGCTCTCCATAATAATATGCTGTCCTCAGCTGTGATCTAGTTTCTCCGGGTCCAAAAAGGTTTCAATTCTGGTTGTGACGGCCCTTTGGTTTTCCCCCGTCACCTCCAGCTGTTTCCGTTTTGCCAGGACTGGATCTTTCTGCGTTCAAAGTCAGATATTTTCAGCTGTGAATGAACGTGTATCCAGGAAATTTAAAATCATTACAGAATCTTCCAGTGGCGGTACCATTGGTGGAGTATCTGCCAGCGGGAGGAGATCAATGCATCTGTATTTGCATCTTGGCCTCAGGGATGGTGTTTCAAATTGTAATTCCACATACTTGGTATTAGAGCCCACTGCTGAATTCGGCCTGAAGCTATGGGCACTATTGCGTTGTCCTCTTTAAGTCGACCTGGCAGGAGTTTGTGGTACGCTATTATCACAAATGTACCCCAGTAAAGGTATGGATGGAACTTCCTGGCTCCAAATATGACCGCCAAACCTTCTTTCTCTATCTGGGCATATTCACGCTCTGCGTTAGCCAAAGTCCTGGATGCATACACTATTGGGCATTCCTCTCCATGGGCCACCTGTGAGCTAATATTACCCTGATGCCATACAGGGAGGTATTGCATGTCAATAGCAGATCTCGCTTGGGATCATAGTGTGCCAACACCAGAGAATGATAGTTGTTTCTTCACTTCCCTGCAAGCTATGGCTTGCCTACACAACCATTTCTAAGGCTGACCCTTTTTAAGAGTTGATGCAGAGGTGCCAGGATGGAGGCCAGGCTATGTATGAACTTTCTGTAATAATTCACCAGCCTAAGCTCTGGTACTGACTTGGGAGCTGGGCACCTTCGATCACCCTCACTTTATCTTCCAACAAGTGTAACCCAGTCTTGTCGACTCTGTATTCCAAATAGGGATGTCTGGAACACACATGTTTTCTTTCTAAAGCCAATACCTGTCTGGGAAAAAGCATCTAAGTCCAAGTTCTCTAAGTGTTCCTTATTGGTCTTCCTTGTTAATAGCACATCACCTAGGTAAATGGTCACCTGAGGGCCACTTTGCAAAATTTTTTCCATCGTCCGCCGAAATAACCCCACAGAGACCAGTATCCTATCACCAAGTGACCCTTTATTTACACATGGAGAATTCTTCATACTAATCCAGCTTCCCCAGAGCCAGGTCTCAGAATGAATAGAACCCCTGACACTCCTGTTTATATCTGTCAGCTAGAGATCCCTGATTGGACCAGATTAACAGCCCCAATCAGGGAACTTATATTCTATGAGGTCCACCTGGCTAACCTTGTTACTATCATTCCAGCCCCCGTACAGGAACCAAACTCCTAGTCAGTAGAGGACTATAACATGATGGTGAGCCCTTTATCTTTTTCTCAACCTTTGTACATCAAATTTACTTCTTGCATTAATTAACAATGCCAAAAATAACCATCAAACTGAATCCACGGAAACAGCCTCTTCACATCAAAATAAAATCTCATATGAGAATAGGTGGCAGAAGAATGAAAGACTTTTAAAATAAGAAGCAAAAATATCATTGTTGCAGGTGAATTGAAACAAGCAGCCTGCAATTTGGGACTACAAGGTGGACACTGGACTGCACCTTATCTAATGTAACTGTAAGTCAGAACCTGGTGCATCTATGATTACTGTATATAATAGTATTTAATATTAATGTACTTTCAATAGTATTGCTTTGAAGTTTAAGCCTGAAGACATTTCTTGACCTGTCTTCACAATCAGTTGGTCTCGAACGCAGACTCAGAATGTGGCATTAAAGCCCACAATAAAGGAGAAGTTATCGTTGATTACTGTTAAAAACCTATCTAGTTCACTAATTTCTTTCTGGGAATGAAATCTACCATCCTTAACTGTGCTCTGAAATGGCCTAACAAGCTAGGGCATTTAGGGATAGGCAATAAATGTGCCAGTGAGGCCCACATACCATGAAAGGATAGGGAAAAATAAATAAAAGCTGGTGCTATAGGATGAGGGGCCTTGGGCTGGATCCATTGATTGCAGGAAATCAAAGGCCTAGGTTGTCATTCTGGATCAGTCACACTGAGGGGAGAGCTGTCATTTCAGGGATCTGTGCTGAAATCAGTGGTTTAGTCAGAACTGAAGGATCCATCATAATCTGTGATGTTTGTATAGTTGACCCCCTAGTCAAAATCAGGAAAAAAAGCGCCGTAGCCCCGGAGGATCTTATGGCTGCTCTCAAAAGCATGGGCTCTATGGAAAACATAGACAGTTCGGCCAGTATGTTAATGTTTAGAGGACTGGCATGGGGCGTATTCACTGTAGCTGGTAAAAATCTGTAGCTGGAAGTGGAGATGATTGTAGACACTGCATATAAGGAAGGTATCTTGTGGCATTCCGATTTCTTGACTTGATAAGTTGTAGTACGTATTTTGGAACTTGCTTTCATGGACACCAGTAACCACGTAGTACTGTCGAGCCTGTGACTTGTTGTGATGGCCATGAAGTTGCCCAGATCACCAACTGAGATGAATGTTGGATGCATCCCTTTGCTTTACAATATAAAACTGCAACTCCCATTCAGACAGCAGAGCAACAATAGGTATGGAAAATAACAGAACAATGTTCTGGCTCAGTCACACCTCAGTTTGAAGCTAAGTAGAGTTGTAAGAGTACAATTACAAGTGTAGAACACTGATCTAGGAGTATTTTTTATCATGACTGAATATGATGTGACTGTGTCAGAGTTTATGTGAACAGTTGATAGGTTGCTGATTGGGTAGCATGTGTTATTGTTGAAGGTTTTGACAGTTTCTGATAATTCCATCTTGATTGAGACGAGGTGAAAAATGTTCAGAATATGATGAATTCTTGGACTTACGATGTTGAAGGAAGAAGAAATTCACTTTTTTTTAGCATTTTATCTCATTCTTAGGAAATGTGGAAGTGCTTCACTGACAACTAATTTGAAGTGCAGAAGCAAGGTCTTGCAAGCAACAAATTAAATGATTAATCCATTCTTCATGTTGAGGCAATGGAGAAGGGTTGACCTGAACATCTGGAAAATTATTGTTAGCCTTCTAAATGAGTTATGAGATCTATGAATTCACCTTAACAGTTAAAAAAATTGTTTTAACATGACACTAAGGCTGCCACAAGTAGTTTTTACTTAGAATTGGTGTGATGCAGTCATTGGAGAGCAGGGACATTCGTCTGCTCAGTTTAGATTTGAACGCAACTGCTGGAGACAAAAGGACAGTGTTCTAAATTACTCGACATGCCCCCATCACAGCAATCCCCTTGAGAGAGAAAAAGGTTTCATTGCAGATTTGGAAATCTGAAAGGGCATTGGAAGAACATGATTGGTGGAGAGCCCTTTCAACAAAGGTTTTCACTTGCATCCCATAAAATGGAATTATCCCTGCATATTCCATCATTAAATACTCACAGACAGTGAGAAATGAAACAAATGACACACTGAGGAACATGATTATAGAAGTTAGACCTTTCTTGGCCAAGCTACAACAATTTTCATCATTTAAGGTATAAGTTTAATGATGTTGCTGCCAGTTCCATCTACAGGCAAAGACATCAAAACCTAAATGATTTATGTAAGATTATAGGGTGTTCTAAATGGGAGGTGTACCCGGTTATCATTGTAAAATAATGGAAATGTTACAGCAACAAAGGAGGCTATTCATCTGCTCTTGTGTGTGTCTGCAAGAACAAATCAGCTACACACATTCTCACATCTCCTCAACCCGTATCTCTGCAAAATTATTTTCTGTTTAGGAGCTAATCCCATGCCCTTTTCAAAGCAATAACTGAACCTTTTACCACCACATTCAAAAAATGCATTTCAGTACATTCCAGGTCCTAACCATACACTGTGTAGAAAAATGTTTCCTCTGTTATTTCTTTTATCAACTACCTCTGGTTCTTGATCCTTCCACCAATGGGAGCAGTTTCTCTCTGTCCACTCTGCTCAGATTCCACATGACTTTGAACACCACTATCAAATATCCTCTCAACTATCTCTTTTCTAAGGTGAACACCCAGCATCAGCAAACTATCCGTGTAACTGAAATCCCTCATCCCTGGAACCATTCTCGTAAACCTATTTTCCCTCTCTAATGCCTTTGCACCCTTCCTAAAAATATGGGTATCTAGAATTGAACAGAATAATCCAGCTGAGGCCACATTAGTGTTATATAAATGTTTATCTTATTGTTCATGCTTTTGTTCCTATTTTCTCTGTTTATAATTCCCTGTATTCAGTATGTCTTTTCAACTACATGCACATCCAGTTCTGCCACCTTTAAACAATAACATGTACACCTCCAGATCCCTCTGCTGCAGCTCCAACTTTACAATTGTTCACAATAAAATCTTTATTTTACTTTGCTTATCCTGGTCCTTCCGACCAAAATGTATTATGTCACAAGTCTCCCATTACATTTCCTTTCCTTTCAATTCAACCAACCAGTCAATATTCTCTTGAAGTCTATGACCATGCCCCTTAGAGTTCACAGTACTTCCAAAATTTGTCATCAGGAAATTTTGAAACTGTGTACTATACACACAAGTTTAGGTTACTCATATAAGTCAAGTAAAACAGATGTCTTACTGTTACCTCTGGGGCCTCCCACTCTATACTGTCCTTCAGTTCACCACTACTCTGTTTTCTATCACTCAATCAACGTAATATCCAGGTCTGCCACTGAAATTTCTTATTACAACTACTTTACCAAATGAAAAGGCGTACTCTCCTCCTACCTGACCCTCAACTGGTCATGTACCATTACATGTTAGTAAACTGATCATTACCAGTGAAGGAAAAAAACTGAGTTAACGTTTCAGGTCTGGTGACCCTTCCCCAGAACTGGATTATTGAGTTCTGAGGAAGGGTCACCGGACCCGAAACATTGACTCTGTTTTTTCCTTCATAGATGCTGCCAGACCTGCTGAGCTTTTCCAGCAACTTTGTTTTTGTTTCTGATTTACGGCATCCGCAGTTCTTTCAGTTTTTATTGATCATTACCAATGTTGAAACCTCCAGTAGGGGACATTTTCAAGGGAATAATTTTCCCTTTGATATTCTCCATTTTCTTGTGGCAGTGTGTGAGAGTTCTTTAACTGCTGTCCATCTCAAGACAAAGGTCGAGTGCTTAATGACTGAGCACATAACCTTTGTGCACAGCCCAGAATCATTCTTACATTCTAGAACTAGAGCAGAAGGAGGCAATTTGGCTCATTGAGCACCTGCTAGCTCTTTGAAGGTGCTGTCCCATCAATGCTCTCTCTTGCCTTTTTTCCATATCATCCTTGAAGAATTGCTCTTTTTATGCAATTCTCTTTTGAATGGTACAATTGAATCTGCTTCACCTGTCTTTTAAGCAGTGCATGCCAGATCAGAACCTACTGCTTGATATATCTTATCATGATATGTCTGACTGTTTTACAGGTCATCTTCAATATATATCCTTCAGTTAGCCAATATTCTGCTGCTTCTAAATGCTTCTTTGTAGATTAAGGTTTACAGAAAATTATAAGCCTCATTCAGCTTGAAGCTATTAGGAGGATTTTATTAATAAGGCACGGCTGTAGGGTAATTGCTATACTTTGTAATGAGGTTTAGGTATACGGTCGCAATAGGTCACTGTGTATTTGATTGACAAACTTGTGTTTTTTCTTTGCACCTTCATGATCAAGCAATCTGGGGATCTTAAACCTTATGTTTGGTCTCTTTCCCTTGCTTAGGTTGTACAGGAACAAGACAAAATAATTTTAAATATATACATTGAAATTATTCACAGGATAAAAGTAGTAATAATGCTCAGTCATGAAATTGGCTTATACACAGGAGATGCAGTAAAACTTTTGACAGATTTTGCATACATCATACATCAATGAAGTCTGAGGGGATTAAATGCTAATAGCTCTACCTTATATTCTGATTAAACATAAAATTCCTCACTGTACCATGATGATTGATCTATTTTGTTATGAATGGAGGTTTGAGATTCAGCTTGTGAGTTTATCAGACTTCCCAAATCAGGGAGACACAAACAATGGAAGTGTTGATCCAACAAGAAGCATTCTGTAGCACAGTCTAATGGATATCGTCTCTCAACTAAACGAATCCTCTTCCCATGCCACTGTTAGTTTTCTAAAGACTCCTAATCCTTACGGCAGGGTTCTTGAAATCCACACAGTGGATTTATTATCAGTTATTCAGATTAGAGGGAATAAAGCAGGGTTTTAACTGGTTAGAAAAATGGGCATTGACTCTTGATGTCAATTTTCTGTCAGCTTAATGCTCCATTTCAAATCCCTCCAGGTGTGTTTTGAATTGGTTTGAGAAGTGTCTGCCTGTTTGCACTTGGTCATGCTAAATCAAAAACTGAAAGTGCTGGAGAAACTCATTGAGTGTGACAGCATCTTTGGAGAGAAAACAAAGTTAGCATTTTGAGTCCAGTGACCCTTCTTCAGAACACAGTTTTGAAATTTTGTCCGTTAGATTTCTCCTCAATTTCTCCACATTAAATTTGGAAGAATGCTTAGATTAAATACACTAGATTGTTAGGTTAGGACTTTTACAAAAATGATTTTGAAGAACCCTATATTAAGAGCTACAGTAGTATTCACAGAATAATTGTGTCTTTGATTCTTGCTTCCTTCTGTGATGTTTCAATTCATGTCAAATGGTCTGGAATTCATTGTTGTTGCATGTCTCAGATACTGTGAAATGAGTGTCCTGGTCAGAATCTCCATGATGTGTTTTTTATTTATGATAGCAGTTTTGACTCATTTACATTGTCGCTTCTAAAACACTTCCTAGACACGTGGGATGCTTGTATATAAAACCCAAGCTGATATTCCCAGTGCTAATGTTAAGGCTGGGTTACATCATTGGAGGTGCTGTTCCAGATGAAATGTTAAACTGAGGTCTGTCTTAAACGCATATGAAAGCTACCATTGCCAGGGAGGTCACCAATATTTATCCTTCAGCTAAGATCATCAATAAAAATTGGTCATCTGACCATCTTTACATTGATGCTTCCTATGTTAAATGGAGGAGATGATGGTGCAATGGTATTGTTGCTGGACTAGCAACCCAGTGACCCAGGCATTGAGCTAGAGACTTGGGGTTGAATGCTGGCATGGCAGATGGTGGAATTTGAAATCAATAAACTCTGGAAGTAAAAGTCTAAAGATGACCATGAAACCATTGTCAATTCTTGTGAATATCCATCTGGTTCACTAATGTTCTTTTGCAAAGGCAGAATGCCATCCTAATCTGAACTGCAACAATGTGGCTGACTTTTGACTGGCCTCTAAAATGACCTAGCAAGAAATTCAGTTGTAAAATCTGCCAGAAGGTTTCAAAGAAGGTTTAAACATCAGAAATGATGAGGGCAAACTCGGCCTTGTCAACCCTACAAAGTACTCCTTACCAACATTTGCTAGCTAATTCCAAAATTGGGAGAGGTGTCTCACAGGATGGTCAAGCAACTCATGGTGTAGTCATATTCATGGAATCATGCATTATCGACAATGTTGCAGACATCTTCAGCACCACCATCATTCACCAGGATAAGTGATGGCCAGTGGTAAAAATTTTGGGAGGGACAACATTGACTCCAGGCCCCATGGTGTCTGGTCAAATATGGAAAGGTAGGGTAGTAATGTGTGTTAGCTCACTTGTGCTATGAAATTGGCGTACTACACTCTTTTCGTACCAACTACTTGTGGGAATGTTATCCAATAGGGGGAGTGTGCTGAAGGGAGGGTGCACAATCCTTATTCCTGTCACCCTCATTCAGCACCATTGCCATTTGAGACATCAACAAAACAAAAGAGTAGAATTGCTGTGTGACTTCGATCACTTGCCAAGTTTCCTGGCACCACAATCTATTGTGCCAGCTACTGGCATACATTCTAGTGATTCTGTTATTGATGCAAACTGTCTTTGCAAGCACAACAAGATGAGATTATGCATTTTCATTTTCCATTATAAACCTTGTCAATTTTCAATTTGTATTGCGCATTAGTAATGTTAATTTACTACTTTTACAGTCTTTTTTCCCCTTTCTCAAGCTCCCTTTGGCTCTGGTAAGCGTAATTTAGTAATTTGATTGGGTCCATCTCAGCAGAGCAGTGAAAAGGAAAAGCCTCAAACAAAACTGGCATTTTAGTCAACGTTCTCTATGGCCTCCCATTCACCTTGATGAACAGTGGGTTCGCTCCACCATGCCAAGCCATGTTGGTGGAGGACCTTTGTCTTGTGGATGTTCAGGGTGAGACCCATACTCTCATATGCCTCTGTAAAGGTGCTCATGAGGCCCTGAGATTGCACATGTGTGAGCATCATCGGTAGGATCAGAGGTGTGCCAGTTGATCAAATATTGTGGGTAATCAAGAGGTCCACATAATCAATGTAAAAACACACAGTAAGTAGTAGAAACGTACTGCAGGGGATATACACATCACTGATATACTTTATTTACAGCATGAATCACTTAAATAATGAGGCAGAGATAGTGGGAACTGCAGACGCTGGAGAATCTGAGATAACAAGGCGTAGAGCTGGATGAACACAGCAGGCCAAGCAGCATCAGAGGAGCAGGAAAGCTGAAGTTTCGGGCCTAGATTCTTCTTCAGAAAATTTTTTCTGATGAAGGGTCTAGGGCCGAAACTTCAGCTTTCCTGCTCCTCTGATGCTGCTTGGCCTGCTGTGTTCATCCAGCTCTACGCTTTGTTATCTTAAATAATGAGCCAACCTTGTCTTAAATAAAACTTACTGGCACTCGCACTCTCAACTGACTACTCAGACATTGCGATAGATCATGGTATTTGAGGAGAAATTGACTCAAAATTGAATCAACTGTTGATACTTTGTGTGGCAGTTCGATTGAGTATAATAGTGTAATAATACATTTTTTTAAAAACCTATAATAATTTGACAGCATAATACGGTAATTTTGCAGTATTTTGAGGTATATAATGTTTGTTGGTTTATTGAGAGTGCTGTTCATAATGTGCCGGTTAAAACAAAGTTTGCTGCATATGTATGTTGGCAATTCTGTTCATTCAGCTCAGTGAGGATTACCCAGTGCGGCTGAATGGATTTATTGTTTATTTGATTGCATATGGAGTCCTTGTTCATGCATAAGGGTAAAGGTTAAAACACTCCACCCATCTTTTTTATGTGAATTTATTTCTAATTATTCAACGCAGCAGAGGTTAATGAATCCTGAAATTGTAAGATTGATTTGGGAGTGGAATTTCAATACCAGGAAGAAACTTTGAATAACAAATTGTCCCTGTGACAGAACAAAATACAGAAGGCCTCTGCAAACTGCCTCAATGAGATCCGACTGCTGTTTGATTTTGGGCAACAAATTTGTTTTGCTTTATCATTCTGCTTTCATTTGCTGCTGATTTGCCACCCTGAATGGCTGTCGCTTGCTTGAATAGGTTTTCCCCAATTCAGCATGAGCTTTATTCTCTTCTCAATTCGACACTTCATAATAACACTTCCTTCCCAGTAGTTAAAGTTTAACAGATATTTGTTGAAGTGTGAGCCAAGTCCTTAAAGCCTTAACATGGTCTAGAGGGACTCTCTGCACAGTGCAGTATCATCTATGGGTGATTTTTCTTCTGCTCTGTCTGCAGTGACACAGACTACAGTGCTGTAACCTGATGAATGGTCCTTGTTTCCTGATCAGAAAGGCTTGCTAACAGTTTTACTGTGTCTCCATCCCTGTAGTAAAGATTAATTGGACAAGCAAATAAGATCGATTAGTCTTTAGCTGTAACCTTTGCCCTTCAGGGTGTGCACTGGGCTAATAGCTAAAATGGGGATTATAGCTGGCAATAATGTCTGAGTGCAAGCTGTAAAGTGGAGCACATTCACCACTACTTAGTGAGAATTGATTTAACTGTACTATGAAACGTTTCTAGGAAAAACTCATGATTGCAGCTCTGGCATTTTCATTGACTAATTGTCTTCAATTCATAGAGCCAAAAAAAAAGTATTTCAATGAATGAACCCATTAGGTATTTTAATCATTACCACACCATGCTCCAAACTCAGTTTTATTGAGCTTTACTGCAGTTAATATCCCAGAAATTTCCCCAGTGACTTTCAACTCATTTTTTGAGAGATTTAGAGAAGAAAGAGAAGGCTGAAATTTTTAAACATTGCACCATACTTCTGCTGCCTGTTGCACTCTCACTACAAGTCTCACCACCTAGAATTCTAACCCATATATTAGGGAATTCAAATTCAAATGGCCACAAATTATTTAACAAGGGTTGCCACACTTATCAAACCAGAGGAAGTACTTGCCAGCCTTATATATGGCATTACAAATTCTCTAAGTATTACAATGTAAAATCAGCATCCATCATGTAAACCCCATGAAGCACTGTACAATCATTGCAAAAGGATGGTTTTCACATTGAGGATAGTATCCATTGTATTACAAGGTATTGTAATCATGCTAACTGGGACAGACTTTGAGCAGATTTTTCTGAAGAAGGGTCCAGACCCGAAATGTCAGCTTTCCTGCTCCTCTGATGCTGCTTGGCCTGCTGTGTTCATCCAGCTCTACACCTTGTTATCTCAGACTTTGAGAAGATCTCGGCTGCGCAGCCAAGAGGTTCTTTGGGCCAGCAGAAACAGCGGGATTGTGTTCAACCACAAACTGCAACTTCAAGGACCAGCATATCCCCGCTTCAATATTACCATTGAGTCAGGAGATCAACCCTGACTCGTTGAAGAGTGCAGGTAGGCATGCCAGAATCAGTGCTGGGCATACTGAAAAATAAAGTGTCAGACAGTTGAAGCAACAACACAGGACTACTTGAATGTGAAACTGCAGAACCAACATGAAATTGGCAGGGCTAATAGTTACACGAGCAATGGATCACTACTATGATCTGCAATCGTACCACATGCATTTGTGAACGGTGGTGGCCAATCAAACAACGAATAGGAGGATGAAGCTCCACAAATATCTCCATCCTCAACAATGGTGGGGCCCAGAACATTAATGCACAAAACAAGCATTCACAACAATCCTCAGCCAAAGGTACTGACTAGATGTTTCATCTTGGCCATTCTCCTGAGAACCCCAGCTTCACTGATGCCAGACTCTAGCTAATTGTATTCACTCCAGGTGACAGCAAGAAATGGCTGAAGCTACTGGGCTCTGACAACATTTTGACAATAATATCAAAGACTTGTGCTTTAGAGTTAGCAGCGGCTCTAGCTAATACGTTCCAATACAGCTGTAACACTGGCACTTACCCAGAAGTGTGAAAAATTATCCAGGGATGCCCAGACTACAAATCCAACTTGACCAATTACCTCCCCAACAGTCTACTCTTAATCTGCAGCCAAGCGATGGAAGGGGTTGATGGCAGTGCTACCAAATAGCACTTGCGAAGGAATCACCTGCCTACTGATGTGATTTTGTCCAGTGCCATTCAGCTCATGACCTCATTCCAGCTTTGGTTCAAATACAAGCTGAAGTCCAGAAATGAGATAGGTGTGTCTGCCATCGACTTCAATGCCGCATTTGGATGGGTGGCATCAAGGAGGCTAAGCAAAACTGGAGTCAATGGGAACCACCGGAAAAAACCTCTGCCAGTTGTGGTCATATCTGGCACAAAGGAAAATGATTGTAGTTGTTGGATGTAAATCATCTCAGCCCCAATCATTTCTGCAGAAGTACCTCAGGGTAGTAACCAACTCCCAAACATCTTCAATTTCATCAATGATCTTCCTTCTATCATAAGGTATAGGATGGGGAAGTCACTGTGGATTGCATAATATTCAGCAACATTCATGAATCCTCAAATACTGAAGCAGTCCATGTCTATAATCAGCAAGACCATCTAGGCTTTTGCTAATAAGTGAAACCTAACAATTGCATCACACAAAAGTGCAATGACCATGTCCAACAAGAGAGAACCTAACCATTTCTCCATGACAACCAATTGCATTAACACGGCTGAATTCCACACTTTCAACATCCTGGGGGTTACCATTGACCAGAAATTGAATAGGACCAGCCATGTGGCTACTAGGGAATGTCAGAGGCTAGGAATCCTGTAGCAAGTAATTCACCTCTTTACTCCTGAAAACCTGTCCACCATCTACAAGGCATAGTCAGGAGTGTGATGGAATACTCCCCGCCTGCCTGAATAAATGCAACTCCAACAATACTCCAGAAGTTTGACACCAACCAGAACAACACAGTGCACTTGATTGCCATCCTATCCACCACTTTCAACATTCACCACAGCTGCACAGTGGCAACAATCTGTCACATTTAAAGATGCACGGCAATAACTCATCATGTCTCCTTTGACACCACCTTCCATGCATAGGATTACCACCTCCTGCAAGTTCCCCTCCATGTCCCTCACCATTCTAATTTGGAATTGTATTGCTTTTCCTTCACTGTCACTGGGTCAACATCCAGTACACTGTGGGTGTCCTTACATCCCAAGTACAACAGTGGTTCAAGGAGGCAGCTTTCAAACACGTTCTCCAGGGAGTGCCAATAGTGCCAGGCCATAAATGCTGTCCTAGCCAGCAATGCTTTTATCCTATGAACAAATAAAAATAAAAGATATTTCTCCCTTGCAGTAGTTGCTTCTCTCTGAATCCCAAAAGGCAAGGGTGGTCATGTGGGGCTACCACTGGTGAAGTCTCTTTTGGGTTTAAAAAGAAATACATACTGCTAACTGATGACTGTGGATGACCCATTGGAAGTGTCTGAATGCTGGGTAAGTAACATCCATCATTCCAAAACAACTACCTCTATTTTTTTCTGAAGAAGGGTCCTGACCCGAAACGTCAGCTTTCCTGCTCCTCTGATGCTGCTTGACCTGCTGTGTTTATCCAGCTCTGCACCTTGCCTCTATTAATGACATGCTGCAGTTATAGCTGTGGTTAAAATCATGAACATCTTTTTTGCCATCCTGTGTGTTTGAGTTATATGAAAATGCAGATGTGTGTTGTGTATAGTAAGCAGAGCACCTTACTATTGAGTTGCTAAGAGTCTGATCTTTTAATAGGGCGAGGAATTTGTGTTTAGCAAACTCTTACAAACAGCAAAGAGTTGTAATGATCAGGTAATCTTTTATTTTTAGTGGTGTTGGTTGAGGGCTAAAAATTGGCCAACTCCCTGCTGTTTATCTCTCAGCCAGTGCCATGAGATCTTAAACACCCACCTAAGACCAGATTGTTTCTGGGTGTAATGTCTCAGTTCAATGATGACAGCTCTGCGCAGTGCCAGAGTGGCAGTCTATTATTTTTCTGCTCCACAATGGTATTAACTGATGCAGCTGGTACTAATACTGGTCCTGTGCAATAGAAACTAGGGAAGGGCTCTTGTGATGTAGTGTTAGTGTCTCTATCTTTAGAGCCCAGAGGCCTGGGTTCAAGTCCCACCTCCTCGAGGGGTGTGTGATAACACCTCTGAGTATAGTGGTATGGTGTAAAGACAACAATCTCTCCCTCAATGTCAGCAAAACAACAGAGCTGGTCATGGACTTCAGGGAGTGGAATGGAGGACACACCCCGGTCTGTATCAATGGTGCTGAGGTAGAGTTGGTCAAGAGTTTCAAGTTCCTAGGAGTAGACACCACCAAAAATCTATCCTGGTCCATTCATGTCAAGAAAGCACACCGATGCCTCCAATTCCTCAGCAGGCTAAGGAAATTTAGCATGTCCGTAATGACTATTACCAATCTTTATTGACGCACCATAGAAAGCATCCTATGTGGATGTATCACAGCTTTGTATGACAACTGCTCTGTCCAAGACCACAAGAAATTACAGAGAGCTGCGAACACAGCCCACTCCATCATGAAAACCAGCCTTCCAACTATTGGCTCTGTCTACGCTTCCTGCTGTCTTGGGAAAGCAGCCAACATCATCAAAGACCCCTCCCATCCCGGTTATACTCTCTTCCACCCTCTTCCATTGGGCAGAAGATACAAAAGTTTGAAAACACATACCAACAGATTCAAGAACAGCTTCTTCTGCCATTATCATACTAATGAATGGACCTCTCACATATTAGAGTTGATATTTCTCTGCACCTTCTCTGTAGCTGTAACACTATATTCAGATGTTCTATTCTATTATCCTGATGTATTTAAGTAAGGTATGATTTGTTTGGTTAACATACAAAACAATACTTTTCACTGTTTCTCAGTACATATGACAATAATAAATGAAATCAAATCAAATCAAATCAACGCAGGTTGATTCCAGAATGTCTTGGAAGATAAGAACAGAGGAGGAGGCCATTTGGCCCTTTGAACCTGTTTTGCATTCAACAAGGTCTGATGTCGTCCAACTCCCACTTCCCTGGTCTGCTCTCCATAACTCTTAACACACTTATCTACCAAAAATCTGTCTATGTCTGTGACTATATTCAATGACCCAGTCCCCACTGGTCTCTGGGGAAGAGCATTCCACAGATGAATGACAGTTTGAGGGGTAAAAAGCTCCTGACTTTTTCCTAAAAGGGAAAGCAAGCCTCTTTCTTAAACTGTTCACCTTGTTCCAGTCTCCCCAACAAAAGGGAACATCATCCTGACATCCACACTATCAAGTACCCTCAACATTTTATATGTTTCATTACAACCATCTCATTCTTCTAAAGTGCAATGGGTCTGGACCTTTCTTTGAAAGTTAAGCCTTTCATTCCAGGAATGAGGTGAACGTACTTCTCTGAACTGCTTCTAATGTAATGCTATATCTTTTTCAAATAAGCAGACCTAAACTATGCACAATACTCCTGTTGTGTTCTCACCAATGCCCTGTGTAGATGCAGTAGAAATTCTTTACCCTTATGTTCCATCTCCCTTGCAATAAATGCCAACATTCCATTTGCTTTCCTAATCACTTGCTGTACTTGGATGTTAATTTTTTATGATTTATGCACCAGGAAACATAGCTCTCTATACAGTTCAGAGTTCTGTAATCCCTCTCCATTTAGATAATATGCTGCTTTTGTATTCTTTCTGTCAAAGAGGACAAGTTCACATTTCCTCACACTACATTCCATTTGCCAAATTTTTCCTTACTGAATTATTCAATCTGTATCCCTTTACAGAATCTCGAGCTGATCTTGATGATGTACTCTCCTCCTATCTTGCTGTCATTGGCAAATTTAGATACCAAACATGTGGTCCCTTCATCAAACATTCCTCAATGTTGTGACCAAGTCTTGCAAAAGGTTCCCCAATTATTATGTTTCCAAATGGGATCCTGGAAATTCCTAAGCTCTCAGGTGAGGTGGGATAAACTGGCTCTCTTTTTTTATTCACCAGCTTTCTGGATTGGTCACACCGGGGTTAATTTTAAAGGGATCCCCTTTCTTGTCATTCTCCTAGATCAAATGAACTCATGTTTTAAAAGAAGCCAATGTAGCCAGTCTCTTGAATGAACGAAAGATTGAGTTTATTAGTTACCAAACATGAAAAGAAATGATAACACAGCACAAATACACTCTGATGACAAATGAAAAATAATTCTAAAAAAAAAGAGGTAAAAGATGTACAGATCAGTTTCTGAGTCATTGTGAATCTTGACAATGGAACTTTGAAATTTGAGCAATTGATTTTTGGATTCTTTGTTTTGCAGGTCTGTTGAAATTATTTTGAGATGGTAAGAACTACCGATGCTGGAGCCAGAGATAGCACAGTGTGGAGCTGGAGGAACACAACAGGCCAGGCAGCAGCAGAGGAGCAGGAAAGCTGACGTTTCAGGTCGAGACCCTTCTTCAGAAAAAATGAATTATTTTGTTCTGTTTCCTTTTGAAATAGCTCCCTTAATAGTTTCAGAAGTCAGAGCAAGAGAGTTCTTCACCTAAAATGTAGGAGTGACTGCTGGGGGGTTCTCCAACCATGACTTTCACAGTGCACTAGTTCCTGACCCCAGGATATGACACAGAAGTAACTCAGCCCACTAACACATACAGAACAGGACTGAAGCACAAATTAACCTTTGTACGTGTCTATTTTTGAAAGGGGAAGCATGTCTCTTGCACAGATTGCTGCGTTTTCTCATATCATGTCCATAGTCTGAGATATTCGCGGGGGACCCAAGTTCAGTTTATACTTCAGTTCCCCCTTTGAAGGTTCTTTGACTTGGTCAGCTGTGACATCCCAAGTTTCTTCTCCCAGAGCCACCTGAATTTACATTTGCAGTCATCTTGTGACTGTGTCTCATCTTTTTGGAAAACACGTGTTGCAATTAACAGTTTAATATATCCATGAGAGATCCAGCTTTATGGCACATGGTCATGACTCTCATTGAACCGTCACTATTAAAAAAAGAGGAGCATAGGATTAAGAGCCCCTCAAGTCTGTTTCATCATTCTATGAGATAATGACCATCAAATCCTAAATCCCTTTGTATCTTCACTGATAAACAATTTACCAATCTCATGATGTACAATTAAGCCGACATCCATTGCTGCTTGTGGAAACAGGTTCCAAATTTCTGTCACCTTTTGCTTGTAAAGTGTTCTTGAAAAATGCTATACAAATGCAGAGACATTGCAAAGCATTAAATATCAATGTGCGGTAATGTCTGACACTGATTTAAAGATTGCCTTCATACTGAGGGTTCCCATTCTTTCACCTTTGCTTCACCTCAATGCTTTTTCATTTGAGTTACTCGCAACATGGATGAAATAGACTTAAAGGCGTGAATGCTATTCTTTGGCGCTGTAGTGAGGAATGATTCAAGAAGCAACACCCACACATTCCTTTTAACATATTAGTGAGCGACCAAGGTGGCAATGTAATGAGGCAAGGAAACAGGATACTCATTCTTCAGATGCCGTGTCAGAGATTGGAGCTGCCACATGGATGAAGTAAGGTGACTATCCTTTCACAAGAAAGATTTCACCTTTAATAATAAAAAGACCAGATGGTTCTACAAATTAAATCAAATCAAATCGAACGGGTATAAATGATTAGCTGCTAAAGTGACTCAGCACTCAGCTCTGTTTACATCGAGGGGCCAACCTACTCTCTAGTGAAATCTCTGCTGCCTTAATGAAGATGTCAAACCGTAGTGGGAGACAGTGAGAAAGAAAGTGAGACAAGCCTGTCACTCCCCTACTATGTCCTCTGGCACACAGAAAGAGAAGGGAGGATGTGAAATAGCCAGTCTGTCAACAAACAGCCGAACAAATCCATTATAACTGAGGATAGGCTTATCAAAAGGGACAAGAAATATTACACAGTGACTGGGGGTGGGATGGGGGGAGAGTGTTGGCGGGGCACAGGATTCAAAATTGAGGACAGGAGGGAAGTTCTGCTGCTTGGTTGAAGCTTCCATTTTAAAAAAACGCCTCCTTTTGCTTTCTTGCCTTACCAAGAGCTGCACAAGAGTTTTCAAAATTGTTGATTTTAATTTTAATAAAAATTAATTTCCAGTTTTTGAACGTCCCCCGCCAAGGGCAAACCCCTGTTTGGATTTTATATGTGCAGTTATTATTTTTTTCAAAACAGAATGGTGCAAAAATGTTGATTGTGGGATAACAACGCTGATTATTGTGCTTTTATGTCCTCGGGGGTTTCCCCAAAACTCTTCACAGTGAAGTCACTACTTTTAAGTGTAGCTACTGTTTTTATTTAGAGGGAGGTCTGAAGGCCCAATTCATAACATCATTATGTATGAGCCAGAGGCTCCAGGTTCTAGTCCCTCCTCAGGAATTGATAGACACGGAAGGTGAATCATAATGCAAACAAATAGATTGGTTGTCAATCTGTAAATCCTTCTGAAATGCCCGTGGTACACATTAAGAGTGGGAGAGCTTCCTGGCCTGCCAGAAGCATGAGGTAGCTGCAGTGCAATAATCTTCCCGCGATAAAAAAAACCTCTCCCCAGTCCCCACCACACCCCCCCAACCAACCAGGTTCTTGTCATGTGCAAGTCATCAACCTTGTTTCAACGGCCTAATTGTGAGACTGGGAAAACCGTGGCAACCAATCTGTGAACAGGTTGTTCCAGTGATGTTGATAAGATAAATGTTAACGTGGACACCAGGGGTAGGATCCAGGGCAGAGGTATCAGATTTGACACTATCCTCGACTTAGCCTCACTCCCGAATGCAATGCAAGCTTAGTCACATCATTCCTAGCACCAACACAGTCGACCCCCTCGAGGTTGTGGCCCCATGTTCTTAGGCCCTGATATATCTCCTTGTCCCAAGTCCTGTTGGACAATACATAGAACATCTTTGAAGCAGTGCTATGGAATTTAAATGTCAATGTGAGGGGCAGACAATGTCTCTCTTCTTTGCAATCGTGTAGGAGGTTCGAGACTAGTGATTCCCGTAGCTAGTGGATCCTATAGGCAGCTTTAAGGAGTGTTACATTGCTGCAAGTGGCATCTTTTGGGTGAGATGTTCAGATGAGGCTCTGTTGGGTCTTACAAGTTCCAGTAAAAGATCCTCATCAAGCAAGCTGTCTCAAATGTTCTGGTCAACATTCATCTTTCAACCATCGTTGCAAAAGCAGATTTTCTGTCATTATCATGTGGCCATTTGTGAGACTCTGCTGTGTAAAAATTGGCAGGCATGTTTCCTATGTTACAACAATGGTTCATTCCAAAAATATTTAATTGGCTATAAAGTTCTTTAAGACTTCCTGAGGTTGTGACAGGAGCTAAAAATTGCAGGTTCTTCTTTTCTGAAAGATGGAAAGAATCCAGCTCTGCAGGTTTCATTGAGTTTTAAATGAAGCCCCAATGGAATCTCTGAAGATCTACTGGCATCTAAGTCTTCGATGCAATTGGACCTCCAGAAGCCAAGTTCTATATATGAAAGAGTACCACGTGTCTTCCATTTGTGGCACACTCCCAGAGATTGAGCATTTTGTAAGTTAAAAGGTATTACAAGATAAGGAACCAAGGCAACTAGGCACAGCTAAGACACAGATAAGCTGTGATTCAATTGACTGGCACAGTTGACTTCTAGGATGAATAGTCTGCTCCTGTTCCAAGCTCAGCATAAAGTCACTTCTACAGTCGATGCTTAGACTGTTCAAAATTGAGAATGACTGAAGTAGTTTCTCTCCCAACTACCAAGGTGAGACCAGTCATCTGATAAACTGGTTGAGCGTTGATGGAAAGGTCATAGGTGTGATTAATAGACAAAGTCAAAATGTCATAGGTCACTGGAATTCCTGCTTGCACTCCTTTAGTGTTCAATATGGACACTTTAACCTCGATATGATTTTGCCTTTCCACTTAAATCTATTTTACTAGTTTCCAAATGAAAAGATTAGGACAAAATCAATGCAAAAAAAAAATGAAATAGTTTTGTCAACATCAACATGAAGGGATCTATTAGAGAGACAATTTACCAGTAAACAGTAAGAGGACTGGAATAGGAAGAAAAGAAAAATGTGGTGAGCCTCTGTATTCGTTAAATATTAAGTGTTTTCTCTGTGGGAGGTGTCAAGGAAAGTATAGTGTAATAAATGCCATCAAAGCAGAAAACAAGCAGCTCCGCAATGATCAATGAATGACCAATTTATCTTAAAGGGGAAATTAAACTTACCACTAAATCACTAAACGTTTCCAAATAATGTAGTATTTAATACAGATTGACAGCAGTACCCGTTGTAGGTGAATGTTTAGTTAAGTAATCGAACATTAATTGAGAACTGTACTACGGATGTCAACTGAAATTTTGATGGTCTATTAATCAAAAATAATTATTGTGCCTCTCTTGCATTTCTTGTTTTAAATCTGTCCCCTTCCAGTTTAACCATTTCCAATGTGGATCCTTCAGGATAAAGGCGTAAGTTTTGGATGTGGCCAAAAGGTGTCGATCGGATGCCCTACAATAAGAAAAACGGTGTTGCAACAACAAGCCCTTGCTCTAGGGCAAAAGCATTTATGAAAGAATTTTTGTTGTATTACAAAACAAAGGTATGACTCTTTAATTATTCACGACAGACAGGGATTTTTTAAAATCAAGTTATTAGGCATTGTTTTAAAGCATTGGCAGTGGGCATTCCCTCATTCAACAAACAAGAGCTATACGAGTAAGTCTTTGTTCAAAGCTGCTACCATTAACAATATTCTGCTAATGTTAGTACTTTAATGGGACAGGTAATCTTGTTGGATGCTGCAAGCTTCATTTCACCAATGCTTCCTGCTGGATTCCTAATTACTGGCGAGTCCAGGGTCAGTGCTGTTAGTTTAATCATATTAGATGGCCCATTTAGGACCAAGATAAAGAGAAATTTCTTCACCCAGAGAGTGGTGAGCCCAGGGAATTCTCTGCCTCAGAGACCAAAACATTGAATGTTTTCAAGAAGAAATAAGACGTAGTTCTTAGGGTTAAAGAAATCAAAGAGTATGAGAGGAAATGGAACATGATAATGAGTTGGATGCACAGGCATGATCATATTGAATGGCATGCTTGAAGGGCTGAATGGCCTACTTGTGCTCCTATTTTCCATGTTTCTATGATCCGTTTGGCACCTCCTTGGCTCCATAAGACCATAAGACCATAAGACATAGAAGTAGAAGTAGACTATTTGGCTCATTGTATCTGCTCCACAGTACAATGAGATCATGGCTGATCTGATAATCCTCAATTCCACCTTCCTATCCTTTTTGCATATCCCTTGTTTCCTTACCGATTAAAAATCTATCAATCTCAGCCTCGAATATATTTAACAAACAAATCTCTACAGCCCCCTGCAGTAAAGAATTCCACAGGTTTACCACCCTCTGAGAGCAGAAAAATGCTCCTCATGTCTGTCTTAGGATCCCCAACCTTTTATTTGCACTTTTGTCCCTCTGTCTCTGAGTTCTGGCTTCTTGCTTCCCTCTGACTCACCCCTGTGCTGCTTCCTTCTTGTATTCTCATTCAAAATCCAGATTCAGTCTGAAGCCAGATGTCTGATGTTGTGATGTGGATGTCTCGATGTTCCAGGGAAGCTGGGGCTTATACAGTCCATGCTTTTTTTGAAATGACTTATAAAGCTGTTCCTGCCCTGCCACTCTTCTCCCAACCCTTTGTTCCCATCAGTGATTCAGGAAAGGAAGCATCAAATGCGAGCATTCAAAAAGAACATGAATCATTGGAAAGCCAATTTTAAAACTTTTACTGGACGGGATCCCTTTACAAGGAAGGCCTGGCAGCTGATGTTCGATTCTTCAGGTGATGCCCCCATCTTGAGTTACCCTCGCAGTTACTAACCCACACTGACAGCACTCACCTCTCCTGGTAGGTCTGCCAACTTCCCAGAGCTCTGGGTAGTCCCATTTGCCGGCTTATCTGCATAACCAGCTTGCAATTGTTAATTGGACAATGGTCTCTGAGGTGATCTCAAATAGATACCGATAGCAGATCACACAGTTAGACAGCCCTCAAAAGCGATTGGTGATGGAGCCTAAAGCAGTCAATCCCATTACTGGATAGAAATATGAAGGTGGCAGAGATTGTTCACTCTACCACTTCCCTTTCCATTTTTGCTGCTAGCATTTTCTGTTTTAATCAAATATCACCAAGTTAGGATGAAATTTAAGCATGGCCTGCTGTTCCCACCTTGGAACAGAAAGTAAGTATCATTTCCATTCTCTTGCTTTTTGCTGATTCCCACGTGATTAAAATTGAAAGTGCCAATGGTGTGCATGGGGGAGATATGTGCAATCAAGCATGGGGGAAGCTTTTCATTAATGAAACTCACTGTCAGCAGGTAAAAGTAGGTTACAAAAGGACGTCCTGGTCAAACAGAATGGTTTTGCATTTTGTTAACAACTTTCCTGCTCAACTACATTGTAGGTTTATTGAGACCTTCGCTGTATTAGGACATAAATTGCAGTCTAGACAGGTCTGTATCTTTAAGATAATTACATGAAACCATGACTTCTGATGTTCCAGTATAATGATGCCACGCATGCCTTCAGTCACTCTCTCTGTACCACGTAAAATCTTTAATCAGACAGTTATTTAGTGCATGGTATATATGTTGTGTACAGTAACATCTGCAAGTGCAGAACCCAGTCTACGTGTATAGATTTGTGTTAATAGGGAGTGTTATCAATAAACTTCAAGATACCTGCCTCATCAAGAAACCGACTCTCCGTGGTATAAGTTATGTGATCAACAATTGCAAAATCACAGAGTACGTCACAAAAGTAGCACAGCTGTTTTTCAAATCTAAATTTCAGTTGCAAATATTTTCCATGATATTGGTTTCACCTTACTCATATTTGTATCATTGTTATGAGTTGGGTTAGTTTCATTAGAGAGTTAAATGTCACAGCATCGTGTGGCATGCATTGATGGTTACAGGGGAATCAGTGACATTATTTCTATCATAACAGTTCATAACACTACCATATTTTCACATTCACTCTTTGTCAAATGTTAGTGTCCAGTGTTGTACTTGTCATCCTGTGGGATAGCAAGTAGGATAATTGAAATGCTGTGCATTAACTCAGAGCTCTGTAAGGACTCCGCCAGTCTTGAGATGGTACTGACACTGTCCTTTATAATGTTCAATACACCACGGGATCCATGGAATTTTTATAATTCAGAGTGTGGTTCCAGAAACCAAAAGGCTAAGAACCCCTGGGTTAGAGTAATATAATCCTTATATTGCAGTCTCCAATCCAGCCAGACAGAGAGGCTAAAGATCTTCTTAAAGTGTAGGGGTTAAGGATGTTAGACGCTGCCATGTCATCTGCTTTTCTAACCAGCTGCTAGAGAGAATGATGCTTTCTTTATACAAATGGCACTGAGAAACAGTTTGGATATTGTCACTTTAAGCATCTGGGCTCCAATCCAGTCTGGCCATCAGAAGGTGTTTATGAAATTCATATATAAATGAATCACTTAATTCCTAAATCAGGTCCAGATATTAAAAGGCTGCGCTCGTCCATCACAAACTATGTAACTGATCCTTTTTGTTCAGAGCTTTGTTCAAAGGTTTTATAAATACATTAACTTATTGAAGTATTGCTCTTCCACAGCTACGATGGGGACCTCAAGCAGAAAATAATTAAGATCTCCCAATAATTGGTGAGATTGTCTTCTTAAGCTGGTTTACTTCAAAGCAGATGTAAATAAATATAAACGAATACAGAATTCCTTCAGTTGGACATGTGGGCTGCTAAGAATGTAATGCATTTGGTTTGAAGCAGACAGGAACACAACATTTAATAGAATCAGTCCCACACAAAGGAATTCTGGACACCGTGTGGGCAGGAGGAGAACAATACCGAGATTCATCATTCTATACTCAGTGTTTATTTCCCAAATGATAAAATTGGATTGTGGTTGCCTTTCAAACTCATTTTACATGTTTCTGACAGAAGGCATATAGTTCCATGAGCTCTCCTGGAGGGAGGCAGTCGTATTAACCTTTTTGTGTCCAGTTAGATAACAGACAATCTTTGAACTACAGTGTCAGTGTGGCAGCTGGAGTGAGCATGGTACTTGTGCTGAGATAACTAACAAAAATAGTTAAACTGCAGGAATAACTAACTATTAAAACTCTTTTGCAACCAATTTTCTTTCTGCAGTTAACAGAGGAAAAAAAAGCTACGGTAAGCTGAACTCATGCTAAGGATGTCTTGCTGCCTCTCTCAAGTTTGTAATAATGAGTTCAAGTAGCAAAATCCTAAAATCAGATTAGACTTTATTGATTGTCTTTGAGAATAGATCACCTTGAAGCAGCAATGTTAAAGGTTTTTTAGGTGTCACTTATTTTAAGGTGTTGGTGTTTCACAGGGTTTGGAATGAGATCCTTATTTCTGTCTTACCATATTTTGATTTGGCAAAGATTTTCACAGTTGCCACTGAGATGTAAGGAATTTAATGAGTGAAGCAAACATTCTGCTTTGATTCCAGTATTTAAAGACAGTACTGTGAAAGAATGTGAAGGTCCTGTGATTGTTCACTTGATACAAAGTGAAGTATACAATCTTGTGAAAAAATATTCAATGGTGAAATTGATGCAAACAATTAAGCATGAACACGAGAATTAGTTGTGCAAGCTTTACGTTCTGGTCAAAAAAACTAAATTCCACAAACATAAATCCACACCTTAATGTTGGTTTGCTTTAAGATTCTGTAACATTCATAAAGCTAACTGCAATGAATGACTTGTTTTGGGGTTAACCCTAAAAAATGGAAGATTTAGGATTCAAAATTACACAGTTAGTTGGAGAGCATACTCCAACTCAGAGCAATTCCATCCATATAAATACTGAAAAACTTGGTGGATTTTTCTCTTTGGAGGCTATGCATCAATATGGGCCCAAAATTAGGGATGGACTCCCTCTTCAGACTGGGTCACGTTTTCACGTGTGTTTACATTTTTCTCAGCTCCGTGCATGTTCAAGCATTTGTAAAATACCAGATGTTGTTGGCAGGGAGGGACCTTCCAGGCTCCAATGTCAGGGAGCTGTATTGAAAAAGCACCCGGGCAGCATTTCACTCTCTCCAATACAGGACTGTCACTCAATTTCTGCTCATTATCCTCATCTAGTCCTGGAAATGTCAGACGCCAGGCTAAAAGCAGTACCATGCTTTAGCGAAGCCTCTCTAGAAGTCCTGCTGTAGGCTGTCCACGAGAAAAAGAAGGCTCTGTTTCCTTTGGATGTCAACAACACACCATCCTAACTGATTATGACAGTCTGGATGGAGGCTGCTGCAGTGATTAGCGTTTGTGGATGGCTCAAGAAATCCTGCCTCTAGTGCCACAAGTGCCATGTCCTGGCAGTGTAGGTACCACTGTATACTCAATGCTCCACGGTCCTGTGCGTGTGAATTGGAATTGAACAGCACTGTAAAGGACTGTACGCACAGCAAGGTGAGTGCCAGACATTTCCATCAGATGCTGCATGTGCAATCAATGTCTGTCACTTCACCGCAGCTACTAATGCTGGCCCGACGGTAGTTACTGCCTCTCACATCTACCAGGGTTCACACTTAAAGTGTGAAAGGAGCTACAACACTCAGCAGCTCAGGCTTCATCAGGTCACTGACCTTTCACTCCAACCAGGAAAACGTAGTTATCTGAGATAAAAGGTACTGCAGATCCTGGAGAATCCGAGATAACAAGCATGGCGCTGGATGAACACAGCAGGCCAAGCAGCATCATAGGAGCAGGAAAACTTGACGTTTTGGGCCTAGACCCTTCATCAGAAATGGGGGAGGGGAAGAGGGTTCTTAAATAAATAGGGAGAGAGGGGGAGGCGGATAGAGGATGGATAGAGGAGAGGATAGATGGAGAGGAGGCAGACAAGTCGAAGAGGCGGGGATGGAGCCAGTAAAGGTGAGTGCAGAGTGGGGGGGTAGTACTTATCTAACAGCTTTTTACAAAAGGCCTGCTTGGAACAAGAACACCACCACAAAAAAAATGGTCTTTTGGGTCAGACATTTTCTGAGTTCAGACCCGCTCAGCTGCTTAGTCAGGTTTGCTGAGGTCAGCCAGTGTGGTTGTCTTGTTTGAGCAGGCTTGTTGCCCTGGTGGGGCTTCACCCCTGACACTATAAGTAATTATCAACAATAAGCAGAATTTGCATTAGACTTCTCATGTGCTGGTCAGCATGGAGCAGCCTTACCCCTAAAGCTGTGAGTGTTTGTGCAAAAAAATGCCTTGGTTATGAAGGAAACAAGTTAGGAAGACATTTGCAGTTATTGTAGGAAGCAGTCTACCTTGTGAGGTTATACAATCAGCTTTGTGAACAGATATATTTCCCATTGTTGGTGAATTTAATTGTGCCAGTGAGTGTAATTTGACTGAGCTTGGGTATTAATGAGTATTCATGATATGCTAATATAAGCTAAATAGGTTTCTGACCGCAGAGGTTAAGGAACGCAACCTGCCTCAAAAGTTCTGGAAATGTAATTGCAAATTTTTAACCCCTAATCAAGAAGTTGATTTACTTTTTTACCTTTCATCAAATTAATTTCCCCCAACTGCATTTTGAAATACCCCAGGAGGGCTTGGAAAATTCTGCCCTTGTTGACCTTTGCCTATGTACCAGCCTGGCCAACTGATGACACTCTCATCTTTTAGTCTGCAGCCTTTGCATCTGAGGCCCATAATTAAGTGCATAATTCGACGGATGGCACAATAAATTGCTGAGGGTGTGCTGCATTGTAAGAGGTATTCCAATGTCAAGGGAAGAATGCTCTAGACGAGATATTACAGTAACCTGGCTACCTGTTCTAGTGGCTATTGAATACCCCGTTGCGTTTCTCCAAAAAAGGAGGTGATGGCCCAGTGGTGTTGTCACTGGACTGTTAATACAGAGATCTGGTAATGGTCTGGGGACCCAGGTTCAAATCCTGCTCCAAAAAAAAAAAACTGGAATTAAGAGCCTAGGGATGAGCACAAAACCATTGCTGATTGTCAGGAAAAACCCATCCAGTTGACTATTGACAATTAGAGAAGGAAACTGCCATCCTTTACTTACATGTGACTCCAGACCCCACAGCAGCGTGGTGACTGCTGTCAGGGCAATTAGGGATGGGACACAAATGCTGACATAGCCAGCAATGCCCTCATCCTGTGAATGATTAAAAAAAGGATAGCTCATCTGATTGCTGTGTGTTGGATTTTGTTGTGCAAACATTGGGTGCTTTGATTTTCTCACTTGATTAATTAGCTACAGAATGTTTTGGGACATCCCAAGGACGTGAAATAAAGGACTTTACAAGTGCAAGAGAAACAGCGTTCTCCTGGGGTTGAGGCTGCCATTCACCTCATTTCTAAGACTCTGTTGAAGAAACGTGAACTGCTGAGCTAAAGAACAGAAAGTGCTGGAGAAACTCAGCAGGTCCTGCAGCATTTGTGGAGACAGAGAAACGGAGTTAATGTTTCGAGTCCAGTATGACTCTGAAGCAGAGTTAGTGTTAACATTCTGGCCTCACGTTGAGGGTTTCCGCCACTTCTGTGTCTTGCCCCAGAAAAAAAAAATGAGACCATGGATTCTTAAGTGAAAAACTCTAGTTACTGGGCAGATTGCTCCATCCCCGACTTTTGATATTTTACAGATGCCAGTCCTGTGTAGCCTTTGATTAACATGAATCATTTTATATTGGATCTGCTGCACAGAAAACTAATTTTTAATATGATTTAGTTTTTTTAAGTATATTTGATTTTATCCGAATTGAGCCACGTTCACAATAAATTGATCTGTGTCAGTCTGTGACCTGGATTTGTGCAGTTAATCGAATTGAAATTGATCTCAATTGGTTTAGGTAGACAGTAGTTTGATCAAGGCTTCTGCTGGCTCCATTCAAAAACCATTAAGAGTTTTTCCCGCAAACCAATATTATTCATATATTTTGCAATGTCTGACAGCTAAAATCCACAGCCTACTCACCTCACATCTCTCCCTAGTTGTCTTTGTTAAATTTGCTGTTAAGTCCTGTAGGGCAAATGCTGTTTCCAAGGCTGATGCATTTCCTCTATGTTTTATGCTACGAGTAGATCTGGGCTCATGGATGCTGCTCTCCACACAGTGGTCATGAAATTTAGCTCTGTTATACCTGTCCTTTGCAGCTGTGGGTGTTGATTTACTTCTGAAATGAAATCCATGGCTCTTGCATACTATGGTGCTATCCATTGCTGGGATTATACCGAAGAGGACTGAAAGAACTGCAGATGCTGTAAATCAGGAACAAAAACAGAAGTTGCTGGAAAAGCTCAGCAGGTCTGGCAACATCCATGAAGAAAGATTATATTTTGTAACTCCTATGGCATTGATATGCTTGAGTCAACTCTGACAGGTCCGACAGCATCCGTGAAGAAAAATCAGAGTTAGAATTTCAGGTCTGGTCCTGAGGAAGGGTCACCGGACCCGAAACGTTAACTTTGATTTTTTTCCTTCACAGATGTTGCCAGACCTGCTGAGCTTTTCCAGCAACTTTGTTTTTGTTCATTATACCAAAGAGGGCTTTTAAACCTGATTTGACACCAGGGCTGATATAAAACAGCTCAGTGCTCCAGCTGACACAGACACTTAAACGTATATAGCTTTTCAAAAACATAAGCGATCCCTCACTGAAATATTTAAATGCATCACTGTCTACTTTCTGATTACATGTTCACTGATATTTACTGGCCCTTGTGGAACTAGTAGGAATTCTTGGTGATTTCCATAATTATGTAAAATTACTGAAGGACCGTTCAGTGGCAAGAGCTGAAGAACATTGTCATGACATTGATGCTTATCCACCTGCCACTTGCTCTCAGAAATCTGTGCAGTGGTTAGCGTCCCTCTAGGTGATGGACAAGGTGATGGTAAGGTGGGATAAGCAGAGGCAACAAAGAGAATGATGAGCTTCTTGAAGAGGGAGGAGGGGGAGCAGAAGTACGAAACGGAGTGGGAAAAGAGTTCTCAGTAGTGTTTATCCACACAAAGTGTTCAGGGAGCAATGTTTCACAAAGGAGGTCTCACTGACATTTGCGACCAGTTGTTATCTCAATTGCAGTCTGAATGACATTGCCAGGAGTTTTGAAAGTGACAATGCACATTAACTTCTTTGAGTGTGATTCCTTGCAGGCATGAAATGTGGTATTTGCAACATCTTTCGGTCATAGTGCAACAATGCAAGAAATAGAAATGCAGAGTAGCACAGTTCTGGAGGAGCAAAGTCAGGAGCATAATAACAGAGGAAATCAGAGAGCAATATTGGAGGGAAAGGACATCATGTTATTTGCAGTTGAGGATGAAGATTTGGAACTCATTCTGTTAAAGGGTAGGAAGCCAGTGTAGGTCAAGTGATGGTCCAGTGAGATGCGATGCAGATCAGAAAGTAGGCAGTAGAATTTGGGATGTTGGAACTTATGGAGGCCACTGTTTAGAAGACAAGAAATCGACAAATTATGGCAGTTAGCAAGGGAGGTGACAAATATGTGGACAAGAGTCTGGGTATTTGATGGATCTGCCCCCACATTATAAAGCGTTACACGTGACTCTCCTGCAATTGCTGCAGCTCAGAAACTCTCTGTAAATTACAATCAGAATTTCAATTGCAGCAGGAACCAAAATCACTTTTTCTGATGTTTTATTACAATTATTTGAGCAGCTTTTTTGAACTATCCTCACAGAGAGCATGGACTGTATTTTCTGTTTCATTGCATAGACTTTTAAGGGCATGAGTATAAATCACATTAAAAATCAAAATGCTGCTCTGAATGAATAAGCGATGCCTGATGTGCATGAACAATGGTTGAGTGAGTGAAAACTTACAATTCTTATACCTAAAGAGGCAATATTTTTCATTGTTTAATAAAACAAAGAAAGCTGTAAAATCCTTCAGGTGAAAGGCAGGGTTTCCACAGTGTGAGATCTCATGGTCTTTTCTGCAGACTGAGAGAGGTCCATCATGTGCTGATGCAGGGCGTTGACCTGAAATGTTGGACGGGATGCAGTCCCAGAAGAGGAAGGATTCAAGGGCAGGAAGGCAAGTTAATTCGGCAGGGAGGGGATAGACCAGGAATCCCCTGCCTTCCCAGCAGTCTTACGGCAAAATTTTCTTTCCATCTGCACAGACATCTGAGGTCCATGCATGGCGGTGACTTCCAAAAGTCAACACTGTGATCTGAGTCAACACACAGGTCATTGTGTATGGAACATTGGAGAGGTTAGGTGCACATGCAACCGCATGGCTTGGAGAGAATTTTGCTTTCCACTTCCATCTGAATTAAAGTTTGTTTTCACTTGTTCACGGGATGTGGGTGTCACTGGCTAGGCCAGCATTTATTATATATTAGTAGTTGATCAAGAGAAGGTGAGCCAGTGGAGACCATATGCTGTGGGGAAGGGAGCTGCAGGATTTTGACCTAGTGACGTTGAAGGACTAATGATATGGTTTCAGGATAGTGAGTGGTTTGGAGGGGAACTTGCGGTTGGGTGTTGCTCCGTCAGGCTACTCTACCATTCAATAAGTTCATGGCTGATCTGCTTTATGTTTCAAACCCATCAATAACCCTTGATTCTCCTCTCAAACAAGAATCGATCGACACAAGAACAGAAATAGCTGGAGAAACTCAGCAGATCTGGCAGCATCTGTGGACAGAGAAAGCTGAGTCAACATTTTGGGTCCACTGACTCTTCTTCAGAACTGATAGTTCTTAGGAAAACGTTCGTATACATAGAACATAGAACCATACAGCACAGTCCAGGCCCTTCGGCCCACAATGTTGTGCCGACCTATTATCCTACTAAGATCAAACTACCTTGCATACCCTACATTTTACTATCCTCCATGTGCCTATCCAAGAGTTGCTTAAAAGTCTCTAAAATATCTGACTCCACTACCTCGGCCGGCAGCGCATTCCACACGCCCACCACTCTCTGTGTGAAGAACCTACCTCTGACATCTCCCCCATACCTTCCTCTAATCACCTTAAAATTATGCCCCCTCGTAATAGTCATTTCTGCCCTGGGATAAAGTCTCTGACTATCCACTCTATCTATGCCTCTCATCATCTTGTACACCTCTATCAAGTCACCTCTCATCCTTCTTCACTCCAATGAGAAAAGCCCTAGCTCCCTCAACCTTTCCTCATAAGGTCTGCTCTCCACTCCAGGCAGCATCCTGGTAAATCTCCTCTGCACCCTCTCTAAAGCTTCTACATCTTTCCTGTAATGAGCTGACCAGAACTGAACACAATATTCCAAGTATGGTCTAACCAGGGTTTTATGGAGCTGCAGCATAACCTTACGGCTCTTAAACTCAATTCCCCTGCCAATGAAAGCCAACACACCATACTCCTTCTTTATAACCCTATCAACTTGGGTGGCAACTTTGAGGGATCTACAGACATGGACCCCAAGATCCCTCTGTTCCCCCACACTGCCGAGAATCCTGCCATTAACCCTGTATTCGGCATTCAAATTCGACCTTCCAAAATGAATCACTTCACACTTTTCTGGGTTGAATTCCATCGGCCACTTCTTTGCCCAGCTCTGCATTCTGTCAATGTCCCATTGTAACCTATAACAGCCCTCCATGCAGTCCATAACTCCACCAACCTTTGTGTCATCGGCAAACTTACTAACCCACCCTTCCACTTCCTCGTCCAAGCCATTTGTAAAGATGGTGTACATACGCTGAAGATGGGGATGGGGTGGGGTGGGGGGGTGTGTGGAGTGGGTTAAGGGAAAGACTGAAGTGTAGGTGGAGATAAAGCCCAGAGAGAGAGAGAGAAACATTTGGGAAGACAAAGGATTGGATAATGGTGAGCTGGGAAGAAAGAAAAGCTGCTAGGGGAGGCCATTTACATGTGAAAATGAATTGGCCTGTGATACAATGTAGAAGTCAGTAAACCAGTCAACAACACCGCCTTTGTCATCAGGCTTGATCACAAAATCAGGGTTGGTTCTGAGAGCATTGACAGCAGTCAGTTCAGAGGAAGGTAGGTTAAAATGGGTGAGCAGTGGCAGAGAACTTAAGGTAACTGAGGTGATGTTGACAGTTCTCAATGAACAAGACAAGCACAGGTACAAGGCCTAGGGAGGACTCCAGATGGAGGGAGAGTGTTGGAGGTGGATGAAGGGATCTGTAGGACAGGGAGAGGACGCTTGTCCAAAAAAATAGCCAAGGAGGTGAAGGCACTGGAAGAAGAATTCAGTGTCATGTCTTGCCCAAAATTCATTGAGATGGGGATGCAGAGGGATAAAACTAAAACCTTCGGTGAGTACAGGACATGCAGCATCAGAGAGTCGAAGGTCAGAAAAGATAGTAAACACCCGACAAGAGGTCGGTTTATGAGAAGGGATGGAGTTAGAGGGAAAGAGAGGGATAATCGATTAATCCCTGTCTTAAAAATATTCAGTTATCCTGCCTCCACCCACTTCTGAGAGAGAGGGTTCAAAGTCACATGACAGTTTGTGAGAAAAAAAATTATCCTTGTCTCTGTCCGAAAAACAGTGGATCCTAATTTTAAAACAATGTCCCCTCAGTTTTGAGATAACAAGGTGTGGAGCTGGATGAACACAGCAGGCCAAGCAGCATCAGAGGAGGAGGAAGGATGACGTTTCGGGCCTAGACCCTACTGAAGAAGGGGTTCGATTCTGATGTTGCTTGTCCTGCTGTGTTCATCAGGCTCTACACCTTGTTATCTCAAGGTTTCTTAAATCCTTGTTGGCTCATTCACTCTTGATGTTACTATGAACAGTTCTGCACTGCACATTTGAAAAATAATATGTAGAGGCACTGCAGAATTTTCTATTTAAATTCATGAGGGCATCGTTGGCTAGGCCTGGCATTTATTGCCCATCCCTAATTGCCCAGAGGGCA
>JAHRHZ010000088.1:5906170-5981540 GCA_024137785.1 Ginglymostoma cirratum
TCATCCAGCTCTACAACTTGTTATCTCAGATTCTCCAGCATCTGCAGTTCCTACTATTTCCCCTCAGCTCTGGATTGATTCACAAGAGGAAACATCCTTTCCTTGTCCATTATTCAGGATCTTATACACTTCAATCAAGTCATCCCACACCATCCCAAAAACATCTAACGCTTTACAATGAGCTTAATTGGCAAGAGACCACTTGGAATACTTGACAAAATCCTGGGTGATCGCATCTCATCATAGGATTTTGAGCAGCATCAGGAAAACAGCCTTACTGATAGGGTTTAACAGCATTGTGCACAGAGGCCACAAAAGTCAAGTATGTAGATGTTTATTGCCTGCACCATGCAGCACGTTATTGGGTATCGGAGACTATAGGGGTTATTTTGTTACTCCTTCAATGTAAATGATATGTTGGTGATTATAGTACATCGGCCTTAAGGCCCCTCTGGGATTAAAGGTCAAGTATTACACTGATCTCTGCAATCCACTGCACAGTCCTGAGGGTCTGTTGCCTTGAGTAAGGCCATCAGGGGTCTGCCTTATGGCAATTTGCTAGCTTCCCTTGGCTGCACATAATCGTTTTATTTTACAGCTTACAGCAGTCCCTGGATGTTGTCTGGGTCAGTCGTACCTTTATAGATGAAGACATGTATTAGCAGTGAAAAGGATTATTGCCACTCCTACTCAATAAAGGTTGAATGCCTTTCGATCTGGAACAGCCCTGACATATGTTACTAATTCATACTAATTCAACACCGTTAATGATGAGATATCAGTATTTCCCTGCCAGTGAAATGGTCACAGAGAATTAAAGCTGCACTTGCATCAGTCTAGCAAACGACAAAGGCATGCAGTGCGAATAGGTAAGGGTGCATTGTCAACGTTAAGTCAGGCTTAATCCCTGCAAGAATGGCTCTTTTGTAAGACCAGCATGCAGGCTATTAGTTGGGGAATCAATTCATTTTGCAACAGGGAAGTGTCAACACTTTTGTTACTGAGTCAGAAGCTCGTGGGTTTAAGTGACATTCCAGTGCTTCATATGGACATGATCCTGCGCAGTACTGAAGGACTGTCAGAAGTGCCAGCTTTCAGGCCAAATGTTAAACCAAAGTCATGTCTGCCCTTATGCCCGCTTCCTCACCAGGCCCTCCCTGAATGGTCCTAGTGCCTCAAGATCCTACTTGCTTGGTTGTGAGGGCACATGGCTACCATGATTAGCCCTTCTTTAGGTGCAGTGACACTGCTCCTTGTGGTGCTGTTTAGGCTGCTGACCTGATCTCCAGTTAGCTGGCAGCCGTTAGGGATGGGCAGCCATCTTTAATAGGGATGTCAAGATGTGATTTTGATGGTTGCAAGGGTGTTGTCCTTTAAGCTTGGGCCTGTCATTAGGAACACCCGCAATAACACTAAATTCTGCCCATACGATGCATCAATGAAGGAGATAGTTCTCTCCTCATACCTCTGCCAGCCTGATAAAAGACATGTCCGATTTAGCTTTAAAGGCCATCTTTTACCCCATAACCCTGGCAAAATTAGCGCATCTCGAATATATAGCCAGAAACTAGGAATACTGTGGTGAATAACTCACCTCCTAATTCCCCAAACAGTCCACCCCCATTCTCAAGGCACAAGTCAAGAGTGTGATGGAATACTCCCCACTTGCCTGGATAAGTGCAGCTCCAACAACACTCAAGAAACTTGACACCATCCACGACAAAGCAGCCCACTTGATTGGCACTAGATCCACAAGCATCTATTCCCTCCACCACCCATGCTCATAGCAGCAATGTGTACCAACTACAAGGTGCACTGCAAACATTCAGCTCCTTAGAGAGATTCTTCCAAACCCATGACCACTTCAATCTAGAAGGCCAAGGGCAGCAGACACATGGGAAAACCACCGCCTGCAGGTTCCCCTCCAAGCCACTCACTATCCTGACTTGGAAAGATATCACCGTTCCTTCACTGTTGTTGGGTCAAAATCCTGGAATTTCCTCCCTAATGGCATTGTGGGTCATCCCATGGCAGTTCAAGAAGGAAGCTCACCACCACCTTCTCAAGGGCAAGAGGGCCACCCATATCCCACAAGTGAGTAAAAAAGAAATACCTCTGGAAGTTCTGATTGAATCTCCTGCCACCACTCTTTCAGAGAGGTGCAATCCTCATTATAACAGCCCATTGAGAAATGGAAATTTCTAATAGTTCCCCCTTTAGTTGTTTTTGAAATTAGTTTGAATTTATCACCCTTTGCTATGAACCTGATCATCATAACAAATAATTTCTTTCTTTTCCTCAGTCTAAACCCTTCCAGACGTTGAGTATTTGTCTTTTAAGATTTTTTTGCAAATTGTCCATGTATACTTAATTTAACAAAATAAAGGAAGCTTAATCCCTCACAGAAGGCTGAAATCTGCAAAGGTACGGGCTGTATCAAATGTATATGTTAGTTGGTTGAGTTATCCTCCGATTTGTAGGACTTCCATCAGGAGCTAATTTAATCTTACTATGGACGAGGTTTTAGAAATGTGCAATAAGCAAGATGGAAGGGCAATGCTCTTACCTTCGACTGAACTCCCATTTATTCTGTAATGCATTGTACAGCACGTTTTTCAGCATGAATACGTACAGTGGTAAACCGATGATGCTTGCATATATTGCTGAGTGCTAGACCTTTATAACATACATTTTGTCAGTGCTATTATATCATGCATTATGTGGAAAAACCATCTTAGCAAAATGTGCTTGTGAAAACATATGGTTATGAGGCATAATATTTATGAAATGATACAATCCAGTTCACACATTACAAAGACAGAATAATGGGGGAATAGATGATTCCAGGAACTCAGTTTGTCCTGGGCTGTCTTTTTTTTTTAACATTTTAGCAAAGGGCCTTATATTGCTTACTACCGTATGAATGTTAATGCATTTGCCAGAAATTCCTCTCTTTCTGTACCATTTTAGTGGCACTGTGAACCCACTTATTTTAAACAGGTAGTGCCTCTGTGGTAGGGAGACATGAATTTCCTGATGAATGAGATTCAGTTCTGGCCTGTTCTGTGTTCCTGATCTTCATCGCTTCATCACTGGCTTGAATGGGTCCAATTCCCTAGAATTTCCTTCCTATCCCTCTCTACCTAGCTCCCTTTTTTTCAAGCAGCTTCTTCTAACCTACCATTCTGACCAACATTTTAGTCACCTGTCCTAATATCTATTGATGTGGTTGTTAAATTTTCCTGTGAAGCACCTTGAGATGTTTTACGATGCCATGGGTGCTACATAAATGCGCCTTTCTGTTGTTTGCTGGCGTTAAAGAAAAAGAAGAAACTCTGACTTCCAGCAGATGTTGAATGTTACCATTCTCCATAATATTCTGCCCTTACTATTCGTTACATCATGACTTCATCATAATTGATGAATACGGATGAAGGGTCATTGGACTTAAAACGTTAACTTTCCTTCTCTCTCTACAGATGCTACCAGACCATGCTGATCTTCTCCAGCACTTGCTTTTATATTTCAGATTTCCAGCATCAATAGTTCTTTGTTTGCATAAGCACATGCAATTATTCGGTTGACATCAGTAATCAGTGACAGAATACATTTTGAAGTAGTTGAGGCTACCTTGTTGAATGTTTTTAAAGCAAAGATTTTTGAACAATAAAGGAATTAAAGGTGATGATGAGCAGGTGGGTAAATGGAGCTGAGTGATGAGAAAGATCAGCCATGATCTTATCGAATGCCGGAACAGGCTCGGGGTGGGTTGGGAGAAGGGGGGTGGCGGTGCAGCTGGGGATGCATATGTCCTACTCCTGCTCCTATTTCTTATGTTCTTATGAAAGTAATTTCTGACTGTGTGCTTTATACTGAAGCAAAGCAGGAACACTGGCTCAACTCTTCAACCATGATTCACCATACAATCAGATCAATACTGGTCTGAACCTCAGTTCCATTTACCTGTTAGATTCATTCCCTTTGATAATCTGAACTAACAAAAATATATCAGTCAGTTTTCAAATCTCCAATTGTGTCACAACAATCAGCAATAAAAAACTATTTATTACAACAGTTATTATTAGAGCTATTAAGGATCTTTTTCTGATAGCTATTTTGCTGCAAATACAAAACCATCGGGATGAAATCCTCCGAAATACTGAAGTGTGAGCAATTTTTGATTGTTGTACTGAATTATCTTCTGCAGAAGTTTGTGCAGTTTCTTTTTCTCATCACCAAAAATTATTTCATTAGTATTCCACTGATCTTAACATTATCATCACACCAAACTTTCTACTTTCTTCTGCGTTGTGACAGCAACCATTTTATAATGGGTTGGGGGCAGGGGGAGATGTGTGAAAGAGAAATGTATGTATCTGACGAAGCTACATTTTAAAATCTGATTTCCATCTGTTAGCAGATGATGCTGTTCTCTTTTGATTGCCCAGAGCACACAACCAAACTACAGTCACTAAAATTTGAATATCCTCCAAGCAATGCAACATAGGTAATATATAGATGTGTAGAGGTTTTTGAAATGCAGAAATTCACAGAACTGTATTTCCAAAACATAATCTTCAAGTGAAGGTTTATCTCCCTAAACCTTTTTTTCTTTCAATCAAAGCCTTTAAGTTCTTAAACCAATATAAATGTGGCAAAGTTATGTATGTTTAGAAAAAATACAGATTAATAATTCCTCATTTCTACATATTTGGCTCACAACCTCAAACCCTAAGCAGCACAGCACTGAGGAGCCTTGGAATGAAAAGCAAGGTTTGCATTTGTGTAGAGCCTTTCGTAACCTCTGACATTTCAACACATATGATCTTTGATGTATGTCAGTCTATTAATTGAAATAGAGATGATGAGTGATCAAAATGAGAAGTTTTCTGAAATCTTCCCTGCACACTCCTTCTGCATCAAACAACTTGTTGAGTTTAGGGAAGTGAAATGATTTTAAATGAAATTTCTGAATGTGGATTTGAACTGATTGTTTTGAGGGGACATTATTATAATGATGCTCTTTGCAATTATTGCTTTGTAAGACCTTTTTGACAAGACTTAATTATCGGCCAGTTAAATGTTTTTAAAGCATCGATTGTCAGAATTGAGATGTACATGCGAAAGAGTGAGATTTATAAGATGGATTGCACAGCAAAGATCATTTGAAATTAAATGTATTTAGATTGAATTATATTGATCAAAAGGATAAATAGAATATAATTTCATTTGCTGAAAATTTAAACAGTCATTTTCAACTTCTACTTAACTGTATGTCAATATCCCTTAGTTGAATGATATGATAATACGTGCATTAAAACTCTGAATAATTGGAAATCAAGTCCAATATCTGACATGCCATTATGATGGCATCTTTGGATTTATTTTGCTGCATGGCCCATAAAAACTCTATCTGACACCTTGCCAATATTCTCATAGATCCAGCTGTGCACACGTTGCTGCTGTCTCCATTAATAATAAAAGAAAAGAACCTCAGGGAATTGTTTATGTTCAGAGTCAGCCATGCCGTGATCCCGATCCAGACTGTACTATTGTGAACCCAAGCAGATTTCTACCTGTTGACCAGGTTGGATCACAGTGCCTGGGGTGGTGAGAAGACACCCCCTCCCGTAAGACTAGTCCCATCCCACCTAGTGCGGCCTATTTTATATTCTTTCAACAGTGTCATTAAAAAAGCTTTGAAATGGAGGATGCAGAAGGTATGGACTTCTAGAGCTTTGAAAATTGTTATCATAAGTTGCCATCCCTTTATAATTTTCCCTCTTGCATTTCTTCCAGATATATAAAATAAATCTGCCATTTCTAAAATGTATAACATTTTTTCAGATTCTTATCAGTGCAAACTTCAAAATGATCATTTCAAAGCCATCATATATTTAACACTGGAATGTCAGCCGACTTGGACAACACAGCATGGGTTACAGACTTCAAATAGTATTGTACAGAATCCCAAATACAGAAAACACTGTTCTGTAAACTGAGCTATGGAATGCAATAGTGAAATATATTCACTATTTGTATATATATTACAAATCTAATATTACAATCTAACATTATGCAGTACAAGGAGTAAATTACTATGACATGTCCTATAATGCAGTGAAATTAGGCCAAGCAGAAAAAGATGCTGGAAGACATGTGGAGCTAGACAAAACACAGTGCAACATTATTTAAACAATTCAACAACAACTTACATTTACAAAGTGCCTTTAAGGTTGTAAAACCTTCCAAGCCACTTCACAGGTGCGATGTCAGCCAAAATCTGACCCCACGTTATGTAAGGAGATAACAGGACATGTGACCAAAAGCCAGGACAATGTGATATGTTTAACAAAGAGTCTTGAAGAAGGACAGTGAGATAGAATGGCCTAGAGCTTTCAGGACAGAATTCTAGAGCTTAGAACGCAGGCAATCAATGTTGAAGTCATTAACATAAGATACGTACAAGATATTTCAAGCACAGGTCAGAATTCCAAATTACTATGAACATTTTCAACATGTAATTCCAAAATGTATTTTTAAAAAAGGACTACTACAACAAAAAATTACTAGCCTGGGTTGTGTGTTAATGTGCTACGAAGGCCACAGTCTGTATCCTAATCAGAGACTCTTTCAGTCTAGAAACCATCTAGCTTGCAATCCAGATGAAAGTAAACAGGGCAACATAAGTTTTCTCTCTGGAATTCAGTTCCCATCAAAAGGAATCAGAACAATAGAATCTCAACCAAACTGTAAAACTATGAGTCTTGAAATTGACTGTTCAACCTCCAATGCTAATGCTACCAGTCACCTCCATTGTAATGGCCCTAACATATAAATTTCTGCTCTCTGTGAGCGATTCAAAAACTGATCCATATATCTGACAGCTCTCCATCTGCAGGAGCAAAGGAACTAACACCCATTTTCCTAAGTAACAGATTATTGCGCTGCTTACCTGAAATATACTTGGTATTGTTCATTGCCATTCAGTAGTCCGAGTAGGCCAGTTAGTGCCCAAGAAACAAACATTGTGAGGATGAATTTATTGGCCATAGTTTAATTTTTTAAAGCATAAACCTTAAACTTCTCATCAAGAGCTGCTCTTTAAAATGGGACATGGAATCCAACTGGCTACACAATGATAATGAAACATAAGTGCTAGATGTATTGCAGGTATATTTAGAGTCATCTGCTACTTGCTAGTCAATAATTTGTAAAGTTAAGATTAAATGAACACTGTTTTAAGATAGTTAGCCTGGAAACCAAAAAAATGGACCTATTGTGAAATTGATTGGTTGCTTTGTTGATCAATGATTGTCTTCATTTCTTTAGATCCTTCCTTGCTTGGGGAGGTGATGGTGTGGTGGGTAATGTCACTTGACTTGGACTCTATGACCGCAGGCTTATATTGGAACCATGATGTGGAGATGCTGGTGTTGGTCTGGGGTGGGCAAAGCCAGAAGTCACACGACACCAGGATATAGTCCAACAGGTTTATTTGAAATCATAAGCTTTTGGAGTGTTGCTCCTTCGAAGAGGTGAAGCCAACCTGATGAAGGACCAGCGCTTCAAAAGCTTGTGATTTCAAAAAAACTTGTTGAGCTATAACCTGGTGTCCTTGTGACTTCCAATTTAATATTATGGCAATATGCTTTCAAATCCATTGCAGATGGTGAAATTTAAATTTAATATAATCTGGAATATTGGCTAGCCTAATTTTTAAAAAATCTGGTACACTAATACCCTTTAGGAAAGGAAATCTGTTATCCTTACCATGTCTATCCATCATGTGAATCCAGACCCATTGCAACATGATTGATTCTTACCTGCCCTGTGGGCAATTACTGTTGGGCAATAAATGCTGGTCTAGACAATGTTTCACTTGCAATGAATAAAAAAAAGACCAGCTTGGCTAGTTGTAGACTGAATAACTGCGAGAAATACCAATGCAAAGAAAATGTTTAAACCTAAAGGGGAACCAACAACGGTCATTTTAGATATTTTCTATTCAATCTGTTCAGAGATATTATGACATACCTCTGGTGTAGGCCTCCCAACTTGGTCTCTCAACTCATAGGTAGGGACACCACTGCTGCACCACAGAGCCTTACTAAAACAGTCATTTTACTGAGTTGTTCCTGCTAGATTACACCTATCGCTAGGCAATCGATACTGTGTGAGTTTCCAGTTTCAAATGAACAGATTGTGTGACTAATGTCAAAGTGAGAAAGATTACGCTAGACTGGTTTAGACATTGTGCTGCAGTAGTGTTTGACAGAACGCAAGGAGGTGAAGAGATAAGAAAACAATCAAAGTTTTGCAGCAAATTGTATAGAGTCTTGGTGCGACTGGACCTGGAGCATTGTGCGCAGTTTTGGTTTCCTTCCCTAACGAAAGATATACTTGCTATTGGTGTAATATAATGAAGGTTCATCAGATTGAGTCCTTGCAAAGTTGGATTATCTATTGATGAGCGACTGGAGAGTCTGGGCGTTTATTCTCTGTGATTTAGAAGGATGGGATGTGATCTTATTGATGCATACAAAACTCTAACAGAATTTGACAGGATAGATGCACAAAGGACTTTTCTCCCAGCTGGGCTTATCTGGAACCAGAGAACATAGTCTTAGGATATATAAGAGGTAGATCACTTAGATCTGAGACAAGGAGGAATTTCATCACTTAGACAATGATGAATCTTTGGAAGTGACTAACAGAGGTCTGCGGCTGCAAAGCATTGAGTGTATTCAAGACAGATGTTTAGATTTCTAAACATTAATGATGTCAAAGGATGTGAGAGTGGTTCAGGAAAATGGTATTGAAATAGAAGAGCAGCTATGATCAAGTTGGATTGTGAAGCTTGCACAAAGGTCCAAGCGGCCTATTCCTGCTCCTACTTCCAATGTTTCTGTGCTTGTAAAAAGAGATGATGCCTGCATGTGTGTTTGTGTGTGGTCTGCATGTTTGTGGTTGTATGTGTGTGGTTTGTATTTGTGCAGTCTGCATGTATGTGGTTTGTACGTGTGATATCTGCATGTGTGTGTTTTGTATGTGTGTGTTACATGTGTGTGGTTTGTATTTGTGTGGTCTGCATGTATGTGGTTTGTATGTATGCATGTTCGTGTGTCTGTAGTGAACATGGAGCGAACGGTGAGAGATATCTGAAGAATTGAGCTATGATAGTACATGACGATGCAAGGTGTAAATAATGCATTAGACTAGAGGAAATGTATGGCAGTCTCAGCGGTTCCTAAAGTGGGGAATACTATCACCATATTTGGCAGCAGGCATGAGGAAGCCCGATTTAACATATTTCACCGATCCAGGTGAATGTTAATGCTTAAAAATGAGAACCTTTGGAAATTCTGCTCATGCCATCATGTGAAAGTGTCTTGGATAATAATGCTCAATAAGTTGGTAACCAAGACCTTGATCATTGATCAGGAAAATAATGAATTAACCTGCATGAACCATCAGGGAAAGTTAACATACAGGTACAGCAAACAGGTAGGAAAGCAGTGATAAGTTAGTCTTGACTGCAAAAGGGTTAGATTGTAAGAATAAGGGAAATTTGCTGCAATGTATCAAAGGCATTGGTGAAAGTACACCTGCCGTACTGTGTGCAGGTTTAGTCTCCTTATTAGTTTCGAATATATTTATCTTGGAAGGAGTGGAACAAAGATTCACCGGACTAGCACCAAGGATGAGGGAACTGTACTATGGGGATATGTTCAGTAAACAAGGCCTATTTTGCCAAGAGCTTAGAAAAATGAAAGGGGATCTAATTAAATGTCATGTAATTAGAAACAGACTCAACAGGATAAATGATGGAAGGGTATTTCCCCTGGCTGAAAATAGGGGTCAAATTATCAGACTAAGGAATTGGACATTTAGATCTGAGATGGGGAGGAAATTTCTTCACTTGAGAGGTCTTTGGGATTCTTTATGCTGGAGAGATGAGAATGTTCAAATATTCTGAAGAAGGGTCACTGGACCCGGAACATTAACTCAGATGCTGCCAAACCTGCTGAGTTTTTCCAGCAATTTCTGTTTTTGTTTCTGATTTCCAGTTGGTTTTATGCTCAGTCATTGAGTATATTGGAGACAGAGATTAATAGGTATTGATACAAAGAGGGTAAAAGGACCTAGAGATAGTGCAGAAAGGTGGAGTTGAGGTAGACGATCAACCATTGAATAATGGAGCTGATGAATAATGATTTCTGATGAAGGGTTTAGGCCCGAAACGTCAAGTTTTCCTGCTCCTATGATGCTGCTTGACCTGCTGTGTTCATCCAGCCCCATGCTTGTTATCTCGGATTCTCCAGCATCTGCAGTACCTTTTATCTCTCATTGAATAATGGGGCAAGTTTGAAAGGCTGAAGGGGAAACTACTGTTCCTATGTCTTATCTAAACCATCTCACATATCTCTCCCGTAGGATATATAACTTGCCCAGACAGATAACCTTACCCTTATTATTGAATGAGATGCTACATGTTAGTGTTCTAACCAGGAGGAGATAAATTGAAAAAAATGGCAAAAATCAATTGTGTGATAAAGATTGCACAGATTACATTTTTTAGAATTAAAAATAGCCTCATAACTTTTACTGTCAAGCTGTTGTTCATTAATAAATAGAAACATCTTCTACTTTGGTCTTCTAGGTGTGGGCATAAACCTACACTGTTATACATTGGCTATGCTTTCGCTTCCATATCTCTGCTTTAGTGTAGTGTTTCCTTATGCTTTTAGCTGTAACATTCACTGTGTCTTGGACAGTAGTTAATTTACGAAATCTCATAATATTGATTCTGAGATTTTTCAATCAAAGATGCTTTAACTGCAGAATATTACTCAGAGGCTAAACTGAACAGAAGATTCCATTTTTTCAGCTCACTGAATCGATTGCAATTTTCATACATTACTGCTTAATTATTTTAATCAATTTAACAAATGGTACGATCTCACAACTCTCTGCTGTAGGGAACGCAATAACTTGTGAGGAATCGAAGACTGCACAAGCATAAAGCTCTGAAGCATCGCCAAACTAGGCTAATCCCTCTCTACATATCATAGAGGGTGTCACAGGCACAAGTCCATTTGCTTTAATGATTTAAAGTCTCGAAAAATTCAAACATGGGAACTGGCAGCTCATAGCATTTCATTTCATTACTATCAAATCTTTGAGAATATCAAAATGGATACATTAATGGGATCACAAGCATGAATGAAGGGATTACATTTTTCGCTCTGAAATGCAAAGTTTTATAGTCACATTTATTCATCATGTTCTTTGCTGTTTCATTGATCTGTTTAGGGATTATCTTTTATTAGCCCTTTGAGTACTTTGCTTTATAGTCTAATGCAAGAAGTGTCAAGTAAATAGTCAATTAATTACACATGTACTAGGCCCAGCTGCCAGTTCACTGCTGATGAAAGATCCTTTTATAAAACCCAGTCACAGATCTTGATATAAGCTGAATAAGCAGGAATAATCCCATGTTATACCATGAATAACATGGTATTTACATGGTTGCTATGCAGTGATAGGGGCAACAGGCGATAGAGAGTCATGTGCTTATTTAAATGAATAATGTTGTGTAACAGCTCTTGCAGTATTATTGTTTTCTATCCTTAGGCCCCCCTAGGGGGAGGTGATGGCCTAATGGTAATATCACTGGACTGTTAATCCAGAAATCCAAATAACATTCTGGAGACCTGGGTTCGAATCCCCCTATGGCAGATGGTGAAATTTGAATTCAATAAAATATCTGGAATTAAGAATCTAATGATGACTATGAATCCATTATCAATTGTTGGGGGTTAAAAACCCATCTGGCTCACTAATCTCCTTCAGGGAAGGAAACTGCCATCCTTACCTGGTCAGGCCTACACATGACTCCAGACCTACAGCAATGTGGTAGACCATTCTCTGGGCAATTAGGGATGGGCAATATATACCATCTAGTCAGTGACACCCTCATCCTGTGAATGAATAAAGAGGAAAATCCTACTCTAACCCATTTGCTCTCAAAATATTTAGACTTCTTTATCTTCCCTAATTTTTGTCACTTTTATCACCAAAGAATGACCTCCCCAATTCACTGCCTATTTATCTATAATTTCTCCCCATCACTTTTTCAATCTTTTTAAAGGCTGTCACATTGGGGCACTTAGGTTGTGGTGAGAGTTCTCATTAATAAAACACATTAACACATACAATTGTTGCACTAGAAAAGTCAATGCCTCATACAAAGAAAATCAGGAAAATAATTGTCATCGGAACTTTAGCAAAAAGGATTGAATGCTGAACAATTTAGAAAAAAAGTATTTGGAATTGAATGTTTGTGGGGATGGGGTGTCTTCAAGTTAGCCAAAGTGGTGCTGAGACACAATTCCTGAAGTTCCATATCCCAAAAGGGCAACCACCGTTTCCACAGAGCAGGGAAGGGATCAGGGATCAGCTTTAATTTGACATCTATGGTTCACGGAGACAGTTTCATGTGTAAGTGTGTGGTTGCCTTTAGTGGGATGCAATTATTGTCACTCACATTTCAGAACTATGACTAATAGAGTCATAAAGTCATAGAGCTTGGAAACAGACCTTTCGGTCTAACTAGTCCACACCGACCATGTTCCCAAAATGAACAAGTCCCACCTGCCTGCATTTGGCCCATATCCCTCCAAACCTTTCCTATTCATGTACATATTCAAACGTCCTTTAAACGTTGTAACTGTACCCACATCCACCACTTCCTCTGGCAGTTCATTCCAGACATGAACTTCTCTCTGTATAAAAAAAGTTGCTTCCCATGTCCTTTTTAGAACTTTCTCCTCTCACCTTTGAAAAAACACCCTAGTTTTGAACTCCTCCACCCTAGGGAAAAGATCCTTATCTATGCCCCTCGTGATTTTATAGACCTCAATAAGGTCACCCCTCAACTTCCTGTGGTCCAGTGGAAAAATGTCCCAGCCTATTTTTATAACCCAAACCCTCCATTCCCTGCAACATCCTGGTAAATCTTTTCTGAACCCTGTCCAATTTAGTAGTGTCCTTTCTATGGCAGGGGGATCAGAACTGCACACAGTACTCCTGAAGAGGCCTCACCAATATCGTGTATAACCTTAACATAATGTCCCAGCTCCTATACTCAAAGGTTTGAGCAATGAACGTAAGCGTACTGAACACCCTGTTAACCATCCTGACTTATGACTTTGCACTTTTAAAGAGAAGGTTTGAATGTACTGAAATCCTTTGGAGAAATAGAATATCCATTTGGAAAGGCAAGATTTCCTTTGGGGAATGAAATAACCTTTGGGATTATTATATAAGACATGAATGCGTACAATGTAGTTGAATGAGTTTAAAAGCAATCAATGGGTTTATCAATGAAAATTTTGTTTTTAAAATAGTGAAGTCATCAACAGACAGTCAGAGATAGTAGGAACTGCCAATTCTGGAGAATCTGAGATAACATCTTAACACAAACTCATGCCAACCCATGACCCACTGACTACCCTCCATGTCAACTCACCCAGGATTCACCATGGGTTGATCTCAGCACCAATGTTGGGATGAAATTTTAAAAAGTTCTGACTGTCTGTTATAACAAGCCGTAGAGCCGGATGAACGCAGCAGGCCAAGCAGCACCAGAGGAGTAGGAAAGCTGACATTTCGGGTCTGGACCCTTCTTCAGAAAGAAGAGTCTGAAGAAGGGTCCAGACCTGAAACGTCAGCTTTCCTGCTCCTCTGATGCTGCTTGGCCTGCTGTACTCATCCGGCTCTATAGCTTGTTATAACAGACAGTCAGAACTTTTTAAAATTTCGTCCCAACATTGGTCCTGAGATCAACCCATGGTGGATCCTGGGTGAGTTGACATGGACAGTAGCCAATGGGTCATGGGTTGGCATGAGTTTGTGTTAAGTTGGCGTTGTGGCTTTTATGGCCCATGGAGATAGATAGAGGAGTATAGGTTGGCATTGAGAGTGTGAGGAGCAATGGGTGTGGGGGAGGTATGGGTCGACCATGTGAGAGTTTGCAAGGTGAGGATGAGGACTAGAGGATTATTTTTGACTTATTCATTTTATTTCAAGTCCTGGATCACTGAGTTGGGCCTTTCATACAGTTCACCTTCAGACTCAGTTGCTCCTATTTCAAAGGGTGAAAATCAGACCAGCTGGGCACTTGCTCCTGAGTCAGGTTTACAGAAAATCCCTTAACTGGTGCTCTTGACTTGAGAGTGAATATGCAGGCCATAGAGTAAGCAATAACGTTGCAAAGAAAAGCTGTAAAAAGAAAAAAAAACTAATGTGAAATTGAAATTGAAGGATTAGTTCTTTTTTGTTCAGAATTTGACCAATTTCCTTGTTCTTCAACTCACTGTGGCAAAAATGCCCCAGATGAATTGAAAAGCAGAATTTTAGGAGCAGGAAAGCTTGGTGCTGCTTGGCCTGCTGTGTTCATCCAGCTCCACACCTTGTTATCTCGGATTCTCCAGCATCTGCAGGACCTATTACCTCTGAAAAGCAGAATCTCTCTGCTTTACTCCTGAATTGATTGACTTCAGTATAAACGAGACAAAATGAAGTAAACTAACAAGCTATCTTAAGAAAAGCTGCTTTCCTATGCTTTGTCTGTCAAGATGAATGTCCAAGCTTGCTAATTGTTTCAGGTCCAGGAGTAGTCAGGTAAGATGCTGTGGCACAGAACAGCCTTGTGTATGTATTCAACATTTACCTTTCCTTCCTAATGTTAAAACTCAGATGACCTCAATAAAATCGGAAATCGATGCAAAATTTGAGAATAAGCCACAATGACAATTGCCTCCAGAATTCCATTTTTCATTTTAGGTAGGCATAAGGAGTGATGTAGATTAATACATCATTGAATATTTTAAGATTGTCGCGGACAGGAAAATGTCCATGGATTTATTTTACCTGGATTTCCAGAAAGCATTCATAAGATTCCTTCCAGGAATTCGCAAGGTAAAATAAAAACTTATGGAGTTGAAGGTAAATAATTGACCTTGTTAGCAGATTGGTTAGGCAGTAAAAGATAGAATGTGATGATAATGAGTGTGCAATCAAATTGGAAGGAAAGAGTAGCGAAGTCGTTAAGGATAACAGAGTGTGGAGCTGGAAGAGCACAGCAGGCCAGGCAGCATCAGAGGGGCAGGAAAGCTGATGTTTTGGGTCAGAACCCTTCAAAAATTTCTGCTTTAAGAAGAAGGGTCCTGACCCAAAACGTCAGCTTTCCTGCCCCTACGATGCTGTGTTCCTCCAGCTCCACATTGTGTTATCTCTGACTCCGGCATCGGCAGTTCTTACTATTTCGAAGTCCTTAAGGATCTTTGCTAAGGCCTTGATTATTCATCATATTTATTATTGCCTGTGGAAACTCAGTAGAAAGCCATGTATCCAAGTTTGCTCTTAGCAGTAGCGTAGTAAGTTACATAGATTGGAACACAAAATTAAAGAGATAAATTAAGTGAGTTGGCAAATAGATGGCACATCAATTTTAATAAGTGTGCACACATTTACTTCGGACTAAAAGAGAACAGATCTGAGCGTTTTTGTTTGTAAGTGGTTAAAATCTGGGCAGTGTAGGTGAGAAGAAATAGACATAGATCATTGAAATGCTGTGGTCAAGTGGAAAAGTTAAATCTAAGGCTAATAGTAAGTTAGAATAAGATTGCAACAAATACACGTCAGTCCTGACGAAATGCCATTGACCTGAAGGTAACTCTGTTTCTCTCTACCAATGCTGCCAGACCTGTTGAGTTTTTCCAGCTCTTCTTGCTTGAGTTATACCTTTACAAAGCCCTGGTTAGAGCACATCTGCAGCAAAGTGTACACTTCTGGATATAGCATGTTATAAAGGGTATATTGATCTTGGAAGGAATGCAGCGCTGATACGCTGGGATGTTAACATTAAGGATTACATTATTAGGACAGATTACATGTTTTTCTTGGAATACAATTAATTAAGGACTGACCTGAGTGAGGATTTTTAGAACTTCAAACAGAATTGATGTGAATGTGAGATAGCAAGGATAAGGTAGTGTAATTCTAAAATTAGAGCCAAGCCATGCAAATAAAACAGATCAGCAAGATTTTATTGAATAGCAGAGCAGGTTAGAGGGGCTGAATGGCCTACTCATGCTCTTGCAGCAGGGAAGTTAAGAATGTCTTCACACAAATTGACAAATGAGAGGACTACTGTTGGATGTTACCTGAGCTTACTTAGGGTAAGCATTTCATTGCAAGTTTAGAGATGCAGTGAACATAAAACAGAACCTAATACAGTATTGCTCTGATAGGGATCTTAGTGATTGGTGCACATAACAAATTGGAATCAGAATCTATGAGAAACCTGAGTTCCCTACATTCTTCAAAACAGCTTTCAAGATTAAGTAGAGGACATCATGTTTGATGAGGTGATAGGCAAAATAATTTGGGTCGTAATAAGATGGTACATTTAAATAACAGAGTGATTTATTTATAAGCTTGATGATTATCATTTTAATTAATTACTTTTGCATAGTTTGCAATCGCATGGAGAAGTTGGGTGTATAGAGCCTGAGAACTCACAAAAGCCTAAATAAGTCAAAAGTCAAATGATCTGAACTGAACTCAGCAAGAGTGGTCATATGTCAAAAAGGAGTGAGGAAATGACCAAAGCAGTCTGGATTTTAATATAACACTAAATTTCCAGCATTGTTCTACAAGTTATGGTTTAATTATTAGCTTCAAAGAACCTGTTATGCTCTGGTAGCAAAGCAGCAACGATGTCTAATCATCTGTCCTCTGTAACATGGTAATCTTTGTATTCATTTATCTTGTCTTTCAGACTAATTACCTTAAATACATCATTGTGCTTCAATACTTGCATGCTTTCAGGAGCATAGAAATTAAGCTGTTGGATTTGTAAATCAGCAGGAATATTTTCTGTAACACTTCATCTATTTCTGGTAAAATGAACCAGTGGGCTGTCTTGCATAAGCAAACCTTAAAGCCTAAACATGTTGCCTAATTAGATAGTGCGCAGCAAATCCAGGTAAATATTTAGGTGGAACCTTTATGTGATACACCCTGTCTGTATTGTCATTTATATAGCACCTTTCACAATCGTAAGATTTCCAAAATACTTTACAGCCAAGGAAGTATTTTTGAAAGTGCGCTCACTTTTGTGGCATAGTGAACTCAGACAAATGGCAATGTGATAATGACCAAATAATTGGTTTTTAGTGATGCTGTTTGAGTAATATATATAAAAAGAAATATATTGAGTAAGACACAAGAAATAAGTCTCTTGCTCTCCTTTAAAATAGTGTCATGGATTGCAGGGCTTCATTTTAATGACTTATCCAAAAGACAACACCTCTAACATTGCAATATATCTTCTGTTTTGCATCGGAGTGTCAGCCTCAAACTTTCTGCTCAAATTCTGGAGCAAGACTTGAACTTCTCTCATTGAGGCAAAAGTGCTACCAATCGAGTCATGCCAGCACCTAATGTATCAATACAACATAATGTAAAGCATATATATGTATTCCACTACGTATTATATAATTTAAAGTGGTTGCATCATTCTATACTATCAAGATTACTGTTTAATTATTTTATAGTGTGCACTTGCTGTGTTAACTTAATTTAATGAATAAACATTATATTCGTCAGCAGTTTAAACTTAAGAATACATACTGGCTGAATTTTGTATGATGTATATTGGCCATACTATTATCATATAGGCTGCATTCCTATATGACCTGATATGGCTGTTTCAAGGTTGCAGAAGTGTACCAGCAGGCAGGAAGGTGGTTTGAAGTGTGTCTACTTCAACACCAGGAGCATCCGGAATAAGGTGGGTGAACTTGCAGCATGACTTGGTACCTGGGACTTCGATGTTGTGGCCATTTCAGAGACATGGATAGAGCAGGGACAGGAATGGTTGTTGCAGGTTCTGGGGTTTAGATGTTTCAGTAAGATCAGGGAAGGTGGTAAAAGAGGGGGAGGTGTGGCATTGTTAGTCAAGGACAGTGTTACGGTGTAGAAAGGACGTTTGATGAGGACTCGTCTACTGAGGTAGTATGGGCTGAGGTTAGAACCAGGAGAGGAGAGGTCACCCTGTTGGAAGTTTTCTATAGGCCTCTGAAAAGTTCCAGAGATGTAGAGGAAAGGATAGCAAAGATGATTCTGGACAGGAGTGAAAGGAACAGGGTAGTTGTTATGGGGCCTTTAACTTTCCAAATATTGACTAGAAACGCTAGAGTTCGAGTACTTTAGATGGGTCAGTTTTTGTCCAACGTGTGCAGGACGGTTTCCTGACACAGTATGTAGACAGGCCAACAAGAAGCAATGCCACATTGTATTTGGTACTGGGTAATGAACCAGGCCAGGTGTTAGATTTGGAGGTAGGTGAGCACTTTGGTGATAGTGACCACAATTCAGTCACGTTTACTTTAGCGATGGAAAGGGATAGGTATATACCGCAGGGCAAGAGTTATAGCTGGGGGAAAGGCAATTATGAGGCGATTAGGCAAGACTTAGGATGCATAGGATGGAGAAGGAAACTGCAGGGGCTAGGCACAATTGAAATGTGGAGCTTGTTCAAGGAACAGCTACTGAGTGTCCTTGATAAGTATGCACCTGTCAGGCAGGAAGGACGTGGTCGACTGAGGGAAACGTGGTTTACTAAAGAAGTTGAATCTCTTGTCAAGAGGAAGAAGGAGGCTTATGAAAAGATGAGGCGTGAAGGCTCAGTTAGGGCACTTGAGAGTTACAAGTTAACCAGGAAGGACCTAAAAAGAGAGCTAAGAAGAGCCAGGAGGAGACAATGAGAAGTCTTTGGCAGGTAGGATCAAGGAAAACCCTAAAGCTTTCTATAAGTATGTCAGGAATAAAAGAATGACTACAGTAAGATTAGGGCCAGTCAAGGACAGTAGTGGGAAGTTGTGCGTGGAGTCTGAAGAGATAGGAGAGGTGCTAAATGAATATTTTTGGTCAGTATTCACAAAGGAAAAAGACAATGTTGTCGAGGAGAATGCTGAGATACAGGCTATTAGACTAGATGGGATTGAGGTTCATAAGGAGGAAGTGTTAGCAATTCTGGAAAGTGTGAAAATAGATAAGTCCCCTGAGCCAGACGGGATTTATCCTGGGATTCTCTGGGAAGCTAAGGAGGAGATCGCAGAGCCTTTGGCTTTGATCTTTACATCATCATTGTCTACAGGTATAGTGCCAGAAGACTGGAGGATAGCAAATGTTGTCCCCTTGTTCAAGAAGGGGAGTAGAGACAACCCTGGTAATTATAGACTAGTGAGCCTTACTTCGGTTGAGGGTAATGTGTTGGAAAGGATTATAAGAGATAGGATTTATAATCATCTAGAAAGGAATAATTTGATTAGCGATAGTCAACACGGTTTTGTGAAGGGTAGGTCGTGCCTCACAAGCCTTATTGAGTTCTTTGAGAAGGTGACTAAACAGGTGGATGAGGGTAAAGCGATTGATGTGGTGTATATGGATTTCAGTAATGCGTTTGATAAGGTTCCCCATGGTAGGCTATTGCAGAAAGTACAGAGGCATGGGATTGAGGGTGATTTAGTGGTTTGGATCAGAAATTGGCTAGCTGTAAGAGGACAGAGGGTGGTTTTTGATGGGAAATGTTCATCCTGGAGTTCAGTTACTAGTGGTGCACCGCAAGGATCTGTTTTGGGGCCACTGCTGTTTGTCATTTTTATAAATGACCTGGATGAGGGCATAGAAGGATGGGTTAGTAAATTTGCGGATGTCACTAAATTCAGTGGAGTTCTGGATATTGCGGAAGGATGTTGCAGGTTACAGAGGGACATAGATAAGCTGCAGAGCTGGGCTGAGAGGTGGCAAATGGAGTTTAATGGAGTGTGAGGTGACTCACTTTGGAAGGAGTAGCAGGACTACAGAGTACAGGGCTAATGGTAAGATTCTTGGTAGTGTGGATGAGCAGAAAGATCTCGGTGTCCATGTGCATAGATCCCTGAAAGTTGCCACCCAGGTTGATAGCGTTGTTAAGAAGGCATACGGTGTGTTAGGTTTTATTGGTAGAGGGATTGAGTTTCGGATCCATGGGGTCATGTTGCAGCTGTAAAAAACTCTGGTGCGGCCGCATTTGCAGTATTGCGTACAGTTCTGGTCGCCACATTATAGGAAGGATGTGGAAGCATTGGAAAGGGTGCAGAGGAGATTTACCAGGATGTTGCCTGATATGGAGGGAAGGTCTTATGAGGAAAGGCTGAGGGACTTGAGCTGTTTTCGTTAGAGAGAAGAAGATTAAGAGGTGACTTAATAGAGACATACAAGATGATAAGAGGATTAGATAGGGTGGACAGTGAGAGCCTTTTTCCTCAGATGGTGATGGCTCGCGTGAGGGGACGTAGCTTTAAATTAAGGGGTGATAGATATAGGACAGATGTCGGAGGTGGGTTCTTTACTCAGAGAGTAGTAAGGGTGTGGAATGCCCTGCCTGAAACAGTAGTAGACTCGCCAACTTTAAGGGCATTTAGATGGTTGTTGGATAAACATATGGATGATAATGGAATAGTGTAGGTTAGATGGGCTTCAGATTGGTTTCACAGGTCGGCGCAAATCGAGGGCTGAAGGTCCTGGATTGGGATTATGTGTAATGTTTTGTGATTATGTATCGATATAATTCTAAAAATGGTAGGTACTTCGACTTGGGGTGGGTCAGGTTATCCCATGTGATTGTGTTTTTCTCAGCTCATCAGTCACTTCCCCACTCCACGTTCTGGGAACTGTATCTAAACAACACATGGTTAACTCTGAACTTTCTGCAACCTCTCAACCTCTGCTCATCACACTCACCCTACCTGGAGATGTCAGAAACCTGGCAACAAAGCAGAGGTACAGTTCAGCAACTCTTCCTCAGAGGTTCTCCTTGGAGACAAGGGATGTGCTTTTCCCTTGAGATGGTAACAAGTGCACCGCCACCCCACCTCACAAAGGCAGCTCGGACAGACGGGGCTTCACTAATTAATTCTTGTGGGTGGGTCAAGGGAACCTGGCAGTCACAGAGAACACTTGGACCACTGCTGGAGACCAAAGTCCTGCTGAACCCAGTACAGATTGATGAGTCTATGGGCTTGTGTGTTAATGAGCTGACTGAGGTGAATAGGGAAGTGAGACAATGTCTGGTTAAAAGTTCCAGAGATAAAGAGCAGGGTCTTTGATGTTGCATTTCTGGCTTGCAATCACATGGTTGCATCCATGGATCAAGTGGCAGCTATAATGGAGGGACAGCTCCAGGAGAACTGGTCAGGGGCCTCCACCCCATCACTTGAGCCATGAATACATTAATTTTCATGGTTGGCAAGACAGATCAGAGAAATATTGACCTCCCTTCAAGTGCACCATTTGCTAAAGAGATGAGGCTGGTGCTATTGCACGTCACCAGTGAGAAAGAGTGACAGCCAGGTAATCTGGGATTGTCATCTCAGGACACTCAGAGGTGTCCTTTCACACCATCTCTCCTCTGCCAGGAACCTATATGCCTCCATCAGGTCAGGTGAAGGAGGTTGTACTTGCAGCCATGCAGAAAGCTCCTCTTCCCAACAGGCCACACACCTCTGGATCGTGGACCACCAAAGGGCAGCTGGCACTGAAGCAAGATGGCAAACTAGTCCGCAGGTTTCCTCAAACTAAGCTGCGCTGCTGAGGTGAGACCAAGATAAACAGGTAAAGTTTGAAGAATATTGAAGTCACTATGGGTGTTCACCTTTTGCACAAAAATACATGACACAAATGCAACAGTTTCAATGACAGTCTGTTGTATCCTTGGCTGCATAAAAGCTTCTGATTGTTTTGGTTTTCTTTGCAGATTACATTGAGGGGGCAAGCTCAACCCAGGTTACATCATGTGGAGCAGTATACAGTGTACAGAGACTGCCTTTCATTGCTGCCGTCTGGGACGAATTTAACCACAGTAATGTGAGAAACTAAGCGAAATGGGTAGCTTTTAGGACTCACTCAGCAGAGTTTAGCCCCTCTACATTTCAGTGATCACTAGATAGATAAATTAACGCCCTATAAAGGAGTGAGTCGTACAAGTGCAGCCCCTGTGTAATCCTGCATTTCTCCATATTGATGCTCTGACCAGAAAACTAATCAAGAGATTATTGATGCGAAAGGAACAAATTAAATTACAGCTAACAATCGGTAATCTGGAGGCCCTGTATGTCAAGCACAGAAGTGTACCTCCTGAGTAGTCAACACAACGGAGTCACTTCCTCAGAAGGTCAGTTGTCTGTTCAACAATTGCACTAATGGAAGGCCTGAAGTGGAAGGATCACTGGCAATTATATATTATAAAGGAAACCCTGGTGGCCTTAACCTGAAGGCCGCATTGAAATAATTGAGATTTGTGTCTTACTGGAAGCCAATGGGAACTTAGTAAAGTGAGTAAGGGCACAAATCAAGGCTGGAGCCCAGGCCTCACCACAGATCCATGAGAACAGGCCTTGGTATATAGCAAGCGCTGGGGAGTGGCGGTGAGAGTTAGAGGAAGTCTGATTTGGGGTGAGTATGTCAGCATGAGGAGGATAGGGAAAAGGCCTGAAAAATTATTTCTGCTCTTTCAAAGATAACTTACCTTGTCCTAATCTAATGATTTTAGCAATGGGTGAGCCATTCCTTAGATTTTACGTCATTGGATATTAACACTTAAATTTGATCCTTGCTGGTCAGTAGCAGGAGCCTTAGGCAACTTCAAATGCACTGAAGGCAAGATGCCATCCAAGAGGAATAGAGTGTAATGAGTTCAATTTGGCAAGCAGACTCAACTTTGTTTTAACCTGCTCCCATACACCATTCTCACTGGGCATGTGAAGATAAAAGCATTTCTTATATTCCCAAAGCAGATTATTATAATCCAGCTTTTCTACATTGAGCTGTCTTTTTTTTTAACAATTTATTGGACAATTAAGCATTTAAATTCACTCTCTGTACCACTTCATTGAGTAGATCAGGGACATAAACCAAACAAGCACTTTAGAAAAATAATATGCAGTAACACTTCCAAATTGGTCTCTCTGCTGACTGCCTCTACCTCTGTCTTTGTGTACTGTCCTGCTCTCTCTCACTCATTCTCTCACAGATCTCTCATTCCTTGTTCCTTCATTATCTTTGTCTGTGGTGAACTTGATTTTCTGTAATTTGGTGTTATTTTACTCTAATCCCTTTGACATTTCTTTTTATCTGTTTCTCCAGCGCTTACATCCTTACACTATCAGTATATTTTCTTTCATGTGCAAACTTAAGAATTCCTAAAAACCAATCTGGTTATAACGATAGTTCACTCAGTACTTTTTCTTGGATTTCTGTAAAAAAAATAGTCACCATAGGCCTGAGAGAGCGGTTTAACCTAAGGGTCACCACATCACAGGCAAGGGGAAAGGTTGAGAAAGAGAGTCCTCAGTGGTTACCTCATCTGGTCTCTAGAATTGAACTCATTCTGTTGGCATCATCCTCCATTGCAAACCAGCCTTCCAAGCTGACCACGCCCCTAATTTTCTGTTTAGGTAGCAGAGTGGGATCAATTAGGTCCAGTTGAAAATGCAGACATTTCTTCTGTCTAAAGGTGGTGCCTTTCACAGTAGAGAATCATAGAATCCCCTACTGTGTTGAAACAGGCCCTTTGGCCCAACAAATCCACACTGAACCACAAAGCATCCCCCTGTAACCCACCTAATCTACACATTCCTGAACAATCCACCTAGCCTGCACATCTTTGGACTGTGGGAAGAAACCAGAACACCCGGAGGAAACCCACGCAGAACACGGGGAGAATGTGCATACTGCACACAGACAGTCACCCGAGGGTGGAATCGAACCCAGGTCTCTGGTGCTGTGAGGGAGCAGTGCTGACCACTGAGCCACCGTGCCACCCTGTAGCAGAGCTCTCTCAGCACTCATTCGTCAGTCAATATGACATGTTCGAATCTCTGAAATAGACATTGGATTCGAATGTTTGATTCAGAGGTGGGTGTGCTCTATGAAGCATGGCTGTTGCTCAGTACTATAATGTATTCACTTAAAGAAAGTATATACCTTTAGGGAAGAAATCCAACAATGTGCCCAAATGGGCTGGGCTGAGTGGATGCAGAAATAATGTTTCCCCTTGTGAGAGAGACTAGAACTAATAGCCAAAGTTTGAAAATATGAGGTCAATCATTTAAAGGAAGAAATCAGATGATTTTACTTTTCTCGGAGGGTCACGGGACTCTGGAATTTTTTCACGAAAGAATGGTGGAAGACCTGTTTTTTGATATTTGTTCAGAGGACATGGGTGTCACAGGCTAGGCCAGTATTTATTTCTTATCCTTAACTGCATTGGACAAGGTATTGGAGAGCTGTCTTTTTTCAGTCCATGGGATGTAGAGGCATCTACAGTGCTAGTTGTAAAGGAGAGGTGAATAAATTCTTGATTAACAAGGAAGTCAAAGGGTCTTGGCTAAGGAGTAAAATGGAGTTGAGGCCACAATCAAATCAGCCATGATTTTATTGAACATTGGAGTAGATCTGAGGGGCTGAATGACCTACCTCTCTTGCTAATGTATATGCTTGTTTATTTAAGTGGTTGACCTATACACCAGATCTGGTGCCAAGAGGCAATTTTCATATTTGTCATCGAGCTGTGGGTGCTAATGAGTATGAGCAGAACTCACTGATTATGTAAGGGCAGGAAATTGCTTGTTCTCATGTTGAACTTGTCAGCAATTTGGAAATGTGTGGGTTCGTTGAGTTGGGAAGTTATGCAGGTAACCACAAATGGGCTGGAAGTGGGAAGGTTGGCCCATCAGCTGCTAAATGAAATGCAATTTTCCACTTCCTGAGGTGGCAAGAATAATGGTGAAGGGATTTTTACCAAAATCAGATTCTTGCCGTCAAGATAAACTTACCAAATTAACTCTTGCCTCCTTCGATAGTGAGACGACTTCTTCTGACATTAGGCGGTGAGAAGCCTATAGACACATATTTGCACCTCATTACCTCCACAATTTTCCTAAATGAGCTTTCCCTTTCCAATTAACTTCAAGGTACTTAACATTTTATAAACTCAACTGCACAAACTAAGTGTGTAACTGAAGACTTTGCTCTTTGGCTTTCAGTTTGTGTATGTACATGGTCTTGGTTGGCAAGTCACTGCCATACCCTCACATAGATAATGAAGGGTGCTAGGAGATGGCTCTTGTCTGAGGGCACAGTGGGGGTGGGGAGGAGTGGGCTGTCCCCTGGCAACTGCTTCCTGCTAAGACCACATAGAAGCTTTCTTGGGCCACCTTGCATGAGGTCAGGGTGATTAATGTGCCAGGGAAAGATATTATCTGGCTAGAATTCCAAAATGAATCACCTCACACTTTTCAGGGTTAAACTCCACCTGCCACTTCTCAGCCCAGCTCTGCATCCTATCAATGTCCCTTTGTAACCTAGAACAGCCCTCAGCACCATCCACAGCTCAACCTACCTTCGTATCGTCCGAGAACTTGCTAATCCACCCTTCCATTCCTTCATCCAAATCATTTACAAAAATCACAAATAGAAGAGGACTCAGTGCAGATCCTTGTGGTATACCACTCGTAACTGAGCACCATGTTGAATATTTTCCATCCACTACCACCCTTTGTCTTCTAAGGGTCAGCCAATTCTGAATCCAATCTGCCACATTTCCCCCTATCCCATGCCTCCTTACTTTCTGCATGAGCCTAAGGAACCATGGGGAACCTTATCAAACACCTTACTTAAATCCATGTATACCACATCCACTGCTCTACCTTCATCCATGTGTTTGGTCACCTCTTCAAAGAATTCAATAAGGTTTGTGAGGCATGATCTACCCCTTACAAATCCATGCTGACGGTCATGAATCAAACTGCGCCTATCCAAGTAATCATAAATCCTATCTCTCAGAGCCCTTTCCAATAATTTGCCCACCACTGACGTAAGACTAACTGGCCTGTAATTTCTGGGATTATGTAGGAGATGTAGAACATCAGTAGGAGATGCTTCCAACCTGCTGCAATGCTGATGGCAAGGAGGTGTCTTCTCAAGAAGCACAGCAATACAGAATCACCATGGAGCACTTGGGGCCTTGGCGAGATGGAAGAGTAACCACTGTTAGGTCAGAATGAGGACCATCATGGGAAAGGATGTCAAGGTTAAGTCATCTCTTTACTCAGACTGTATATTTTCACAAACTGCTCTCACAGACCTACAGAAAATGAAAGAAAAATAGCAGCTGCCAACCCTGCAGATTATCTTCTTATAAGCATCATTCTGTGCAGCAGCGACTGTTGTAGGAGACAAGAGAAAGTATGCATCTGCAGAAACAGTTGAAGTAGAAACAGGTTCTACAGGCCTGGTGCAAATGAATGAGAATCAGTGTCTGAGATGTCTCAGGATGTCCCAAGCCATCATGTCACACCTAGACCAAGGGTTGGATGAGACCTGTGACCACAAGGAGTAGGAGTAATCTCAATCCAGTATCCTGAAAGTTAACTGCTGTCCATCGTTTTTTTGCCAGCTGATGATTTCAGGGAGCTGCTGGGGAGCTCTATGGTATTTCACGGTCTTCAACACATAACTGCATCCAACATGCTACTAATTTTCTCTTTGGGAGAGACTGTCAGTTCATCCTGTTGCTGTTTGATGTGAGAATATGGACATGTTAGACCACAGAGTGAAGCTGTGCTTGATAGGCCATAAGTTTTGGCTACACTGGAGGTCCATCATTAGGCAACAGGCTGCCAATGTAACAGGAGAAAACGGGTGTCACACAGACAGGGTAAGGATGGCAGATTTACTTCCTTAAAGGAAATTTGTGAATCAGTTAAGTTCTTACACCAACTATTATTGGGACTAGCTTTAAATTTTTTACTTATTTAGTTGAATTTAAATTACAGCATTCAGGGATTTGAACCCACGGCTCTACAGTATTAGCTGGGGGCCTCTGGATTCCTGGTCCAGTGAGATTACAACTACACAACAACATCCATTATTTCCTATACATACCAAGCAGGATAAGCTGGGACAAGAATTGGATTTCCATTAATTTCAGCAAGTGTTCTAAAGAAAGTTCATTAACTCAATAGCAGATACATTAAATCAGAAAGATACAAACATTGATATGTCATTCAATTCCTCATATAGTTATTTTGTTTCCTCAATTACCCATTGCATGGGCTGAGCTTTAGCTACCTGTGCGGTCCCTGTTAATTTGAAAGCCTTTCTTTCGCCTGCAACAATCTTATTCACAATATTCTTCATGGGTGTTTTGGTAATTATTAATAAATAAGATCTAATATACACACATGTTTCAGACAGATGGGATGACATTTTCTCACTGAAGTCCCAGGTTCATTGGCAGAATATTGTTTCAGACCAATTTTGGACCAGGCAGCCATTTGCTCGCAGGGCCATTTATTGACACAAATGTCAAAGGAAGTTATTGATTGATTGATTGGTTGGAGATTTGTAGGTTAAGGTAAGAGAAAGCAAATGAGAAACTATAATTGGGATGTTGGAGTGAAAGGGTTTTTTCTCATAAGGCCATGACAATAACAATGTGCCAGTATGTTTGCATAATTAAAGAGAAACTAGTGAATACCAAGGAGAAGTAAAAGGATACATGAAAAATACACGTAAGATGAATTTATCTTCTTTTTTACTGTTTCTTTTCAGACTGTTCTCTCTTCTGTCCCTGACTTATCTTTCTTCCATCCTCTCTTGCTAATATTCTCATGTTGCTGGCTTGTCTTTTCTTTATTCCCCCTCTGTTTTTCATTTTACTTTTGAGTTTCCTGTGTGAGAAAATGGGGTCCCACATTCACACACCAAGAGCAGCAACTTGATGACCAGTGTACGTTTGAGTGATGCAGCGATGCTTTAACAAGCCTGAAAGTCACAAACAACTGGGATTGATATCTTTTAAAGAAAAGAATTGAGGGTTCATTGCACATAACAGAATATGAGTCCAAGTAGCACTAAATTACGGACAATTGCTTTCTCTGGTCATTCACTGTACTGACCAAGGCAAAATTTTCTGCAACTTTTAATGTGTTGTGGGATCACATTTCCATTTCGGTCCCTCTTTCAAAATTTAACACAACTTAGGACCTGCATATGGATTTTGTGACAATGTACCTGAAAGGATATTGGTTTTATGCTGGAGGATCTGAAGGCGTATTAAATTTATGATGTAGGACTGCAATATTACTAGGCTATTTTGACAACAAATTGACTTCCATGTATCGATTAGGAGATGATTTTCAATATATCGTGTCTGTGAAAGAAGAGGGTGAGAGGAAGGAAGATGGGTAAATCACTTACCCTTTGGGGAGATGAGAAAAGATTGAGAATAATTGCCTGCTCTCTGAATCAATGAAGCACTTTGCATTGGAATCTGAAGGGTTAAAGTGCCATAACATGCTGCTTCGTTGCAAGGTGTATACAGAGAGTTCTGTGCAGTAAAGGTTATCTAAAGTGCAGTGAGTGAGTGGTGAAAAGGGTAACCTAATTAAAAGGAAAGTAGTGGAGCCTTATTTATACATACGCACATTGTTAATTCAACTTTACCTTTTCAATTCAATTGGGATCAAGCATGTCAGTTCAAATGTCCCCCTTATCTGCATTCAGGATAAGTGAGCCGCAGTTCTTATCCACTCGTTTTACAGACTCAGTCTTGAATGGATAAAATACTGATACCCTTCCCAAATGAAATTAAATGCAAATGAGAGTGCTGGAAATATTCAGCAAGCCTATCAGAGTCTATAGACGGAAAAGATGAAAGCTTCACAAAGGGGTCACCGTTTCAGCTGGAAATCCATCACAATGGTGACTGGACTCATTTTTCAGCATTTCAGATTTTCAGCCGATCTCGTTATTTCCCTCTCCCCTCGCTTTACATTTTGTTTGAAGAAGACTCCCTGTGTTCCCATACCTGTACACAAAGTCACATTACAGCAATCTGAGAAGAAAATAGAAAACTCTCAGAATACTCAGCAGGCCTGGCAGAATCTGTGGAAATATATTGTTTAAAGGTGAAGACCTTCTATCAGGACCCTGAAATGGTAGATCATGGATAGATTTTATGGACATATTTTAGGCAATAGGAAAGGGTTACATGAAGTTGCTTGGGCAGGGGAGTCCAAAACTAGAGGGCATAAGTTTAAGGCGAGAGGGGAAAGATTTAAAGGGGACCTAAGGGGCAACCTTATCATGCAGAGGGTGGTAAGTGTACAGAACAAGCTGCCAGAGGAGGTGGTGGAGGTCGGTACAATTACAACATTTAAAGGGCATCTGGATGGGTACCTGAATAGGAAGGGTTTAGATGGATATGGGCCAAATGCTGGCAAATGTGACTAGATTAATTCAGGATATCTAGTCGGCATGGATGAGTTGGACCGAAGGGTCTGTTTCTGTGTTGTACAACTCTGTCCTCCATGATTCTATTAATGGCCACCTCCCGTCAGCCATTCCCAAGCTCACCTTCATTGTACTTCAAGTGGAAGGGCAACAGTATTGGCTGCATACATGTCATACTTGTACGATAAATCTTTGGTCAGCTAGGCTTGTTAACATTGTTCTGAACTATATCCTGCCTATGAGGGCTCTTGTGACTCAATAATAATGCCCCTGGCACCCTGAACCATGAAGCCTGGGTTCAAGTACCACCTGCTACAGAGGCATATAACAACACCTCTCAACAGGTTGATTAGAAAACACCTAGACTCTGCCTATGTCATAATATAGCTGGTGTGGGCAACTGGACAAGCTTTTACGAACAAATTTGGGGAGTGGGGAGAGGGTACCTTGCATACATCAGGCACACCTCTTCTAAGATTCCACCCCAGGAGGAGAAATTGCAATGACAGGTAAGGGTGGGCAGATTTTCCTTTCCTGAAATACACGACTGAACTAGACGGCTTTTCATACAATATTCTACAATGGTTACCATTAGGCCAGCTTCTAATATCAGGCTATTTTATTGATTGAAATTTCACCATCTGCTTTGGTGGGGTTAGAAGCCACAGATCCAGAACATTAGTGTGGGTCTTCTGGAAGATTAGTTGAATGACAAGATCACTATGACACTGCTTCACCATGCATCATCTTGAATACCTGAAAAAGAAGCTCCATATACAGCACAGAAACAGACCCTTTGGTCCAACTCGACTGGGCTGACCAGGTTTCCTAAGCTAAACTAGTCCCAGTGGGTTGTGTTTGGCACAAAATCTTTGCTACTCATGTAACTATCCAAATGTCTTTTAAATGTTGTAATTGTACCAACTTCTACCCAGAATGTTCATTTCCAAGTATTACTGAATTTTTAATACTTGATATTACCACTGGGGTTTTTACCTCTGGGTCCAACAGTATGGCAGTACTTGGACCTACCGGTGATGTACCTACTCTTGACAGCTTTGATCTTCTGAGGACCTACTGCAACAGTGGCCCCTCTGGCACTCCTGGGAATGATAGAACTGCCAACGAGACAAGTTGGCTGATAGCTCCCAAGGGAGTGACTTTCTTCCAAAGAGGGTTGGAAGTCCCACATTTAGCCACTTCAACCTGCCCACAATCTGTTACAACATATATTTGCAACGACAGGCTGAGCTTCCTGCAGATTTTTTTTCTAGAGGAGAGGACTAGCGAGCAGTCCGCTAGCAGCCCCATCAAACACCACTTCCCTGACCGCACCCCCATCCCACTGCCACCCCAACCTGTTTCTTGCTGCACAGATGCTAAGTATTTTCAGCACTATCTACTTTATTGCATAAATGAAGCTTATTTCAGAGTTGCTTCCAGTCTGTTCCTGAGTAACTCATTTATGCAGTCAATTATGATAAATAGTTAATAGACCATTAGGGTGAAAGGAATGCAGCAAACCCTGTATAAGGCTCTCTGATATGGTGCAACATCTGGATATAATAGCTCCCTCATGAATTCACAACTCGTGTAAATCCACTTTTCCTCCAGCTTATAATAAGTTATTGTATAGACCCCAAAGGCAGCGTTATAATGGGATGTAATCTTTAAAAATATTCTCGTGTCTTTGCCTACATTGCATCTCATCTATATTGTAACAATTTTCTTTATTTGCTCATGGGACCTGATCATTTTGCCCATCTCTAGTTGCATTGGAGAAGGTGCTTTCCCAAACAGTTGCAGTCTGTGTAGAGTAGGTACATCCAGAGTCTTGTTAAGGAGAAGTTCCTCAAATTTGCCACAGCGAAGGAACAATATTGAGACATCAAAGACCCAATTACTACTTGGTCCAAGTGAATTCATTTTAAGCTAATTAAAATTGAGCTCCAAGTCCCTATTCTGCGTCAATTTTCCTCATCCTTATGGTTACTTCCCAGATTAAATAACATAGAAATCCTACAGTGTGGAAACAGGCCCTTCAGCCCAACAAGTCCACACTGACCCTCAGACCCATCCCCATATAACCCACCTGATCTACACATCCCTGGACACTATGGGCAATTTAGCATGGCCAGTCCACCTAGCCTGCACATCTTTGGACTGTGGGAGGAAACTGGAGGAAACCCATGCAGCCACGGGGAGAATGTGCAAATCCACACGGACAGTTGCATAACGGTGGAATCAACCCTGGGTCCCTGGCGCTGTGAGGCAGCAGAGCTAACCACTGAGCCAGCATGCTGCCCCTAAATACCATCATACCCGAAACGATTCTACCAAATCATATTTCATGAAATACACAAGTAACCCAATGATCTTCTGACTAGAAAGGGCACAACAAATAAAGCTAACTACAAAACTCCAACTGCAAAAGATCAACGATGACATTTGGCCACTCGTAGTCCTTCATGCACTTTATTACACCACCCAATGAAAAATATTATCAAATAATAATTCAGAAATTCAAAACACAATTTAACGTCTATTCAGACCTTGGCCATAAAATTTACCCTTTTCCACATATGCCACAATACATGCTATAAGTGCATTGAATGATCTATGTTTCATGTGTGCCATTTCTTTCCCTTCAGGTTCAAAACTCAGCCAGTTGGCCTAAATGTAATTTGCAATGATAGAAAAAGAGGGTGTTATTTATTTGGTATACAATTTTCCCAGAGGGATAAATGATCCTTGCGTGAAGATTGAGTCTGGTTTGTGTATAGAAGATGGTTCACACCCATATCAGTGAATTTCGAGAAACTTTATATAGAATAAACAACATAGAATAGATGGTAAAAGAGGGCATCTGTGGTATGCAATTGGGCCACAGCTCCACGTGATCTGCTATCATGTAATTGTTTCTTACATGCATGTTCAGTAACTGTAAGTAAAGGCACAAGGTGTAGAGGTTGTGACGTTAAGAATATAGTCACAGTAGGTGTAATGGCACAGCAATGGACAACGCATCTTACTTGGTTGCTGAGACACAGATGTTTCTGAGGCTCCACATGTTCCAGTCCTAGCTAGTGAATGTCAAGATCCTCTCCTCATTGGGAACAAGGAGCTGAATGTTGGGTATGCACCACTGGTCCTGGCTCTATCTGCCCAACTGTGGGCTGCTTTTTCCTGGAATGAGAGAAAGAGTGGGATTGAGTGAGATCAAAGTGAATGGCACAGCTATCAGTGCTGGTGCAGGTGGGGATGAGAGGTGAGTGTCCTGAGTGAGTGAATAGGCAGTGCAGAAGCGATGCAGGGTTAATGGTGTGGACAGTTGGGTTGGGAGAATGGCAGTGAAGGGAAATGTTGCAGGCGATAGTGAACGTAGTCAAGCATGAGCCTTGTTGGGAGGTGGGTGCACTGGCAGATTTCGAGGTGGGGAGCAATGTGAGGAGCAAACAGAAGATTGTGTCACTTAACCTGGTGGAATGAAATGTTGACCATCTTGTGGTGTTTTCATACTTTTCACTGAATTGGTGGCAACTTCAGATCAGACTGGCAGGGTCTGGTGTTATGGCATCCTCTGCTGGTGCTGGGGAAAGAAGATAGCTCTTATCTGCACTACCTCATCCACTAGGACCTTGAGGTCCCTGTTTGCAAAGTAACAACACCTATTTCCTCTTACCTGCCAATCAGGGGCAAATGTCTCAAGCAGTCCAGGGCAGTTCTGGACTGCCTGTACTTGAGCAGGAGCATGATAGGGCACTGGTGCCAGGAATCCTAGGATATCTCGGCTGTGGTGTGTACTCCTGCCTTACTAATGATCAGTGCATGAATTAGGTGAAAAGCAAATAAACAGAACACCAATCAAGTTAGTACCTAACTAATGAACATAAGAACATAAGAACTAGGAGCAGGAGTAGGCCATCTGGCCCCTCGAGCCTGCCCCGCCATTCAATAAGATCATGGCTGATCTTTTTGAGACTCAGCTCCACTTACCCGCCCACTCACCATAACCCTTAATTCCTTTACTTTTCAAAAATTTATCTAGCCTTGCCTTAAAAACATTCAGCGAGGTAGCTTCAACCGCTTCACTGGGCAGGGAATTCCACAGATTCACAACCTTTTGGGTGAAGAAGTTCCTCCTGACCTCAGTCCTACATCTGCTTCCCTTTATTTTGAGGCGATGCCCTCTAGTCCTAGTTTCAGCTGCTAGCGGAAACAACCTCCCTGCCTCCACCTTATCTATTCCTTTCATAATCTTATATGTTTCTATAAGATCTCCCCTCATTCTTCTGAATTCCCATGAGTATAATCCCAGTCTACTCAGTCTTTCCTCATAATCCAACCCTCTCAACTCTGGAATCAACCGAGTCAATCTCCTCTGCACCCCCTCCAGTGCTAGTATATCTCTTCTCAAGTGACGAGACTAAAACTGCACACAGTACTCCAGGTGTGGCCTCACCAGGACCCTATACAGCTGCAGCATAGCCTCCCTGTTTTTAAAATCCATCCCTCTAGCAATGGCAGACAATATTCCATTTGCCTTTTTAATCACCTGTTACACCTGCAATCCCACCTTCAGCGATTCATGCACAAGGACACCCAAGTCCCTCTGCACAGCAGCGTGCTGCAATTTTTTACCATTTAAAACATAGTCCATTTTGCTGTTATTCCTACCAAAATGGATGACTTCACACTTATCAACATTGTACTCCATCTGCCAGACCTTTGCCCACTCACTTAGACTATCTATATCCCTCTGCAGACTTTCAGTGTCTTCTGCACACTTTGAACTACCACTCACCTTAGTGCCATCTGCAAATTTTGACACACCACACTTAGTTCCCAACTCCAAATCATCTATGTAAATTGTAAACAATTGCAGTCCCAACACTGATCCCTGAGGCACACCACTAGCCACTGACCACCAACCAGAAAAACACCCATTTACCCTTACACTTTGCTTTCTGCTGGTCAACCAATCCTCTATCCATGCCAATACATTACCTGTAATACTGGGCAACTTTATCTTATGTAGCAAGCCTTTGGTGTGGCACCTTGTCAAATGCCTTCTGGAAATCCAGATACACCACATCCACAGGTTCCCCATTGTCCACCACGCAAGTAATGTCCTCAAAAAGTTCCACCAAATTAGTTAAACATGACCTACCCTTCATGAACCCATGCTGGGTATTTCCAATGGGACAATTTATATCCAGATGTCTTGCTATTTCTTCCTTAATGATAGATTCAAGCATTTTCCCCACTACCGAAGTTAAGCTAATTGGCCTATAGTTATCTGCTTTTTGTCTACTTCCTTTTTTAAACAGTGACATCATATTGGCTGTTTTAATGAGGTGAGTTTGCAATGGTAGTGAGGGAAATCTCACTAGACTTCATGGACAGAATCAGAAATGACACTTAGCTGATTTCTGGGATGATTCAGCGCATAGTTTGAAGGATAGCTTACTGCATTGATAATTAAGGATTAAGGTTATAGTAAGTGAAAGTTAAGAGCACTAGTCCTGTATCTAGAATGGTGAACAGGTTTGGGCTCAAAATATTTACTTCCAGTAACAAGGTCCCAAAACCTCAAAGTTCTGCCACCAATTGCCCAGTTTGAATGAAGAGGAATCAGGGATGGATAAAAAAAGGCTAGCAGTAGAACATGAGCAGTAAAAGCTACTGTGGTGAGTGAGCTTGAATTAACGTTTTCTCAAAAGAGTCCACCCGCTTGCTCACCACAGATTAAAGATGTCTTCATTACAATTTTCAATGCTGTCACTGCCCCTTTTGTCAGCTGTGCCTTCCAAGCTGGTTGTCATATGGTTGAAGATGTAGCATTAGCATCACAGAGGCTTGGGCCCGCAGAGTTTGGCGGCTCTGCCACAGAAAGCACATTCTTCCCAGCAGGACCACTACCAGCTGCCCCAGATGCTGACAACAATACCCATGAGCTCTGTGTCTGCTTACTTGGGATCCACTGCCACACAGGTGCTTACAGTCAAGGACTATTGTCCTTTGATTTCAGGAGTATTTAAATAGTGAGCTGCTTTGAAACAGTTAAAGTGACAAATATCTTCAAGTTACTTTGATATCTAAACACTGGATTTTGAAGACATGAAATCCTCAGATCGCGGTCACACTTAAGATTTAACCCTGAAGATGCTAATGTGCCTTAACTGACCAAGTTTACGTTCCTAGCTGCAAACAAGCACATGCCAGGTAATACACTGTGCATTTGGGTGGCTAAAAAGTACGAGCTGATATAGTGTTTATTTAGTCTCAAAGGATAGATGGAGAGAGGAGAAGGAGAGTAAAATAATGCAGGAGAGAGGAAAATTAATGTTGTTTATTTGACAGGTAATCTTCCTAAAGAATTATATTGTCCCCATCCTGATGTGGTTTACTTCAATTGTATCTTTTCAGGTTCCAAAAAAACACCTTTATGTTCTACGGAGGAGTCTAATTTACATAGCATTAGATTATAGTTCGTGGGGCCTGGTTTGACTAATTGGAGACACAATGTACATCCTGGGGATTGCTAATTAGAATGGGCTGGGCTATGTTATAATATGACATCTGTTGGCTTTCTATGGAGAGGTGGGGAGAGAAGAACAAATGAATTTTCTTGACAAAAAACAGTCACCACTTTGGTTTTTATTGTGTGCGGAGTTAATCAATAAGAAGGAAAACTGTCATGATGTTTTATTTTGTGACAGACATGATATTTAATAAAGCAACATCTACAGAAAGGTGTCTGGCTCACTTTGATGGAGTTTAGTTTGAAGCAGAAATAAAAAGTCCACAATGCATTGCGATTCTCCTTTTCCTCCTTTGCACCCTGCCAGGAATTTTGTTCTGTCCGTATGCTGAAGGCGGGTCTTTAAATAACAAAACCTAATTGTGCTGCAGGAAGGCATCAGGATTCATTACAGAAAGGGTTAAGTGCCCTGCCATTAGTCATACAGCTCATTGGTGGAATCACGCAGAGTATTTGGCAATAAAGCTCAGACTGGCTCATCAGGAACAGCAGTCGGTCTTCAGTAAATTCACTTGTGCGTGAAATATTCACAGCAGAATTATGTAAACCATAAATATCAGTGTAACTGTTGCCTTTCTATTGCTATCAGCAGCTTTCACTTAATTACTTACAGAAGCTAATGTCCCTGGTAAAAGCACAACAAGGTTCTATTTACGACGAGCTAATTCTTAGGTATTGTATACATTGTCTCATTCGTAATGCCTAACCATCTTCAGCAGGAACCATCATTTCAAGCAGCCATTCTTCAGTCACACTGCTATTTTTCACCAGTTTCTCAATAATTCCCTCATTGTGCCCTATGTGACTTTAAGACAGTAATTCCCTGTTTAGCTGAAATTCCTGTACTGTGTAGAGATTCTTGTTCTAAGTTGTACTCTTGTGAAGGCACAGGAGGAATCAAGGGGTCACAAGGCCTATCCTTTGCACAATGTCTCATTTGCAGAATCTGTTTCATTTGAATGTTATATGAGGCAAGAAAGCTATCCAGGTCCTTAAAGCCTACCAATACTTGCAATCTTTTAGGAATATAGGCAATTCAGCGCTTACTTTAAATGGATTGAAATAACCAAATAATATGATATGATTGCATTAAACAGTTTCAATCATTTTCATCCTTCATTGTTTTGGTTGAGTTACTAACAGCATTGTTCCCATTTCCTTGGGCTTTATGGTTTCTCATGTGTCATTGCTGTCAAGCAATTTGTTCATTGGCCTCTACCAATGCCAGTCAACCTGGAATTTCACTTGGTGTTGCCAGGGTATTTGGAATTCACGAGAGATTGAATTGCAACTTCAAAGTGCATTGTTGTACTCGACGGTGTGATGTCCCGAAACTGCAATGCATTATGTCACAAGCTTTGTGCTAAAAATTCCATTGACAAAGTAGTTGACGTTCCTCCTGAAAAAGCAGAGGTGATAGAATAATTATAGGCATGGTACAGCAGGTTAACAACGGTCCTTTTTTTTATCTTCAGTGCAGATAGAGGAATAGCCAATGTGACTGCATAGAAAATCAGTCTTTGTTGGCTCAGACGTATTGGGCCAAAGACCTTGTCCTACCCTGCATCATTCAATGATTCAACAACTTTTGTCTGTCCAGTGATGGAACACTGTGGTCATGTTGAGTCAGCTGCATGTGCTACCATCTGGAACTGTATACCATGTTTGCGGAGATTTGAGCCTTTCCACTAATTAAGGTTTCAAGACAAACTAAACCCGAATTCCAAATCTTGACCAATTTCATGGAATTCTAAATGAGGACCTTCCGCACTGCCTTTGCGCAAACAGTTGATGTTTGATAAATCTCGTGTGACATAGTTATACAAACAATGTATTTTTCTGAGCAAACCCCACAGCAGAATCTTCATCTTGCTGCATTGCCTTGTATACAGTGCTGCAGGCATTGTGTACATCAGTCCAACAGGAATAAAAACAGAACGCTGCCAAGTCTTTGAGTTCCATTAGCTTTGAGCCTCAATCATAAACTGACCAGATTTGAACACGATATATACATGATGTTAAATTGCCTCTTGCATTTACAGCACTCCTTTTTTATGTTTCAAGTTTTGTTTCAACAAAGTTCCTCAGGGAGTAAAATCCCTGAGGCATTTATTGTTTGCCCTAAAATATAGAAGTCTGTATTTTGATGTTGATGTACTCCAATAGAGTCAAATTGAACTACTTCATAGAGAACAAAATAGCCGTAAAATAACTTCAGTTGCATTAATCAGTGAATCAGTTTGGAAATACAGACTAAGTTTTCAAACTGGCTCTAAGGAGACCCTAGGGGTAATCCTGATCACCAATTTCCGGTTCCTGAGGGCCTTTGTAAAGTTAAGGCCACAATCAGATCAGCCATGACAGAGCAGTCTAAAGGGGCCAAATAATTCATTCCTGTAATTCATATGTTCGTATGTATGCTCATATTCCTGAAACCTCGACAATGTTTGGCCTCCTGTGAATGAAATCGCAGCTTCTGTAAGAGTGGAACCGTTTCATTTTTGGCCCTATTTTGTGGATGTCAGGAGGAATATTGTGCTAATACTCACCAGACCACATTGAGCATTTGAGTGAGGACAGCTCCCCGATAACTTTTCCGGGATTGGGAGGATGGTTACTTATACGGAAAAGTTTAAAACTCATTAGAGTAAGCTCACACACAGAGATCTTGTCCAAATGTAAGGATACATTCTGTAGCTGCAATTACTCACCTTGTGCTTTACCTTCTCTAATGGATTCTCATGACTAGGACTGTTTGCAATTGAGCAGCATAGCAACTCACGGGTATAGAACATGATTATTATTCCACACTGTTCTTTACAAAATGATAAATTACTTAAACAAGTTCTGAACTTCGCCTTTCCTCTCAAAGTCATTTCTCATATTAGGATCTTTCATCTTGTTTTATGATGTTTGCTGAAACTATAGAAAATTAAATCTTTATAACAAATTCAGAAATCTGGGTGATTGATGTGTTTTGAGGTTCAACTCTGAGAGAGAATGCTCCTAAAATTATTAGGGCTGGCTTTTCTCCACTGGATTGCCCTTCTGTTAATTAAACACGATACATGCACTTTTTTTTTACGAGCGTCGTAATAATCTGGAAATGGAAAGCATTTTCTCTCTAAATGCTACAGTAATTCTCCAACATCCTAAGGCCTGAATTTATTAATGGCACAGCTATTTAAAACAAAATGTTACTTTCTCTTTTGAGAGCTTCAGTTGCAGTCAACGCAAGAACACTAGGATCCAGTCAAGGGGTTTGATTAGAAATAGCCCAAGCTCAGAATGCACAACTAAGTGGGCTCATTCATCCTTAATAGATTCGTTCCCATTTCTACAATGCTGGTTACTGCTGCTTAGTAAACATTTTCATTACATTGTCAATTTAATGAGAGCACTAAAACCTGCCAGGGAAGTATGGATATTTTCTATGCTCTTAATGCATCAGGACGGGAAACTAACAGTTCACAGGCTTGTTTCGGAATGATCCACTAAGCAACGAAAAAGAAGTATTTTATTAAAAGCTATGGAGAAATCCCAAATCAGGTAGAGCTCTCTTAAGAAGATAGAAATGATTCTCTTTTGTGAAATATTCCAAGGTCAAGTACAACGCTCATTGATAAAAACATAAAAACAGGCATGGAATGACAAAAGCCAATGGACTGTGAGTAATTTGCATTCAGTAGTCTTTCTCTCATTTATTAAATCTCCTGACAGAGGCAAATAACAAAAGATTTCACTTTCAAAGAAGAAAATTTGGGAAACTTTCTCACCTAACGCAGGAGAAATTGAAGCATAACAGCCCACAGTGTCTGACTGGTCAAGCACTGCAAATGTTAGTCCTCTGTTCATGTTCTTAGTGTCCTATGCACTATTCTATTAAATCACTCCATACACATCTGTACAATCTGCAACCACATTCCACACCAAATCATGTTCTAGCATCATGAAAGGAAATACATCTATCTCGTCCAAATGCTAAGAAGTTTTTTTGAGGCAGCACTTAAACTTGACTGACTGGTAGAGGGCAAAAAAAAAATTGGAAACAAAAATGGAAATTGCTAGAAAAGCTCAGCAAGTCTGGCAGCATCTTTGGAGAGAAATCGGCGTCACAAAACATAGAACGAATGAGCAACACCTTCCCCACAGTAATGAAGACCTATGAAAGATTTGTATTGTGTCTTTTCCCAATCTTCTTTCCAAAATTTTAGTTATTTTATGACTTGACATTTGGTAGTGAATGATCCACTGGACATCAGAGACCTAGGGCCGGGACCATTTCCTGTCCCTGTGTTATTTGGTATAACGTCCCCAGCTAGTTTAATTTTACAGGAGGCAGACCATTAAAATCTCAATAGGGGCTGCAGATGGATTCTGAAGATAGGAGCTCAGGATAGTACAGTGCAATGCAAGGGAGGCTGATGGCACCTGATTCATGCAAGGTGTTTTAATGAGCATTCAATCTAAACAGGAAAATACACATGACAATGGCAAGTCACAAGTGCACAGTGTCTTTCAAAATGCATTTCTCCAAATATTCCCCGCTTTCTGCGAAAAAACAAAAAAGAACATGCGTTATCTTTAATCATTACCACTTGCCCAACTTAAGCAATATAGATGGTTAACAAGGAAATTTGTCATTCATGATCAAAACTGTGTGTTCATTCTAGTCGATCCCACTTTTGTCTCTCTGCACATACGTATAACATGTACAAGTTAGTGTTAGCAGTTTGTTTGACACTCGCTTGATCCTGGAGTGATGTTCCTTCTCTGGGGAGTGTCACTCCTGTGATGAGTACTTCATCAGAGTAAGACACTTGTCTCTCAGATTCAGAATCTCTGCTGATTTGATGACTTTCAGAGTTTTTGAGCTATTATTGCTCATTGCTCGATTTGAGAGAGAGCTGCTCCTCCTTCTATGCCCCAGTACCATGGCAGATCCTTAGCAGTGAACTTGTGTAGATGCTCACACCCTGATGACAATGCAAGCAAGAATGTGACTACGTCGTTCACAAACCCAACAAATTTTTGCACCATTTTCATAATCTGGTGATTACTGAACCTCTGATACGGCTCTCACCTTGTTACAATCCAAGCGAAGTCCTTTCGCTGTCAGTACATGATTTATGTACTTTACTTCATATACTTTCAGGTGCAGCTTTTTCCTGTTCAGCTTCTGGCTCACCTGACAATCTCTCTCTCGCAGTCACACTAGATTCTAATCGTGGTTTGTGTTGGCTTCCGTCACTACATCCTATCACCACACCCATAGACAAGCAGATCATTCCTGATGGCTTCCATTCCAGGAAGATCACATTGTGATCTCTGTGCACATTGTGCTGTCTATATGAATGCTCTTCCAGGGCAGTGGAAATGCCAAATGTCACGTGTAACCACCTGTATAACTCAAAATGGTTCTCATTATGAATCTTCACTTTTGCCAAGCTATTGTTAAAGCTCCCTCTGAAGTGCCACTGCCTCAACAATTACTCCAGATTTTCTTGATCACACCCTTTCCCTGGTTCTCTGCTGCCTGGACTCTGAGACTGTATCCTCATTGACCAGAGTAATTCCAGCTTTTAGCTGACAGCTAACTTCATCAAACTAATCCTGTGCTGGGCTTTTCGCAAACTCCTATCTTGCGCAGTTACATCAATCAAATACTACTTCAATCACTACTTCTTTCAGCTACATGGAAGTATTAATGTACTCAAACTCCTTCTGAGCCCCTCACAGCCTCTCCCAACATCAAAACAGTGACCTTGCCACTTTCTCTGCTCCCCAGAACTTCTTCTGAGTCCTGACTCCAACTCTTAGTTGTCTAGTATTTTCTAGAATTTCTTCCTGATTTCATTCCAACAATACAGAGTCATCTGACTGCTCATGATTCATCACTGAGCTCCTGTACGAAATTTGTGTAGTTCAGCCGTCTTCTCAGTGGTATAGCTAACTGCTGCATTCCAAAATGGAGCCTATATCTTCCTGATAATTACTGATCTTCAGTCCCTGTTTGTCTCCATTAAACTTCTGTTGCGTGTCCCTCAAACTGTCTTGAATGATCTATTGAAATCCTTGCAAAAAGCCCAGCCCATATCATTGGGCCGAAGTGAATGTTGCTACCTAAGAATTTTTAGAACTTAGTATCCTCTGAATTCTCAGAGAATGCTCACTTTCCTAGTACAGGAAATGGATTTCATCACAATAATTAGGAGTTCAATACATTTGGGAGTGGGGGCGGAAAAAGCCCAGAAGCATTAATCATTGGGAGCAACTGAGTCAGATTAGAGCCCAGGAAGCAAGCTCAAGGGTGGTACTGGCTAGGTGAAGCTTGTTGTTTGTGAAAGATTAGGGTTGTGGGTTTGAATTTGAGAGTGCTGTTTTCGGAATTCATGGGAGTCTAGTCCCAGGAAAGGCAAGTGAATCACTACAGCATAAGCAGGCCTTGAGGAAGTGCAGGACAGGGCAGCTTTTGAGGGAGTTTCAAGGCCAGGTGATCAAAAATGAAGAATTGTGAAGTTTAAACAGGATTTGGTGAACCACAGTGGCACTAACATCTGGGGACAATTATCCATGGGAGCTGTCTCAATCACAATTGCTGCATGATGCCTTCTGTGGGGTGTTTGACCCTAATTTGTCTGTTACCGATATTTGCCACATGTTAAGTTTGTGATATTACAGTTTAATTCATATCATTCTTTGCACAGTCTAAACCATTTGTATCAGTAGCCTCTGTATAGTTATTTCAATATCTTTTCTTTGTGAGAATTATTTACCTGGTGAATAGACCAGAGTTGAGACTCTGACAGTTTCTTGAGGCGGGTTCTGGCGTGGACTGGAGCTATGCGGATACAGGCGGAAAGACTGTAAATTGCATACATTTTAATTTCTTTATTTTTCTATTTTATCCCTATGCTGGACTTTTTATTTCTTAATTTATCTGTTTTGTACCAAAGAATCTGTACTCAAGTATCTGTCCCTAGGTATCTTTGTACCTAGGATGGTGCTATAAGTGGTGACTTGTAAACTTTTCACTGTACTCATGTAACAATAGGTCTAATTCCAATTCTAAAGGGAGCTGGCTGAATTGTTTTTAATACTGAGCCAAATACTGCCTAAAACTGATTTAATTGACCATATCATCAACCTGGTTATATTTAAAATTTGTTGTGACGAGTGGAGAAGCAGGGGAAGAAAGGAATCGATGCACTCCTCCAACCTTGATAATATTAAATTCTCAGAATCCGTTCAGCAATCAATGGCTTGGTGGCTTGCAAAATGCCACAAATCTCCTCAGGCACATGTAAGGTTATTATTTCCAAGCTTTAGAATTGTTTCAGTTAAGATGAGTGGATTTTGTGTAATGTCTTCTATCTAGAACTACAAATCTTCATTTTGTTCCTCATTGCAGTGGGCTCTCGCCTTCATTTGTCCTCTTGGGATGAGGATTGCATCATCCTATAGCCTCAACTTAATGTTGGAGGGCTTTATTTTCAGGTCACTCTTTTGCGTCACTTCATGCAGGTCTGTGAAGCTTTCTATTGCCTTAGGCACTTGTATCTATCTGATACTTCACGTTCATTTGATTTCTTCAAACAGCCCTCATTGTGGTGTCAGTGGGAGTGCTGCTGAGGTCCTAGCAGCAGGGATGCACTGAAACCTCCATCAGAATCCGAGAAGCTGGAAAAGTTTTGCCATCCCCTCTGCTGAGAACATCACCAATTAATTATCTGGCGATTGCTACCAGGAGTGTTCCCATTGCCATTGCATCACTGGGAGGCATGTGAGGAGATAGGAACTAATTGTTCAGTTGGTCCCAGGCACCCACTCCCGCCCATTCTTACTGTCAAAAATGTCACGTGATCCCTCACCTCCAAATGAGCCACCACCAACAGGCTTGGGAAATTCTGAGCTGGGAGTCCCAGAATTATCTACTGCTTTTCTTTGAACCCTTCGTTGTTTCAGTGGCTCTTTGAAAATAAGGTAGCCCCTGCATAATATTCCATATATGAATTTATCTCTGTATTAAATGGGTCAACATGATGTTTTGAGTTGTAATGCCCACGAGTTGTCATAACCAGCCTCATTAACAATCGATTTAGGATTAATACTATTAGACAATCTTTCATAATAGTCTCTGGATCCTTGTGTATAAGTTTTGCTTTTCCCTTGTTGACATGAATCAGTTCAATTTCACATTTGCCTTCAACTGTTTATCCCTGACATTCCCTAACTCATCTTCCTGACTTGTTCAGACCCATTTGAATAAACCACCACATTTATTGATTTGCTATGTAGACTATTATGGATAAATTTGATCACATTATTTAAAGTATCTGGCTTCAGACTACTTGGGAAGATTGTGATACGAGCAGACTTAACATCAGCTTGCATTGGAACTCTGTTATGCATTGCCTATTGCCTTCCTTCCCCTCACCCTCCCCACATGTTGGGGGATGTGATCACTTAGTGTCATTATCGCTGGACTATTAATCCAGAGACCCAGATAACATTCTGGGGGCCTGGGTTCAAATCGTACCACAGCAAATGATGGAATTTTAATTCAATAAATATCTGGAATTGAGAATCCAATGATGACCATGAATCCATTATCGATTGTCGGAAAAACCCAATTGGTTCGTTAATGTCCTTTAAGGAAAGAAACTGCTATCCTCACCTGGTCTGGATCACATGTGACTCCAGACCCACAGCAATGTAGTTGACTCTCAACAGCTCTCTGGGCAATTAGGGCAGAGCCTAGCCAGCAATACCCTTATCCCATGAATGAACAAAGGAAAAAAAAAATCTATCCTCTCAGTCATTTATCCTTATCACTGTTTTCTATTTTCTATTTTCCAGCCAATTTTCAATATAGCTAGATACCTAAATCATTGTGCCTTTCTCTCCATTAAATGCCCTAAATGCCAACCATAATAAATGGTTTCTGAGATTCAAAAAGGAAATATCTTCACTAGATAGTTGTTGTTTGCTAATTTGGACATTTCTTCAAAGAATTTCTTTAGATTTGTGAAACAAGTCTTGTTGCTTCCAAAACATGCCAACTATCCATGTGGCCTTTTCACTAGTCAACTGAACGCTAACAGCGAACCTATCACCAATGCAAGTCTAACTGGGTTGTCAGCCTTAGTTCCTAGCCATGATCCTTATTTTTTGTGGGATTAGATCCAACACACAAATGCTAAACAAAGCAAATTTCCTGAATTCGAGTTGTTGGAGAACTATCTTACCAGAGACCTGAAATAGTTAGGCTCCTATTAAAATATAATTCCTAGAATTCTTTGTTGGTAGAACTCATCAACCGAGATGTCTCACTTCAGTAGTTAAAGTATGGTGGCAGCTGTGTGGATGACATCATATTCACCAATGCCCAAGATGCTGGATTTTACATGATCACACACTTCATAGTTCATTATTCTGCAAGCAAGATGTTTCATGAGTTAGTAGAGGAATCATATGAGATGATTAAGCAGGAAGGTTGGGACCTTCTGGGTCAAAAGGTCTGGTACAATTTTTAAAGGCCAGCTGGACAACATTATATAAGCTGAAAAATGGTTGGCCACAGAAACCCAGAGGTATATGGCAAGAAACTCCCAGTTTATTGATGCCACCATGTAGACATTGAGAGAACGTACATCTTGTTCTTGGGGATTTGATTTGATTTGATTTATTTACTTATTGTTTTTATTTATTTATTTATTGACACGTGTACTGAAATACAGTGAAAACCTTTGTTTATGAGTGGTACAGGCAGATCGTAGTAACCAAAGGATGTACAGATCCAAAAGACTTAGACAGAGGCACACAGTTTACATTGCACAGGTTGTGCATTAGGCAAGATCAACATGAGCAAAATTAGCGTTATTTGAGGCTAGTCAGTCCATTCATCAGTCTGCTAATGGCTGGGAAGAAGCACGCTGCTTGTGTGTGAGTTCAGGCTTCTGTGTCTTCTGCCTGATGGAAGAGATTGTAGGAGATCATTACCAGGGTGCAATGGGTCTTTGATGATATTCGCAGCCTTTTCTGCGGCAGTGAGCCATGTAAATGGAGTCCATGGATGGAAGGTTGGCTTCCACGATTGTCTGGGCTGTGTATACCCACTTCTGTAGTTTCTTACAGTCACCAGCAGGTTATTCTATCAGATCCATCCAGCCTGGAAGTAGATTGCAGTGTACAATATCGGTTCACAGGGGCAATATCCATGTTGTGAATGTTACAAAACTTGGAAGCATTGTAAACTGCAAGGATGACATTGTAAGAACATTGAGGTGTTGGTGGGTAGATAGGTGGCAGCTGAAGTTTAAAGTGGTGAAATGTGGGTCGATACTATGTTGCTTGGGAGAATAGAGGCTATAATATAAAGAAAGCTACCTGAAAGGTTGTGCAAGAGCAGACAATCCTGAATTGATATGTATGTGCATTATTACAGGTAGCAGGACAGGTAGAGCAAGCAGTTAACAAACCATATAGTATATTGTATGCATACTGATTTTATTTAATGGGGCATAGCGTACAGGAGCAAGGAGGGCATGCTGAGTGTGAAGGTAGATACGTCACACTGTAAAAACAATTGTGTATCTTGGCTGTCCCCTGTGAAAGGGTGGAGACGGTCTTGCATGTGCTCCAAATGCTCAGTGGCTGCCAGATATGAACATGGACTTGTCACTCCATCGCGCTAGCCTCAACAGGGAGACAAAACACGTCAACTTCACTCCAGAGATAGTAGGAACTGCCGTGCAGCCACCCACGGGGAGGAGAAATGACACACAGCTGGATCGGGGTTGCTCTTACTCCTTGTGGTCACAGGTCCTCATCCAGCCCTCGATGTAGGTGTGACATAATGGCTAGGGACATCCTGAAACATCTCAGATACTGGTTCTCATTCATTTGCACCAAATCTATAGATCCTGTTTCACACAAGAGCTCTCCTTCAATGTTCTGGCTCTTGTCTTGCTATTTCTCAATCTACGGGCTGTGCAGCAAGCAATGGCAACTTCTACCGTTTCTGCAGCTGCAGTTCTTTCTGTTGTCTTCTACAACAGTCTCTGCTGCACGGGATGATATTCATAGGAAAATTTACTATTATGTTGAGCAGGTCTGTGAGAGCAGTAAGAGAAAGTATACAGTCTGAGTGAAGAGATGACTTAGCCTTGACATCCTTCCCCATGATGCTCCAGGTTCTGTCCTAACAGACATTACTCTCACACGTTGCCAAGGTCCCATGAGCTCCAAGTGATTCTGCACTGCTGTGCTTCTTGACAGGACAATTCCTTACCATCAGCATTGCAGAAGGTTGGAGGCATCTCCTACTGATGTTCTACATTCTAGCCAGAAAATATCTTACCCCATCACATTAGTCATCCTGACCTCATGCAAGCTGAGCCAAGAAAGTTTCCATGTGGTCTTAGCAGGAGGCAGCTGCCAGGGAAAACCCAGCCCAGCTGTGCCCTCGTATATGAGCCCTGTCCTAACATCCTTCATTATCTATGTGAAGGTATGGCAGTTGCAATGTGATAGCATGCTGTGCTAGAAACTTGCGTTCTTTGGCCAATGGGGAGGATGATGTTTTTGGTGACTCTACCTTGCTCCATTGCGGAATCTTGACCTGAGAGATCACGAGATGTCAAGACGACCATAACATACTCTCGCTGAGCACCACGTGAAATGGGAAAATACAGCAAGGTTCAGAAGTAGTTCATTTAAACGCTGCTAAAACTGGTTCAGACCGGTATTTCATCAAAAGGAGTAAAAGGAGTCAAGAAATTCTACACGAGTGCAGCTAATACTTTATACGGAATAAGACGTGAGGTCAGTAAATTCCTGTGGTTTACATGGTATGGCTACAACTGGTCCGTAAAGTATAGTCACCATAATCTTATTAGATAGAGCTGCTCTCTCAACAGACAGAGATGACTGGTGGTGGTTTAACCTAAGGGTCACCATTCCTCAGGGAAGGGGAGAAGTTACAAAGGAAAGTCTGGCATGATAACCTCAGTCAATGTGGGAATTGAACACATGCTTTTCATATCACTCTGTGTCAGAGACCAGCTGTCCTGCAAACTGAGCTAATTGATCCCAAACTGGTCCATGTAATGTATTCATAATGAACCCCAATGGGATGACCAAGTGATCATGCCTTTAGTCCATGAACAGTGTGTGCAGGGTTAATGGATTTAACAGTGGATTGTGCTACAACAGCTTGAGGCTCTTGAATGTTTCAGATCTCTGAATAGAAGGTATCTTCATAGTGGAAGTATTTCCTCCAGCCTTTCATACTTTGAACAGGTGATCCCCAGTTATGGCTGCCTACTTTTCACTGTTCCACAATTGCTTAGGATCAGACCATGACTACAAAGAATAGTTGAGAATAATAAACATACATCAAGAGTTGACAGTGACAAGCTTGGGTTTTAAATGGCAATAGATTGGCAGAAGATGGGGAAACTGACAAGTTAAATAATTAGATTGTTGCGAGTTCTGGAAAATAAAGACATGTGCGTTAGCATGCTAACCCTCTTGCTTCATCATGCCAGTTGGGTCAAGATTCAATTCCCACTGCAGATTGCTGGGTGCATATACTCTACAGATATTGAGTGAGTGCTGCACTGTTGTAAGTCTCACCTTTCAAATCGAGATCCTCCCTACTCCCTCAGGTAGACGTAAAAGATTGCATGACTCTATTTCGAGGAGGACTCATGTTGTCCCTGGTGTCTTGGCCAATATTTAACCGTCAGTCAATGTCACTAAAAGACTATTTGGTCCTCATCGTCCAATAGTCATTTTCATCCTACGTTCAAATGGTGAACATATTCCTATGTCACTCTGATGTCTAAGATTTTAATGTCGGCGTTAAGCTGTCGAAAATAATGTCTGCAGTAGTTCTTTTCAGCTTATAGAGATCTAGGGATGCCAGGAAAGCAAACTGTCTGACATAAAAGGGGATACACATGATCCCATAATAATACACTGGACTCTAAAGCCATCAAGTGCTATAGCACAATTTCATTTACTTTCCACTGAGATTTGTGGGGACCAATCAGCAGCATCAAGACTGACATTAGCACATCTTGATCTGAAGGGTTATAATAGAAATGGTCAACAGCATTGCAACTGTAAAGAAAGATTGCTCACCACATAGCATGTAGTTTTCTTTAAGATGCATTCTTCGAATGCTTTGGAGTATACGGATGATGTGGGGTGGGGTGGGAAGGAGTGTGACTAAAGGGGAGGAGGCGGGAGACAGAATTGCACCTGCACATCCTGATTTTGCATCTCCCATCTAGAATTGCTTTTTCAACTCATCATGCTGGAAAGTGATGATGTGGAAGTGTTTTATTCTGAAGACTTTTTACAATCACAGTTCTTGTCAACTTAAAGAGGAGATGCATTTTCCTTCAGTTAAATGATAGTCTGTCTTCCTCATTCAATGACAGAGCATGTCAACATGACTGGGTGTCATGCGCAAGGTTACAGACTTTGACTGCGAGATCATATTTTATTGCACAAAGTGTTTCCAAATGTCTGGAATGCACAGATGTTTCTGACTATTTCTCTGGACTGTTTATTGTAGCAACTCTCACATTATAAATACTACTGTTCACGTCGTAAGGCCATGGGAAAACATGAGGCGATTTCAACACCTGCCCCACATCCTCTGCCCTTCATCACCTTTGTTAGTGAATAAGTGAGAGCTTTTGAAATACAAAGTGACATCTTTTATAGTACATTGGAGGGAAGGGGAAAATAAGTGAGAATCCAGGGACAGAAGCTGTGCTCATCTAACATGAGCAATCTGACAAGAAAAAGTTGCTAGCAGTCTGGCACTATCTACCATCTCAGATAAGGGTTCTTCCTTTTCTTGATTCCTCTTTGAAACTATATATCAAAGGCAAGTTTTCATTTTGTCTCATGGGTTAGTTAGCCTTTTATACTTCAAGGAGTTTGATAGATCAGTGATGTTTTCATCATCATCTTCACTTAAATTTCTATATCCCACTTCAAAATAAATTTTAAAGAGCTAATCCTTTTGTGCAAAACTAATGGATGGCCCTTAAAGCATTGCATTTCCAACTTTCCACTAAAGGGTAATATTTTGTTAAGGGAAATTTCAGGTTGAATAATGAATGTTTGTGTTAAATTAAACCATTGCAATTTATATAGATGACTAAAGAAGTGCCCCATATAAAACATTATTCCAAAAACTTACATCGTGAGAACAATTAGTAGGGAGGGGCTGTTGGACAAATCTTAGTGGAACTAGTCATTTGAATCCATTCTCATAACAATTAGTAAAGGGTCAGTATTTGAATCAAAGGGATATCCATGTCTCTTTGATAAGAGATAAAAGGTACTGCAGATGCTGGAGAATCCGAGCATTTCTGATGAAGGGTCTAGGCCCGAAAAGTCAAGCTTTCCTGCTCCTATGATGCTGCTTGGCCTGCTGTGTTCATCCAGCCCCACGCCTTGTTATCTCCATGTCTCTTTGCCCTGATTTCTATTAACAATTTACATTTATGTTGTACCCTTAGCGTGGTATAAGGTTGCAAGGCTCTTCATGTAAGCATAATCAAGCAACATTTAGAGTCATATAGTCATAGAGGTCGACAACATGGAAACAGGTCCTTCAACCCAACTTGCCTGTGCTGCCCAGTTTTCACAATATAAGCTAGTCCCATTTGCCTGTGTTCGCTCCATATCCATCCATGCTTAAGCCATCCATGTACCTGTCTAAATGTTTCTTAAATGACGAAATTCTACATGCTTCCACCACTGCCTCTGGCAGCCCATGCCAGACATCCCCACCCTCTTTGTGAAAACAATTGCCCCTCTGGACCCTTTTGTATCTCTCCCTTCTACCTTAAACCTATGACCTCTAGTTTTAGACTCCCCTACCATAGGGAAAAGCTGTCAGCTATATGTCTTATCTATGCCTCTCACAATTTTATAAACCTCTATAAGGCCATTCCTCAGTCTCCTAAGCTGCGGGAAAAAAAGTTCCAGCCTATCCAACCTCTCCTTATAACCCAAACCTTCCAGATCAGGTGGCATCCTAGTAAACCTTTTCTGCACTCTTTCTTGTTTAATAATATCCTTTCTGTAGTAGGGTGACCAGAACTGCATGCATTTGACATGCGGTATTAGGAGAAGTTACGAAACGAGTGACCAAAGAGATAGATTTTAAGAAGTGTGGCAGGAATTTCCATCCAACAGCAGGAGAGAGAACTGGAAAGATGAGGAAATTTCAGAATCTACAACCTGCGCGGCTCAAAACACAGCTGCCAATTATGGGTCAAAAGAAATTAAGAGTACACAAGATGTCAGAATTGTAGATATTCCAGAATTTATAAGACATCCTGCCTATCACTGATAAGTGTGGGTATGATGAGAACTCCATTCACCGGGAGAGTATTTCAATTTTCAAGGTCAACTCAAGCTTTAAAATTGATAACAGTAACATTATTCTCCAAAAAAAGACCCTGAAACAGATGTTAAAAAAATTGTTCTTGTCTCCAGAATAGAAAACTATATCTAACCTGGAGGCAGATCAGAACGGAACAATAATGGTGATTCTTGGTATGAGGTTGTGGCAAACTACATGGAAAGCCATAAAGCCTTGAAAAGAGACCCTTTAGAGGGAAGCTTAAACTGGAATGCAAGATATCAACCAAGATAGAGAAAATAAGCTTGGGGTTGCACCAAAGTAGTCGGACATTAAGTCAGAAGATTCAGAGTTTTGTGCACCTCCTGTGCAATTGTATCTCTGTATGTCTCGCTCTGTCAAAGCACCTTATGACCTGTAAGTCAATGTATGTTATGATTGACCTGTACTGCTTGCAAAGTGAAAATTTCCATGATACCTAGGTACATGCGACAACAATAAATGAAACATCAAACAACAGACAGTAAGTTTGAGCTTAGAACATGACGTACACGGGTAATCAATTGGTAAAGGATGCTGAAAAGGATAGGCATAGCACTGGGCTCAGTTATGAAACAGCATGAAAATGTAATTGACAGATGACAGGGATTCTGAATGGATGAAATCAAATGGGCTGAAGGGCCTGCTTCATCTGAATCGATCCTTTGATCTTCTGGATTAAAACTTAAATCAACGTCAAATTAGAACCCGAATAATGAATTAAACATTCAGTTAGCTTCACATTTTTTCTACCTGATAAAACAAAATATATAAAAAGTGTTTGAAGGTATTGTAAGAGGAGGGGTCAATGTAGGCAGGAAATGCTCTGCTATGGTATACAGTGGATCTGTTGCAGTGCCAAATGTTGTGATGTGATTTATTTATCATTTTAAGGTGGTTGCAGAAAAATATTAGAAATGGACGTCAGCTGTCTTTACTTCTGATGAAATGACTTGAGTCATTTTGCCCTCATACTGACACCATGCACATTTTACATATCATTCTAACACTCAAACATTCTGACCATTTTTTCTGATGAAGGGTTTAGGCCCGAAACGTCAAGTTTTCCTGCTCCTATGATGCTGCTTGACCTGCTGTGTTCATCCAGCCCCATGCTTGTTATCTCGGATTCTCCAGCATCTGCAGTACCTTTTATCTCTGACCATTTTCCTCTCCTTTTTACCCATCTTCAGGTATTTGATGGGAAAATAGAATGACGTAGCTTTGGCAGAAATGCCCCTTCTTTATCATAGGCATAAGCTGATGAAATGCAGAAACAGACTGAAGGGGCAAGTATAGAGGAGCAATTCACAAGGAAAGCTTGCTGAATACATTTACTAGTATTTTGAGAATGTGGAACCAACAGGCAGTTGGAATGTTATTTACTGTTTATTTACTCTTAGAATTCAGTGATATTTCTGAAAAACATGTTTGGAACATGTCAGTAGTTAGGTTTTCGTAGGAAGCAACCTAAAAACACACATGGGCCATAAGTACAAGGCATGATTGAATTGCTACATTTATCACAGAATCACAGGATTGTGCAGTTGGAAGCCAGTTGGCCCATCATGACTGTATCAACTCTCTGAATGAGCGCATGGTGTGTCTACCAGCTTTAATCCTCCTTAAACCTGAGCTCATCTCCATCTCTGTTTTCTGTATTATGATTTACATTAAGTCTTGTTCACTCATCACTCCTGTACCTGCTGAATCATATTGACTGCCAAAGCTTTGATTTTAAACTTCTCATTATCATGTTCAAATCTTCTGTGAGTAAATTCCACCCTATTGTAACCTTCCCAAGGTTGTGCCTTCAGCTGTCTAGGCCTTAAACTGTGAAATTTCTACCCTAAACATTTCTCCCTCCTCCTTTAAGACGCTGCTTAAAATCTGTTTTTTTGACCAAGTGTTTGATCACTGACCTAAAATGTTTTCACATAGCTCCACGTCAAATGTCGTCAGATAAAGCTCTTGTGAAGCAGATTGGGACTTTACATTATCTTAAAAGTACCATGTAAGCACAAGATTTCCTTTCATTATACCAATTAAGGATGAGCTGTGCAAATTGTTAATTTCTTTACTGTAAATGTAAATGAGCCAACAAGAGATAGAACTCAAGAACAGTACCTTGCCTGAATAAATTGCCAGTTTTGACCTTACATGTCATTGAACAAAGCCTCTGCATGGAAGTAGTAAATGGATCTAAATAAACTTTTGAGATGAACAGTATAATTCCAAACAAAAACAAAGTTGCTGGAAAAGCTCAGCAGATCTGGCAGCATCTGTGAAGATAAAAACAGAGTTAACAATTCGGGTCTGGTGACCCTTCCTCAGTATAATTCCAAACCTCGCCTTAGTGATTTGATGTCAAAATATTTACAAGTTGGCCTTCTGGTAGCTGTTGAGTTTCTCCTTTTTGTATTTCTGATTAGTTTTTTGTGCATGCCCTTTGTGATTGAACTTCTTTTGGATTTTTATTTTAACTTTTACATGTAGCAATCAGTACTAAATAAACCAAGGCATTTTAAAATTTCAGTTTAGACTTTTTTACATGGGATTACATAGAGGTTACAGCAGAAAAACCGGTTATATAGGCCACTTGGCTGGTCAATATTTTCACTCCTCTCAAGTTACCATCACACCCAACTTCATCTAAGCCTTTTTTTACATAACCTTTAATTCTTATCTCCCACTTGTCATTTCAAGCTTCTCTTGAAATGTATCTATGCTACTAGCTTCTACTGCTCCCAACAATAGTGAGCTCCACATTTTAACCATTCTCTGGTAAATAACTTTCTCCAGAATTTCTTGTTGGATTATTTTATATGTACCATCTCTCGGTTTGGATTTCCCCTCCAGTAGAAACATCTTTCTATGTCCATCCTATCAATTGCCTTGACAGTTTTAAAGGACTCTATTAGGTCACTCCCTATCCTTCTCATAATTTCAAGAAACAATAAATTATCAATTACGAGATAATAAGCATGGGGCTGGATGAACACAGCAGGTCAAGCAGCATCATAGGAGCAGGAAAACTTGACATTTCGGGCCTTCTAATTGTCAATTACAATGGGATTTCAGGTAAAATTAGCTGTCTGTTAATCTGTGACCAGGATTCCGGGAGATGCTGAGCCTAGTTGTTCTCAGTACACAAAGATCATATTTTGTAACTTCAAGGCATTGATATCTTGAGTTATTGAACATCTAAATTACTAACAGTGTAAACAGATTATATTTGGTATATATAAAATATACGGTAAATGGAAAAGCCCTGGGGAAAATTGATGTACAGAGAGATCTGGTTGTTCAGGTCCAATGTACTCTGAAGGTGGCAATGCAGGTCGATAGAGTGGTCAAGAAGACATACGGCATGCTTTCTTTCATCGGACGGGGTATTGAGTACAAGGGTTGGCCGGTCATGTTACAGTTGTATAGGACTTTGGTTCGACCACATTTGGAATACTGCGTACAGTTCTGGTCGCCACATTACCAAAAGGAAGTGGATGCTTTGGAGAGGGTGCAGAGGAGGTTCACCAGGATGTTGCCTGGTATGGAGGGCGCTAGCTATGAAGAGAGGTTGAGTAGATTAGGATTATTTACGTTAGAATGACGGAGGTTGAGGGGGGACCTGATTGATGTCTACAAAATCATGAGAGGTATAGACAGGGTGGATAGCAAAAAGCTTTTTCCCAGAGTGGGGGACTCAATTACTAGGTGGTCACGATTTCAAGGTGAGAGGGGAAAAGTTTAAGGGAGATATGCGTGGAAAGTTCTTTACTCAGAGGGTGGTGGGTGCCTGGAACGCATTGCCAGCTGAAGTGGTAGAGGCGGGCACGATAGCGTCATTTAAGATGTATCTAGACAGATACATGAATGGGCAGGGAGCAGAGGGATACAGATCGTTGGAAAATAGGCGACAGGTTTAGATAGAGGATCTGGAATCGGCGCAGGCTTGGAGGGCCGAAGGGCCTGTTCCTGTGCTGTAATTTTCTTTGTTCTTTGTTCTTTCTTCTTTGTATTACTAAACAATTTACTAAAACTTCAGTTTTTGATATGCAGCAACAAGGACTGACACACTATCCTGGTTTTATGTTTGAGTTGTGGATATTTAATTCTGTGGATGTGTATAGATGATAGGCAGCTATAACAATGGAGATGATGGCAGACACCATTTGAAGTTGTTCTCTATGGAATCATTCATTGCTTACCTTTCAAGCTGCTTGTATGCAGAATGGTCTATGAATTAACACAGTAAATTAATATCAGTGGTGACAAATTTCTTTGTAATTAAAATACTAGCCCTAGCCCACTTGTCATATGCAAATGAATTAGGGAACTGCAAATTCCACTCTCTCTGATGAATGAACAGCTTCAGTGTCTTTGGCTGCAGTGAAAATTGAGTGAAGACACTGTTTTTGGGAATGTGAGATTCTGATTTGAAAAAATGTCATACCTGACTCAAAATGTTAAATGTTTCTCTCCATAGATGCTGCCCCACCTGCTGAACTTTTCCAGCATTCTCTGTGTTTCATATTCATTTGCATCCAAAGCAATGGATGCCAAATAAACTTGATGGAATCATCTCAGATACTTTTACAGATGAGCTGAATCCTTTGGTCAGAAACAACCTATGTCATTGTAGCGTATCAGTTTCCAGAATATAGTTCATTCCAGGATTTGATGTTAGAGGATTGCTGCTTTCTGCTTAATTTCATCTCCGTCCCACATCTCTTCTCTCTTCCCCCTAACCCCCACGCCCACTATCTCCATCGCTGAGCTCCATTCAAAGTAACTCTGCTTTCACGTTATGACCTCTCCCCATTCATGTGCAATGATATTAAGTCGCTTCAGCAACATTTCCACATGAACCTTGTTTCGAACTTGACAATTTGATCTGGTAGAGATGATATGGATTCTAAAACAGAGCAGCATTCATCACACTTTGCTGCCTGTACAAATTTCTTTCTAGTGTACCAATGTATTTTAATGCTTTATAACAAAAAGAGTTGTTTTCAAAGCCCTCAGCACATTTTTATCTTGTCTTTCCAGCTCCCCCTCAGTAATACATTGCAATATGCTATTCTAGAAATTAAAGCATTTCTATTTAATTATAAACTTTCTCTGCTGCTGAGTGGGAACATATTTGACATATGCATCTATAAAGATAGCTCCACCTCAGTTAAGCCCATACCTAATGCAATACATGGAGCACTAACTCTATTTAAAAATACAGTGTTTAGAGCAATGCAATCCAAAACAGCATTAGCCTGAATTCATAATTGGACTTTCCAAAATGTAATTATGAAAGATGAAAAGCTCCTTTCAATGAGAAGGCTGTAAATAGAATAATTAATTTTGTATTTGCTTGAACAATTCTGTATTAAGGACTTTACAGTGTAACTGAAATTAATTAAGTGCACAAGGATTTATGGGAGTAGAAAACAAAAAGAATTAATATGAAGTAAAAGATAGATGACTTTGGGAATGTAATGATGCATTAGCCCTGGGTATTCTTTAACAAATTTAGCAGGCATGCACGGAGTGCAAAGTTACACTGACAGAATTATCTAAACTAATGCAGCAGCTGGCTTTGCAACAAATTGAAATTGCAGACGAGAATGATGATACCGTGTGCTGACATGCTTTGAGGAATCTTTCCTTCAATTTATCCACTCTTCTTTTGTCTATCCCACTTCCAGCTCTTGCCCTGATCTCCCGCAGTCAGCGTCTCGATTCAGAGAATGGTTTCTTCAGCCATCAGCTACTTTCACATTTTAACTGACAGTTCATCATGGATAAGTCCAGGGAGTATTGAAAAAAAGAACTAACACTTCCATCTCAAAGAAGAGTCAAGTAAAAGCAAAATACTGCAGGTGCTGGAAGTCTGTGTTCTGAGGAAGACTCATATCGGTCACAAAATGTTAACTCTGGTTCTCATTCCAGAGATGCTGGCAGACCTTCTGAGTTTCTCCAGCAACAATTTTTAAAATATATTTCAAGTCTGCATCATCGGCAGTATTTTGCTTTTATTTAATCAAAATTACTTGTCCATTATTTTTCATGAGTTTATGCAAAAGTGTTTTAGAGTGAAGGAATTGTTCTTTGAAATTGAGTCATTGTTGTAGTTCGCCGATTTATACACAAACTCCTCAGCATTAGCAATGAGACAATGATTAGGTAATGTTTAACTGTTTAAATGACTTTGACGGAGGGATAAATGTTGGTCAAGACATTGAGCACATTTGTTTTCTTAAATGTACTAAGGAGCCCTTAGTATAATGGTGTCCATTTGAGACAGCAGGCGGAACCTGTTCTCGGACAGATGACACCTCCAACTGTGCAGCATTCCCTCAGTGCTGCATTGGACTGTCAGCGTAGACTTTACGCTAAGGCTGCAGGAATGGAATATGAACCCACAGATTTCTGACTCAGCGACAACAGCGTTGCCCATTGAACTACAGCTGACGCCTTTGGGCTGGTTACCTGAGCAAGGGGAAATGAGCTTAATCCTTAATGAGAGTGCACACCCAGACAGTTTCACTCTTGTGGCACAGCTGTAGTTTCCCCACCTCTGAGCCAGGTAGGCCTGGGTTCAAGTTCCACCTGCTCTGGAAATGAGTAATAATATCTCCAAACAAGTTGATTAAAAATGTCTGTAAAGTAACAACAAGTTTATTGTCATGAAGCAAGAAATATCACCATTGGCTACAAGATTTAAAATCTTTACATTTGCATAGATGCTGGTAGAATCAGTGGATTATTGTATAAATATCATTGGGCATCAGATATGTTGCTTATTTACCTCCTCCGTTGCCCCTGATCACATCTCTTAACTCTTTAACTGACAGTCCTTAACTCAGTGCAAACTGTTGATCAAATTAATATCTTGCTTGTCAGGGTAACTCCAGGAATTTGCCCATTAACTCAAAGGAAGATGATCTTGTTATTTTTCATTCAAAACTGTTGGTAGATACACATGAAGGAGAAAAACCTGCATGGCTGCAGGGTAACTGCAGTGAAATGAGACTAATTGCACAGCCATTTCAAAGAGCCAGCATTGGCATAATGGGCAGAATAACCTCCTTCTGCACTGCAACACTCTCGAAATCTCTATAATGTGCTTGATGTCTGCAGTGCTTTCATAACAGTCCAGGACACATTGATACCGACAGCTCAGAACATTTTTTTCATGTTTCATTGTAACTGGGCAATTATCCTGCATTTATTCAAATAAAAAGTTTGTGTTTTTTCAATTTCCCATCTGCTTCTCTGAAGCTACTGTGCATCCACCAATCAGAAAATCTCATTAGACAAATGTTTCTAATTGTAATTGCAGTTTAGATATTTGCAATGATGCTGCAGTGTGTATTTGGTTGGTAGTTTTCTGATCAAAAATTCATCAGCACTATCACAGTAACAAATAGAGTTGACTTTCCCTTGTTCTGAGGAAACATCACTGGACTTGAAATGTTAGCTGTGTTTTCTCTTCACAGACCCTGCCAGAAGGTTTGAGTTTCTCCGGCAATTTCTGTTTTTATTAGCTCACCAGATAAACACAGTGGCTACAACAGCAGGTCAGAGTCTAGGAATACGGCAGTGAGTTACTCACCTCCTGACTCCCCAAAGCTTGTCCGCTATTTACAAGCCAGGAGTTTGATGGAATACTCCCAATGTGCCTGGATGAGTGCAGCTCCAACAACACTCAAGAAGCTTGACAGCATCTGGGGCAAAGCAGCCTGTTTGACTCACACCACATCCACAAATATCCACTCCCTCCAGAACTGCTGCTCAGTAGCAACAGTGTGTATCTCTACAAGATGCACTGCAGAAATTCACCAACACCTCTTAAATGGGTCCTTCCAAACCGATGACTTTTACCATGCAAAAGAACCAAGGCTGCAAATGAACTGGAACACCCCACTTATATGTTCCCCTCCCAGTCACTCACCAGTGATTCTGAAGAAGGATCCCGACCTGAAATGTCAACTTTCCTGCTCCTCTAATGCTGCCTGGCCTGCTGTGCTCCTCCAGCTCCACACTGTGTTATCTCTGACTCCAGCATCAGCAGTTCTTAATATCTCTGAGGCAATCTATACTATATGGAGGATTAGGAATATTTGATGCTGACTCTGAGGTTTTCTTTGTAAATATAAATTTACAAGATATTCACTATTGCGGGTTTGCATCATGTTCTTCAGTGATTGCACCATGAGAACCTCTTACATGTGTCATTATAATTTTACTTTTACTTTCGCCTTTAGTTAACACAAGCTTTCGTTTTGCAGAGCCTGTAATACACAATCCAGAATTGAAGATGGCAGATGCTGTGTTTAAGCATGTAGTTTAACCTCTGGGACCACATGATATGCATAAACTATTTGAGCTTTGCTCCTGTGAATTTGCCTCTGAATCTTAAAAGTAAATTATAGACTTAATATTCAATCTCAAGCTGGAGTACTGACAAATATTATAAGTTTCCGTTAATATCCAGAGTGGATATTAAAAATACCACCTCCACTTCCACTATAAATCCTTGAGGTTTAAAGAGCCTTGTTTTCTTAAAAATAATTTGAATAATAATAACAACTTGCATTTATAGCATTTATAATATCCCCTGGTGAATCATAGAAATACAATCAGACAAAATACTTACACTGAACCAAATTAGGGGATGTTGAGTCAGATGACCAAAAGCTTGACCAAAGATATATGCTTTGATGAATATATTCAAGGAAGAGAGATGGAGAATTCTAGGATGGAATTCCAGAGCTCAGGACCTAAATGGCTCTATGTACAACATCAATGTTGGGGTAAAAGAAAGGGGAATTCACGAAAGGCTAGAATTGGAAGATCACAGAAACTATGAGGAGTTGTGGCTAGAAAAAAGGTACAGAGATGGGAAGGGGCAAAGCCACAGAAGCATTTGAATAGAAAGATTTTTGATAATGGTTAATGCTGGGTGTGGACCAGGTAACACAATAAACCCGTTTGCTTCTGACACCTCAACTCTCTGATAAGTTCTGGTGATTGCCTTTATCTTTGGCAATGACCCAACCAACTTCAATTGGACAGCGAGACAGTCCAACTCAGTGCTGAGTGTACTGCTTTTCATAATCTGCTGATTACATCTGCCCAACACACTTTCTTTCTGATTGGGTAATGTGGTTATTGCAAATTGGAGATGATGAGTAAAATTTCAGTTTGACACCTAACCCATAAAATGACTGATTTATGTTTTAAGAGAAAAGATGAGGGGATGAAAAATGTACAAGTTATGAGAAAATTCTATAGTGACAAATCTCTGATGGCTCCATCCTTCTCTAATTACAGAAAAATACTTTTTCTCTAATTACCAAATTGGCTAACACTTCCTCTGAAATCTGCCCTGTGCCCCTGCCACAGAGTCATGGCTGATCTCAGTAACAGATACTTTCTGTTTTCCAATTTGAGTACTGATTGTTCCTTGCATTGCCAGTTACTCTGCCTAAAAGACAGTTAGAAGTAATGATATAACATATTTTTAAAAAATCGTTTGAATACTCACACTACTGGAATGTTGGATTTTCAGCTAATGGCTACCCCACTGTAGAGTGTTACTTGGCTTGGATAGCTAGTTTGCAATTCAAAGTGACAGAAAAAGTGGGAAGTTAATTTCTGAAATGACTAAAGTTATGATAAAAGTACCACCTCTCAATCTTTCCCCTTGCCTGAAGCATGGTAACCTTCGTGTTAAATTTACCACCGGTCAGCTCTCTCAAATGAGGGAGCAGCTATCGTCCAGTATGACTATACAACTCTGGCTTGCCCCATTGTTGTTTCAAACAATGTTGACCATTCAAATGAATAGATTACTTCTGAGAGAAATGCATCTCTTCTCTGTCAGAAGCTTTAGGGAAGCTGCAACATTGAGATGGAGTGGAAAATCTCGTCTGAGGTCAAGCACTCAACATTTTACACAGTGAACCACAAGGTGTGTTTTTTTTAAATTAATTTCTCTTGTTCACCTTTTAACTTAAAAATGGGTAGGTACATCGAATGAAAAGTGACCAAGACCTTAAAAACAATCCCGCAGCAAATACTTTCAAATTATTATTGATTTTGGATAATTATTGAGAGTTAAATTGCACAATGTGTGACAAAAGTGAGAAGCAGAGCTGGCTGGAGTTTACCCTGAAATTTAACGGTTCAGACACAAAGTATTAGGGGCGAGTGCCTTCAGAGCTGACTGACTCCCCACCCTTTACCAGCAAAAATATTCACCAGAGCAAATGTTAATCTGCCATCTCAGAGCTAACCAGCAAGCTTCTTAGCCACTGTGGGGAGGGAATGGCTTAGTGGTTGTTTTTGCTAAAAAGTTAATCCAGAGTCCCAGATAATGCTTGAAGACTCAGGTTCAAATCCCACTGTTGAATTTAATTAAAATTTTAGAATGAAGAAACCACGATCAATTTTTGGAGAAAACTCCATCTGGTTCGCCAATGTCCTTCAGAGAGGGAAACCTGCTGAAATCATTGAGTCTGACCTACAGTGACTTTAGACCCACAGCACTGTGGCTGACTCTAAACTGTCCTCAGGGTAATTAAGGATGGGCAATTAATGCTGGCCTAACAAGTGACATCCACATTCCGTGAATGAACTTTAAAAAAAAGTCCCATCCTGTCAAAAGCTGTGGAAAATCAGAAGCCAGCAACTTCTGGGTTCTGGAGATTATAGCAGGAGGTACAGGCTTCAAGGGGTGAGAAATTGGCTGTTTTCTTTTAAGTCTCATTGGGTGCAGATCCCAGAGAATGGAGGGTCAGTGGGCCAGACAACCAAGAAGTAGAACTAAAATTGGAATTTAAAAATAAGTGGTCGTCCATTTAAGACAGAGCTGAGGAAAAATTTTCTCTCAGAGGGTTGTGAGTCTTCGGAATTCCCTTCCTCAAAAAGCCTTGGATGTGGAATCTTTCAATATTTTTAAGGCAGAGGTGGATCGATTTTCGTTACCATGAGTATGCAGGAATGTAGACCTGAAGTTAAAATCAATTAGTCATGATCTTATCAATGGCAGTGCAGGGTTGAAGGGTCGAGTGGTCTACACGTTTTCCTTGTTTATTTCTCCATAACTTCAAAACCATTCACATCCTTTGACAGAGCATAACAGCTTAACAGGCTACTCATACCTGTTAGAGTTTACAATATCTCCATGTCAACATTAATAGAACATAGGACATAGAACATAGAACACTACAGCGCAGTACAGGCCCTTCAGCCCTCAATGTTGCGCTGACCTGTGAAACCAATCTGAAGCCCATCTAACCAACACTATTCCATTATCATCCATATGTTTATCCAACAACCATTTAAATGCCCTTATAGTTGGCGAGTCTACTACTGTTGTAGGCAGGGCATTCCACGCCTTTACTACTCTCTGAGTAAAGAACCTACCCCTGACATCTGTCCTATATCTATCACCCCTCAATTTAAAGCTATGTCCCCTCGTGCTAGCTATCACCATCCGAGGAAAAAGGCTCTCACTGTCCACCCTATCTAATCCTCTGATCATCTTGTATGTCTCTGTTAAGTCCCCTCTTAACCTTCTTCTCTCTAACGAAAACAGCCTCAAGTCCCTCAGCCTTTCCTCAAAAGACCTTCCCTCCATACCAGGCAACATCCTGGTAAATCTCCTCTGCACCCTTTCCAATGCTTCCACATCCTTCCTATAATGCGGCGACCAGAACTGTACGCAATACTCCAAGTGCGGCCGCACCAGAGTTTTGTACAGCTGCAACATGACCTCATGGCTTCGAAACTCAATCCCTCTACCAATAAAACCTAACACACCGTACGCCTTCTTAACAACCCTATCAACCTGGGTGGCAACTTTCAGGGATCTATGCACGTGGACACCGAGATCTCTCTGCTCGTCCACACTACCAAGAATCTTACCATTAGCCCTGTACTCTGTATTCCTGTTACTCCTTCCAAAGTGAATCACCTCACACTTTTCTGCATTAAACTCTATTTGCCACCTCTCAGCCCAGCTCTGCAGCTTATCTATGTCCCTCTGTAACCTTTCACACCCATTTGGTACAGGTATCATTCTTTCTTCCTTGGCATAGTTCATCTCACCTCTTCTATTTATATTCTGGAATAAAAAAAATGATAATTGCCTTTCAGAATGAACAAAATAAGCTACTTGGGTTGTATTTCCAGAATGGAAATGTCAAATGGAAGGATCACAATCTCTACCCCTAACACCGTCTCTGCTTATCATGGAAATAACCTCTATGGGTCAAACTAAGCTAACCGTTTGCCATTTCTATTGAAGTTAATTACAAACCATAGCCAAGAACACACGGGGCTGGGAAATAGTATGTTTAGTTTTGCCTCTGCATTTTGAAATTACACGTCCTTGCTGTTAACCCTTCAACTGAGGGGAACACCAGCTCTCTATCAACCCTTTCCATGCCCCTTAGTATTTTACACCTCAATCAGCTCCTCTCTCAACCTTCTTTATTCTAAAGAAAACAATTTAAGCCCATCCAGCATCTCTTTACTGTGAAATTGCCGCATTCTAAGCAACTTCCTGATGAAACTGGGCAGCATAGTGGCACAGTGGTTCATGCTGCTGCCTCACACTGCCAGAAACTTGGGTTCAATTCCAGCCTTGGTTCATCCAAGATGGAGGATGGGAAAAAAATTGTGGCTGTAAGACCTGTTCCTTTTTTTGAGGTACTTTCAGTGTTGGAGCTGACCTCCTCGAATTCTAGGAGCAGTGATTACACTTTTTAAAGCTGTTGCATTGTTTTGGAACTTTGGGGGAAAAAATGATCAAAACAATGACACTATAAAAAGGGGGAAGGGAAACAAATGCAGTGAGTACATGGGCAGTGATTCAAATGGAGAAAGAAACCTACACTGCTGTCCAACCTAGCAGTAACCTGCACAGCTGCTGCCTTCACTATCTGGTTTCAAGTACCTCTGAACATCAGAGTTCGTCTAAGGGAAATAAACAAACAGCAAAATTCACAGCTGACCTGGAAGAAACCTGTGTGTGGGAGTTCACAGCAGGGAAGCAGCTGAGTGGCTTTTTAGAGTGCAACCTTACTGTTTATTTTTCTTTTGTAAATCTACAAAAGTGATTAGAGTGAGATTTTTTAAAAATTATTTTTGAGATCTGTCTCTTGATTAAACTTTAAAAATATAAAAACATAGGTACAAAGCTCGCCTGGAGCAGTGTTTTTCAAGCAGTAAGTCTGTACTACAAGGTATTTTGTCCAGGGTAGGGAGTCCAAAACTAGAGGGCATAGGCTTAAGGTGAGGGGGGAAAGATTTATTAGCGACCTAAGGGGCAATTTGTTCATGCAGAGGGTGGTGCCTGTATGGAATGAGCTGCCAGAGGAAGTAGTGGAGGGTGGTCCAATTACTACATTTAAAAGGCATCTGGATGGGTATATGAATAGGAAGGGTTTAGAGAGATAAGGGCCAAAGGCTGGCAAATAGGATTAGATTCGTTTAGGATATCTGGTTGGCATGGATGAGTTGGACCCTTCGGTTTCCATCTCTATCCCCCATGACTGTGTGGAGTTTGTACATTCTCCCCATGTCTGTGTGGTTTTACAAATATAGATATTCTGGTTTCCTCACACAGACCAAAGATGTGCAGGTTAAGTGGACTGGCCATGCTAAATTGCCTTGTTTGTCCAGGGGTATGCAGACTATGTGGATTACCAATGCGACGGGTGGGTTTATTGGCATGGGGTGGGTCTGTATGGGATGCTCCTTGAATGTCAGTTCAAATTCAACGGGCCAAGTAACGTGTATCTGCACTGCAGAAATTCTATGATTCCATGAATCTCCACTGCAGATCATCCTGAAATATTAATTCTGACTCTTCTTCCATGGACATCAGCACATATTGCCAATCCCCAATATAAAGCAAAGATCTGCAAATGCTGCTTTGGCTCCACAGCTGCTGCCAGACCTGCTGAGTTTCTCCAGCAAATTCTGTTTTCACTGCCAATGCCCAGTTGCCTGTGGAGACAAAGATGTTTGACCTTCTTGAACTGCAGCAGATCATGTGGTGGAGGTGAGTCAACACAGTGTGGAACTGGAGGAACCCAGCAGGCCAGGCAAAATCAGAGGAGCAGGAAAGCTGATGATTCTGGTCGGGACCCTTCTTCAGAAATGGTGAGGAGGAAGGAAGCTGGGAAATAAATAGAGAGAGGAGGGGTGGGGCTGGGGAAGGTAGGTAGGATGGCGATAGGTGAGTGCAAGTAGGGACTGGTTGGGGATTGGTCAGTGGGATGGGTGGGACAGATGGGTAGGAGAGAAGATGGATAGGTTGTGTCAGGTCAAGGAGGCAGGGCTGAGAAGGGAGGCTTGGACATGGGATAAAGCCGGGGATGGGGAGATTTTAAAATTGGTGAATTCCACGTTTAGGCCATCGGGCTGTAGGGTCCCAAGGCGGAATATGAGCTGCTGCTTCTCCAGTTTGCAGGTGGCATCATTGTGACACTGTGGAAGGCCCAGGATGGACATGTCACTTAGGGAGTGGGTGGGGGAGTTAAAATGGTTGACGACTGGAAGGTGGTGTTGTTTGTTGCATACAGAGTGCAGATGGTCTATAAAACGGTCTGAGTCTCCGCTTGGTCTCACCGATGTAGAGGAGGCCCCATTGGGAGCAGTGGATGCAGTAGACCACATTGATGGAGGTGCAGGTGAACCCCTGTCTAATGTGAAAGGTTTGCTTGGTGCCTTGGATGGACGTGAGGGGAAAGGTGTAGGGGCAGGTGTAGCACTTCCTGTGGTTGCAGGGAAAGGTGTCGGGGGTGGTGGCGTTAGTGGGAAGTGTGGGGCGGATGAGGGAGTTGCTAACAGAGTGGTCCCTACGAAAGGCAGATAGGGGTGGGGAGGGAAATAACTTTTTGGTTGTGGGGTCAGATTGTAGGTGGCGGAGGTGGAGGAGAATGATACATTGGATATGGAAGTTGGTGGGGTGATATGTGAGAACAAGGAGGAAATTGTCTCTTTATTTTTGTTTTTGTTGGGGGAGGCAATGCGAGAGCAGAAGTGTAGGAAATGCAAGAGATGCAGTTTAGTGCATTTTTGATCGCCGGAGTGGGGTAGTTATGGTCCTTGAAATAGGAGGACATCTGGAGTATGCAGGAGTAGAATGCCCCATCTTGGGAGCAGGTGCGGCAGAGGCAGAGGAATTGGGAGTATGGGATCGCATTCTTGCAGGAGGATGGGTGAGAAGAGGTGTAGTCCAGGTAGCTGTGGGAGTCGGTGGGCTTGAAGTAGATGTCAGTTTCGAGGCTGTCACCAGAGATGGAGATGGAAAGGTCCAGGAAGGAGGAGGGAGGTATTGAAGATGGTCAGGTGAATATGAGGTTGGGGTGAAAGGGTTAAGTGAAGGTGCAAGAAGTTACAGGTTGGTCCCACAGTGATGGTGAAGGAGCAGTGATAGGTGTCTAAATGAACTTCAACAACTTGTATTTATACAGTATCTTGCTTATAATAGAACATAACACAACACTTACACTTCAAAAATACTTCATTGGTTGTAAAATGCTTTGTGATGTTTCTTGACCATGAAGGATAAATGCAAGATTTTCTTTTCTTCCTCTAGGAAATAGAAACTGGATGATAAATGAGTACCCCTCATTTTTATTTGAGTCCCTCTCCTTTTCTTTTGATGCAGATGGTGGTGTTATCGATTTCTCACGTCTCCTGTTATTATTTTTGACAGTTCTCAACTTCTGTCTCGCTCTGCACAACTTGCATGTGTCTCAGCCATTTCTCTGCATTTGTAAGCTGCAAAAGGCATAAATTATTTGCTGACCAAAGCACAGAAAGTGACATAAGAATGAGCCAGTAATAATCACGCTAGCACCTCCGAAAGGTAGAGCAACTGCTTAAGATGGTGTGGAAACAGCATCCATCTTCCAGATGATACGTCTGTGATCCTTTCCATATGCATTAACTTGGTTTTCACGAGATTTTACAGGCAAATATTTTACTGTTTTAAACCTTCCTGATGACAGGGTGTAAACGTAAAGAAAATTCACAGCTGTCAGCAAGTTCCTCGATACTCACAAACACCATGTCCATAACTGGTTTAAACACAATCTAACACTATGCGCATTTTTATACAATGCAGCAAGTGCTATAAATATGTTGTTCATAAAAACAGGCAAGGGGAGAGTAGTTCCCAGTTTACATGAGTTACAGAATATTGGTCTCAGTTTACTGTAAGTGACAGTATGCAACCGTGATATGTTTTGACAGAATTTTTTCCATTAATATTAATGGAAAAACAACAGGGCAGCTTCAGATCATCATAATGCAGATAGACACGAGCTGAATTTGTCCAAGGCAGTTCAAGGTACTGTGGAAAACCTAAAAAAAATTGGAGCAGACAGATTATTTTCATCGTCTAAAACATTGCTCAACAACCCAGCTTTTCAACTTCTAGATGCAATTGACAAATGACATGATCCCAGACATTTTGAGTCACACAGTTTAGACTAAGGAGAATTGGGGTTCCAGTAAAAACCTTGGAACTCAAGTTTAGGGACAAGTGAATCTTGGTCCAAGGGGTCCAAGAGAATGTCTGAGGAGATGCTATCTTAAAATTAAAGTGTGACCATTAGGAAGGAATTCAGGAAGATTTTCATGCTTTGGTTAGCAAGAAAGTGGAATTTGCACTCTCCAAAAGACAAAGACTGTTGGTAATTAGGGTTTTCAAAACTGTAATTGATGAAGCTTTGGCGAGAAAGAGAGTTGAAGCTGAGGCAGATAAATAAAATTTTGAAGAAGAGTCATTGGACTTGAAATGTTGTGTCTGTTTTACTCTCCACAGGTACTGCCCAACCTGCTGAGTTTCTCCAGCACTGTCTGTTTTTAAATTGAACAAAGGCAAGGTACATTTCAACCATGATCCATTTGAATTCTAGAGCAGGCTTGCAGGACTGAATGGCCTACTGCTGTTCCTATGATTTTGGAGAAATAGACCACTCACTGTTTTTTGGAGCATCTGCAGCTGTTTTGGAACACTCTGATGCATTAAATGATGAACTGGTAAAGCAATATGAATTTGGACTCCCAGCAAAAGTCGTTAAATTTATAAGAGTTGTGCTGTGAAACTACCTTTGGCCTAGAGCATATCAATCTCTGTGATAGGGTTGCATTGTATTTAGTAGCTCTCAGAATACATCTACTCATACATATTCTCAGAAAGAATTCAGTCTCAGTGTTCATATTACTGGAGTTAACATAATAACTCTAGAGAACACATCAATCTCTCACCATTACTGTTTACACTACTTCATTGAGCTTTCTGTCAATCATCCCCAAAACTGTGGCAAATCTTTGTGTAAAGTGCCAACATCTAAATTTGTTGATCAAATCCATCTATTCAGTGTTTGGGGCAGTGGTAGTGAAGAAAAATATTTTGAACTTTTTTTTAAACTTTAGCTCTTTGGCCAAGCTTTTGGTCACCTGCCTTAATCTTTTACTTGCTAGAATTCTCTGTTTACACGCTAATGGAATGTTATGGGACATTGTGGGATCCTTGGAACGATTTAACTGCTGTCTGTGAAGAGTGCTATACCAATGCAAATTGTTATTTTTTCTTGCGAATGATAATGCAAAACATTCCTTCAGGGAATTGCAACAAATTTATCTGTTTATAAACCACAGCCATAATTAAGAATATATATAAAGGAAAACATCACAGGGGAAGTAATTACCTTTAATATGAAATATAAACATAATATTTTGCCTGTATCTTTTATACAGCCATTGATCTCTATTGTTCAACATTATTACTTCTCCACTGTGTAGAATTACATAGAATATACAGCTCAGCAACAGACATCTATCTGTGCCAGGCACTTATGTTCCACTTTAGTGTCCCGTCATTATTGTTTATCTAACTCCAACAAGATATCCATCTGTTTACTTTCGCATCCAACTTCCCCTTAAATACTATTCAGCTGAAAAATTTGTTGTGTTATAGAGCTCCACATTCTCACCACTCTCTGGAAGCTTTCAAATTCCTGATTTTATTTCTTGGTGGTTATCTGATGTTGATGGTCCCTGGGGTCAGTCTTCCACAGAAGTGGTCAAAATTCCATGTAACTACTCCATGACAAGCTCCCATGATTTTAAACATCTCTATTATGTCAACCCTCAACCTTCTCCTTTCAGAAGAAAAAGTGACCGAATCAGTTCACACTTTCCTGACAGATACAAACCTACAACTTTGATATAGTTTTTGGAAATAGAAGTAACTCCATAGAGATTGGTATCCTGTCACTAAGCCACTCTTTAATTACATGTGGTGAGTCATTGACACTGACCATCTCCGTCAGAGCAAGCTCTCAGAGTGAACAGAACCTCCCACACTCCTGTTCTTATCTGTCAGCCAGGACTCCCCGAATGGACCAAATTAAGAGCACCAATCTGGGAACTGGGGTTGACCTCATTACAATTATTTCAAAAATCATTGTTGCAACCTCTCTACTACTTTTAAAATATGGGAATCAGAACTGCACATAGCACAAGTATAACCTAACCAAAGTCAAATATAATTTGAGCATAATTTTTCTACTTTTAAATTCTCTTCTAGAAATAAATTCTAGCACATGCTTTGCTTTGCTAAAGTTATTATTTGACCTGAGCCACAACTTTCAGTGATTTACATATTTAAGCTTCCACATCCCTTTGTTCTTTACCCCTTTTTAAAGTTTTCAAGTAATTTGTAATCTCCTTACATTCTTTACAAATGTGCAATGAGTTACTTCTGTTGAACTTAATTATCCCATTATTATACTGCTTGGAGGAGATGGGAACTTTGAGTCAGGAAACTTTCTGAGCCAACAGATTTATCTTCTTTCCCTCAGTAAACATTCTTTCATTCCACGGAGGTAGGACAAGAAACAATTGGGCCCACTGTCTCTTGAAACCGCACTGATGTGCCCACCAGTACTTGACATTTACACCCTGGGAAAAAGGTAGACGTATATAAAATTATGAGAGGCATGAATAAAGTGGATTGTTCAGAGCCTTTTTCCCAGGAAAAAAATTTCAATGATCTGAACTGGGATCATGAGAGACAATACAAGGGGGATAGGATTAAGGTAAGGGAAAATTTAAAGGAAATATGCGAGGCAAGTTTTTTGCACAGAGAGTGATAGGTACCTCTGTGGTGTTGCCAGGAGAGTGGTAGAAGCGTTTGGGATGGCAACGTTAAGAGGCATTTAGACAGAGGCATGAACAGGAATGGAATAGATGGATGTGGACCATGTGCAGGCATAGGAGATTGGCTTAGGATGGGGCATCATGGTCAGCACAAACATGATAGGCTAAAGCCATGTTGTCCAACATGCTTAATGGCCTCTGTGAATTAATCATTGTCCAATCCTTCTGAAAAGATCCTGGAATCATTGCCCTGTTGTGATGAACTTTTGCTCCTCACAAGTGTTAACTTTGCTCGTTCTTATGCTCTTCTCTGAAACTAGTATTCATCTTTTGCTAACATATCCATGACATTTTTGTTTGTGATTTTACCTCCTCTTTATTCACCAATCTATTCAACACTAAAGCTCGGTTTATTCATCTCACACGTTTCAACAAGAGTTCCTGAGTTAGATATGGGTAAATCCATCATGAACCGATTTCTGATCATTGTACACCAACTCTTGTAGAAAGCATACATGTTGGAGAGGAGATAGTTGTGTTCCGTCACAGTCAGACAGCATTCCGATACTCAGATTGGAAGTTTGATTTATGGCACCTTGACAGGATGGGGAGTTGATGGGTAACTAGTTATTTGCTGAACGATATATCACTGATGAAATTAATGCCTCTTGTAGAGGAAGGGAAGATAGAAAGTTGCATCACAGACTAATTATTGCCATTTCAGTGCTTGGGAGCTTTGTACCTGGGACTGCAAGAAAAAGATATAAAATCACCCTTGACTAGTAATGTAGGTCTTCAGCTATATCTGTCACACATTGTGCAACAGATTTTATGATCTATTCAGTATCTGTGGCAGCCAAATTCAAATGGGTTGATGTTTAGAGGCTGATTCAAACTTTAAAGTTAAACTCTTCATTGCAGAATGTATGTCCTGAAGTAGCGCTCCATTGATAAACTCAGTGATGTATCTCACAAAACAGAGCTGGATGAAAGTTCCTCTCAGCAATTTATATGTATGATCAGTTAATGTTGATTCATGCAACTCTCACATGTGTGGAATTAAACTGCAAACCATATAAAGAGGTAATTTGGTCCAATTAATCCATGCCAGTGCTAATGCCCCAAATACCTCTTCTCCTGCTCCTGTTAATCTAATTTTATCAGCATAACCTTCTATTCTTCTCGTGTTTTTATCTCTTTCCTTTAAATGCCTCCATGTTATTCACCTCAATTACCTATTGTGGTAAAGAGATTTGTATTCTAACAGCCCTCTGAGTAAAAAGATTTCCCCTGAATTTCTTATTGCTTTTATTTGTGACTGTCTTACATCTTTGCCCTTTAGTTTTGATCTCCCACAGGAGAAAATATCTCTTTATCTGCCCTGTCAAATCTATCCTAATATGAAAAACTGTTGTCAGATCATCATTCCATCTTATTTTTGATCTTCAGTCTTTCCTGATCTTAATTGAAGCATCATCCTTGCATATTCAATTGATGCAATTAACAAAATAAAAGTGTTCCTGTTTTTCAACCAAACAAATATTTACATGTACACTGGCAAGTACTAAAACAGATTTTATCCCCTTGTGTGATCTCAGAAGGTGGAATATTAATAACTAAAGACTACCAAGGTTGTGTAATATACAAGTAACATCCTATTGATTTTTGTACAGAACACACCCAATACCTTCTGTCTAATGATAATGTTTTTTATACAGAGCTATTTGGTTCAATGCTTTGGTTGGTATCCTCTTGTCGTGTACAATGTACAAGAAGGAAACGTTTCAAGCAGCAGCTTACTGTGGTTTACTGTAAAGTATGCAGTGAATGATTTATGGAATGTAACTACATCCCTCATTGTCTTGTTACATTCTCAGTACTTACATTCTGTGGCATATGGTGGATTACGTGCAGCCAATACCTTCAAGATAATCATTGTGATATCTGAATGTACTGTGAAAATGTCTAGATATGGTTTGCAGTTCCTGTTTAGGAAGCAGTTTGACACATTCTGTTTTTATTGCTGAAATAGGAGACGTGCTTTTGAAGCTTTTTTAGTTCAGGACAGAATGCTAAGTTAATGGTGCTATATAAATGCAAGTTGATGTTGTAATCTATAGTACCCATATGGTTTCTAGTTGCGGTGACTCTTATGCAGCCTGTGGTGTTTTATATAAAGTGCTCATTCCCGAAGTGACTAAACGATGAAAGGAGCCTGGAATGAATGAAGCAAGCATGAACCCCACCAATTTATGGCACAGGGAGACTGTGCTCAATGCATCATGCCAATCCCCATCTTGTGGATATATTGTTTGAAGAGATGCTGCCAATTCCAGGTTGATTATTAACTGGTCAGAGTGAAAGCCCTTTTTGTTTGGACTCACTTGATAGTGTCCGCATTTAGGTCTTTTTCCTTAATTGATATTTCTGCTCCTAATGCAAGTTGTTTAGTCCTCTCCCAGCTCAGAAGTGGTTGAAATTATGTTCAGCTTGAGCAATCTTAATAGTCTGCATAAATAGAACCTAGTGTAGCATGCATTAACATCTCCATCCATTGTCCAGAGATTAAATACATGCCACAAATGGTTTACACATCATCACACTGATCCAGGTTTCATAGCTTATGACCAGAGAGGATATTAAATTAATTTGCAGCTCACTTTAGCAAAGCTCGAAAACATTCAACCATCCATTAATCAAATAATTTCCATCAATCACAGCTGGAAAATGATAATAACAAGCCATTAGAGCTGGACAGGTGCACACATATTCACAACCATATTTGTTGAGGCTTTGGAGTAATGGGGTTGATAGTTTGGGAGACGGGAGTCTCCTGCAACAGCTGGACATTTGCCTTGACTAGCCACTGTGTGCAGGGCTGATTAAATTAGACAAGTTACCTTTCTTTTGAAAAGAAAATTTTTAAAAATGTACAGTTTTTATTCAAAAAATCATGTGCGGGAGATATGATACCGACTTGCTTTCACTGAGTGGTAAATGCTGAGGGGCACTTTTATCAGGGGGCTTCATTCTAGCTTACAGCATTTAACCCACCCCTCAGTGTCTGGGGAAAGTATCATTCTTTAAGAAGCCTTGTAATCAATGCATTCTGCTCAATGAAACCCCAACAGTGTAAAAGCTTATCCTTCTTCATTAGAATGGTCTGTCCACAGCATGATGAATCCTACAACAATCAGTCCATCCCACACAGATGCATCAATGTGACCCATTGTGACTGCCAAAAATAAGGGATAACACTGAGAATGAGGCTTGTACCACTTTGAATCTTTAAACAATGTTCAATTTGTCTCTCAACCAAGCATGATCATTTAAGAATGTGTTTGCCCTGAGGTGTGTTAAGAAGTGAGTTAAAACAGCACACAAACTAAGGTTGATCTGAATCAGTTCAGTAACGCAATATTCAAGGAAATTAAATCCCTTGCTAGCAAACTGTAAATGAAAATACCAGAGGGTTGAAAATCTCCCGTTTGGACAATAAAAGACAAGCTGAAAAAATAAAGAGACCACAAGCATTTATTTTCAGTGACAAAATCTCCACTTTGGATGCTGAATTAGTTTCTAGGTGAACAGTGGGCAGCATGATTGAAATCTGTGGTCGAAAGGGAAAAACATATTTTAAATAATCACCCTTAACTGAGGAGCACGTGCATAGAAATAGTGTGTGCCGTGAGCTTAAGGAGAACATAATGCAGCCCTGTTCAACGATGGAAGGAGAATTGATAATTGAACCTGCTGATATCCACATTTGATTCTCCAATTCACAGCCTCATCAAAAGTGTACCTGCAGCAGGAGCATTTCCTCACAAAATTTATCCATGTATGAAAGCGTGGAGATTGCGTGAGTGCAGAAAATTTGCTGTTTGCATGTTTATTTTGCTGAGTAATTGGAAGAGATCCAGACACTGGCCCAAAATAGGCACTGAAAAGGGAATTGGTGCTTGAAGGTGACCAGCATAAAACTCACTGTAAATTGAACTACGGCCTCATCTCTATTCAACCAGTGAGTTAACGACATCACTCGATGGGCCTCAAGTAACTGCTGGCGTGCAGTTAGGTCCTCAAATTGTTGGGGGGTGGATGAATGCCGGACAGCATCAAGATGCCAATTGACGGTCACTATTCATTGTTTAATACACAACTTGGCTCATTACTCTTCCACTTTATGTCTAACCAAGCAAGTTCAACATAGGGCAAACTCAACAAGAAAACCAGTGCGAGAACCTGCCAGATTCAACTTGCTGTTTGCTCCAACTGATCTCCCTGGTGGAAACTAGGCACCAAAACCTCAGGGCATACAAAGCTGACACCTGTCACAGGCACTCCGCTTTCATGGACAATGGCATCTGATATAAGCCAGCTTCTGAGAACTCTCATGTCGCGTTTCCAATCCAGGGTGCATCTGCACCTCAAGATACTCTGACAGTTATCATTGTAATGCTGCAGCAAGGACACTGTGCTGTCAGGGACAGACACCAAGCTCATACTTTGGACCAGACTGCAGCTCCATTTCTATGTGCCTTACCATTGTGTTCACTCACTCTAAGCCATCCTGGATGATCACAGCATCCCTGCCTTGGACTGTCCTTTCCTGCCTTTTTGCACTTTGTTCCCCCAGCAAGCGACACCAGGATAATATTACTGCTGCAGATGCTGGAGAATCCGAGATAACAAGCATGGGGCTGGATGAACACAGCAGGTCAAGCAGCATCATAGGAGCAGGAAAACTTGACGTTTCGGGCCTAAACCCTTCATCAGAAATCATTTCTGAT
>JAHRHZ010000088.1:5991540-6005376 GCA_024137785.1 Ginglymostoma cirratum
GGGCCTAGACCCTCTCAAGCTTTCCTGCTCCTATGATGCTGCTTGGCCTGCTGTGTTCATCCAGCTCCACACCTTGTTATCTCCACTATCTGCCATGGCAGGATTCAAGCCTGCGCCCCCAGAATATTACTTGGGTGTCTGGATTATGCAAGAGAGGACCTCATAACACTAACCATTAATAACGTTGTCAAAGTGTATAGCCTCACACAGGAACAGCTGACGGGTCTGTCGGAGACACTTAGTGAGATGATTCGAATGTTGGTGGAGTCCGAAATAATAACCCTGGGTTACCACTTGAACCATGGGCAAATAAAATCAACGAGTTAGATGCGTAGCTCAACGACTGGTGTAGAAGGAATGGGTGCTTGGAACACTGGTATCTGTAGTGAGGCAGAAAGGAATGATTTCAGTGGGATGGGATTCACTTGCAATATGCTGTGACCATGTCCTGGTGAATTGAAGATGTGGGACTGTACAGAGGGTTTTAAACGTAATAGAGAGGGAAGATTCTGGAGAGGGGATACGTATGCTTACAAAGCAAAAGGATTTGGCAACATTGCAACGCCTCCAGTCATATAATGATTCCTGCAATGCGATAGAAAGGGTCAAGAGCAAACAAGCATAAAAATGCAACATCCATAAGGTCAAGGTGGAAAAAATGGCAAAAAGACAATATGAGTAGCTCTTAAATGCACATAATTTTCATAACAAAATAAATGAATTCATGGAACACATAGAGGTTAATAGATAAAGCCAGTATGGAAACCTGGATGGAGAACTGGCTCAAAGGTAGAAGACAGAGGTTGGTGGTGGAGGCTTGTTATTCAGGCTGGACACCTGTAACCAGTGGGATGCCGCAAATATCAGTGCTGGGTCCATTGCTTTTCGTCATTTATATAAATGATTTGAATGTGAACATAGGAGGTATGGTCAGTAAGTTTGCAGATGACACCAAAATTGGAGGTGTAGTGGACAGCAAAGAAGGTTACATCAAATTACAAAGGGATCTTGATCAGACGGCCAATGGGTTGAGGAGTGGCAGATGGAGTTTTAGATAAATATGAGGTGCTGCGTTTTGGGAAGGAAAATCAGGGCAGGACTTATACACTTAATGGTAAGGTCCTGGGGAGTGTGGCTGAACAAAAGGACCTTGGAGTGCAAGCTCATAGTTCCTTGAAAGTGGAGTCACAGGTAGAGAGAATAGTGAAAAAGGTGTTTGATAAGTTTGCCTTTATTGGTCAGAGCATTGAACGTAAGAATTTGGAGGTCGTGTTGCAGCTGTATAGCACATTGGTTTGACCACTTTTGGAATACTGCGCAATTCTGGTCTCCCTGCTATAGGAAGGATGTTGTGAAACTTGAAAGGGTTCAGAAAAGATTTACAAGGATGTTGCCAAGGTTGGAGAGTTTGAGCTATAGGGAGAGGCTGAATAGGCTGGAGCTATTTTCCCTGGAACATCGGAGGCTGAGGGGTGACCTTATAGAGGTTTATAAAATCATGAGGGGCATGGATGAGGTGAATAGCCAACATCTTTTCCCTGGGGTGGGGGAGTCTATAACTACAGGGCATGGATTTAAGGTGAGAGGAGAAAGATTTAAAAGGGATCTAAGTGACAACTTTTTCACGCAGAGAGTGGTGCATGTATGGCATGAGCTACCAGAGGAAGTGGTGGAGGCTGGTACAATTACAGCATTTAAAAGTCATCTGGATGGGTATATGAATAGGAATGGTTTAGAGCGTAAGGGGCCAAATGCTGGCAAATGTGACTAGATTAATTTGGGATATCGGCTTGGCATGGATGAATTGGACCGAAGGATCTGTTTTCGTGCTGTATATCTCTATGGCTGTACGACTCTATGAGAGTCAAAGAGAAGTACAAAGAGATCAAAGCTTGGAACTCAATAGTCAGGGGTATATGACTTTTTGGAAGGGTAGGCAGGAAAATAAGTGTAGTGGAGTAAGTTTGTTAGTATGAAATGGGCTAAAATGATAGCAACAAACTATCTTGGACTGGAAAATGTAGTTTCCATATGGGTGGAGATATGAAATAACAGGGGAAGAAGACCCCGCTGGTAGTAGTCTATAAACCTCTTAGCAGTGGCCAAATTGGAGAACACAGATTAAGACAGGAGATAATGAGGACATGTAAGGAATGCTGTATACTATTCACTCATGGCTTTAATCTTCATGTAGATTGACAAAATCAAAGTGGCAGTGATAACCACATGGAAAAATTCATAGTGTATTTGAGACAGTTTCCTCGAATTATCTTTTGCAGATGCAACCAGGAGTCAGGCTATTTTGGATCTTTTAATGGATAATGAGGCTGATTTAATAAATGGTCTCAGAGTAAAGGATTCCCTGGGAAACAGTAATCATAATGTGGCAGGATTTAGAATTCAGTTTGGTGGTTGCTAACCATGGAGTGCTAAAATGTTGGGGAATGCTGGCCGAGGTGGATATCTGGAGGAGAGGTTGATAGGTTGCAGCTTCCAGATAGATGCTCAGACTCCCATGAATTATTGTCATCTCGATTCTCTCTGTTGCTTGGGAAACTAGCAACCTGCACAGGTGAGGCTAGGTTGTCGTGAGATGTTGATACATACAAATAGACCCCTCACCACTCAATCATGAGATTCTCAACCAGCTGTTAAATACTTAAATGGGAAATTGTCCTTTTATTTCTTGACATCAAGAATCCCATTTTTAAAATTCTTGCCATATTTTCTCAACTGTTTTTCCATTGTCCGTGCCATGGAACTGGGAAATTTCAATCCCGTTCCGCATTAAATCAGAGGTGTGATGTGGAATGTGCTGCCTCAAAAGGAGGTGGAAACAGATTCAATTGGAAATTACACAAATACTTGAAAAGAAAATGCAGAGTTTTAGGGAAAGGGCTGGGAAATGACACAAGGGTAAATGGCTATTTCATACCCTGTATGATCCTAGCACGTCTAGTGAGATATCTGCATAAGGAAGTTTGTTATGTTTAGAGCACACAATTTTACATTAAGCTTACATGCCTTAGGATTGCCATGATCATATTTTTATACTGAGTTTTGAAGTAATTTGGAATTGTAAATTGCATAGGTATATTCACCATAATTCTACAACCACCCAATTTTGGTAAAAAAAAATCATATTCCTATATTTAAAATGCAAATAAATTCATATAGGCATATAATTTAGAATATCAGCATTGCAGTAACATTTATTTTCTGTGCGGAAACACTTACATGATATTTACAAGACAGTGCCATTTATCATCTTTATTTAATAAATATAATTGACAGACCTATTGGTTAATGAGGTAGAGAGGGGAAGAAATCAAGAACAATGGTATCGGACATTCCCGTTAAATATTGCCAACAGGGATTTGAATTTGCAATATTTCATGTTGTAATAATGTGACTGCTGGGAATAGAACATTCTCGAATGCCCAAGGCACAACTCCACCTCAAGATTCACAGTGAAATGACATGAAACATAACAAATGTGACATCTAAATCCAGCAAGCAAAATAGTAAAGGATAGAACTTGACCCAGTTTTTGTACATTTGGATTTTTTTTATAACATTGCACGTCATACAGCCCCTCACTCCAAAGCAGAGTTTTAAACTGTGGGAGAAATATTATAGTGGCCTAAATAAGATGGACTATAACAAGCCTAGTGAGACCTATCTCAATGGTGGGAGCAACTTGCTGCACCTTTTGTGCATTTCCCAAGCAGTGAGGCATGATTCTCACTAGGCACTGGCAGGTTGCCAATTAAGAGAGCTTACACCTTGTTAAATATCTTTTAATACTCGCCATATTAATATTCAGCTTCCCATTGTACCAAACGCTATGCACAATACACTCTCCCAGTTAGTGTTTTTCCTTTTGCCGATGTTAGAATTACATCATTATGATTTACATATAAATACAGTGGCTACAAGAGAAGGTCTGATACTAGGAATACAGGGGCGAGTAATTCACCTCCTGAATCCCCAAAGCCTGTCCACCTTCTACAATGCACATGTCACGAGTGTGATGGAATACTACCCACTTGCCTGGATGAGTGCAGCCCCAACAACACTCAAGAAACTTGACACCATCCCAGACAAAGTGTCCGCTTGTTTGGCATTACGTCTAAAAGCATCCACTCCCTCCACCGGCCGACACTCACTAGCAGCAGTGTGTACTATCTACAAGATGCACAACAGAAATTCACCAAAGATCCTCAGACAGCACCTTCCAAACCCACAACCATTTCCATCTTGAAGGATAAGGGCAGCAGATACATGGGAACACCATCACCTTCAAGTTCCCCTCCAAGCCACTCACCATCCTGACTTGGGAATATCGTGCCGTTCCTTCATTTTCACTGGGCCAAATTCAGGAATTCCCTCCCTATTAGCATCGTGGGTCAACCCATTGAACATGGACTTCAGCAGTTCAAGAAGGCAGCTCACCACCACCTCCTCAAGGGTAACTAGCGGACGGGCAATAAATGTTGGCCAGCCAGCTATTCCCACAACCCACAAAATGAATTAAAAAAAAACATTTCCACCAAGTTTCTCTCTGCTTGGTCTACAATATTTCAGAAGTTCACCTCTACTAACTTACCTAGTCTCATCACCTTTATCACTGTTATCAGAATCTTCTCTCCAAGCCCTCCAGAAATCAACATTTTACAGTTAAGATGATCTGGAACTCAGACTGAACGTTTCGATCTAGTTCTCTTGAGTTCAACACTAGGGTGCTCGTGTAGTACCATGTCTATCACTCTATACATTGTCTTATGTACAGTGTGAACAGTTATCCCACATCCTTTAACAATTGTACTCAGTCTCACTTCTTCACTCCGTGCCTTCCTGAATACTCCTTCAGATATTCTGACAATACGAAGTTTCAATTCATATGTTTTTCTAATGACCATAGCTTTTAACTTCCTGTTCCTTGACTAAATGTTCTACCCCGGCTTTAATGTTGACAGCATTGTTACCTTGTATCTAGAGTTGCATCACCACTATTTCACTTTTGTTGTGACTTTTCTCCAGTTGGTTTCCCTACCTGTGATCTTGACCTACAGTTGCGTTATATAATGGTACACCCATATTTAATCTTCTCTCCATTAATAATTCCATTGCTGAGTAACATTATTCAATGGTGTTACCCTGTAACTTCATAGAGCCACTTAATAAGAAAATGAAAACTTGTCCGTATCATACGGACCGAACTGTCTCTGCCAGCAATTTTGCCCATCCTTCATAGGTCCCTGAAGAAGGTGGTGGTGAGCTGCCTTCTCAAACTACTGCATTTTGAGTGGTGTAGGCCAGCGACAGTGCTGATCGGGAGGAAGGTTCAGGATTTAACCACGGTGATAGTGCGGGAATGACACAATAGTTCCTCTCCAAGCCATTTGCCATCCTGTCCTCAGTGTTGTTGAATAAACATCTTGGAATTCCCTCCCTTATGGCATCGTGGTTCCACCTGCACCAAATGGACTACAGCAGTTCAAGAAGGCAGCTCACCACCATCTTCTCATGGGGAACAGGAATGGACAGTAAATGTTGGGCTAGCCAGCGATGCTCAGGTCCCACGAATGAAAAAGAAGAAAGCCCGGATGTGAATTGAGTGATCTTGCAGTTGGTGTTATTCTCCTGTTTCCTGCCTTTAAGACCATAAGACATGGGAGCAGAAATTAGATCATTCGGCCCATCGAGTCTGCTCCACCGTTCAATCATGGCTGATAAGTTCCTCAACCCCATTCTTCTGCTTTCTTCCTGTAATCCTTGATCCCCTTGATAATCAAGAACCTATCTATCTCCATCTTAAATGTACTCAATGACCTGGCCTCCACAGTCCTGCTTGATCATTAAGGTTGTTTGTTTGGAAGATGTAGTTGAAGAAACCTTGGTGAGTTATTACAGTGCACCTTGTAGGTGGTATATTCTGCTGCCACTCTGCATTGGTGGTGAAGGGAGTGTATGTGGAAAGTGGTAATGGACTGTGTTGGAAATACAAATTATTATGTATGAATGATACAGGAGGATATTGAACTGTTTGGACACTTTCTGGATTTAACAAAAAAGCTTTGTGTATTTATCAAGGGTTTTAAGGGAACCCATGTGATTTCTTCAAAAATGAGGTCAACAGTTTAATGCAGGCTGTGATTCATCTGCTGATTGCGGAAGGTTAAATGACGTTGGAAATATAGATTCTGAAATGAAAACAGAAATTGCGGAAAAAAACCCATCAGATCTGGAAGCATTTGCGGAGAGAAAGCAGAGTCAACATTTCAGGTCCAATGACCCTGTATCAAACCCACTATATTTATGTGGCTGGTCCAGTTCAATTTCCATTCAGCAGTAACTCCCTGGATGTTAATTGTGGAGTCTCAGTGATGGTAATACCAGTGAACGTCAGAGGGTTGATGATTAGTCACCCAGTCTGATTCTTATGCATCAGCGAATTCATAGTCTTTTCTGCACTTTTTGCCTCTCCAGTGGCCTTAGGATGAAGCAGAGAACTTGTTGTCTAGTTGATGTCTGAAATCCTCATTCACCAGTTAGGTCCATTTTTCAATACCACTTTTTTCCAGGAAATCAAATATTGCCAACTTCCTTTTCAGTGTTCTGACCACTAATACTGCTATGGTTAATTGAAGTCTTGCCACTTTAATCCATCTTGAATGATACTTGATTAAGACTCAACATACCTTTCTTCTAAAATTAAATAAATCCATTGCTGGCTTTTCACGTAACTTTTCTGGAAATCTTGATTAAAATATTGGTTCTTCGCCAATTGTTGGCTCATACACTTGGTTGTGTACGGCACATGTTTGGCATGACGAAGTGTAATCCTGTATGTCATTTGAAATGCCGGGCCATCGCAATGTGGTGTGCTCTCAATGTTGTGATGTTCCAATATCTCCTGTGCAGTTTCTGCAGGACTCAGCTCCGCATTAACTTTGATATAATCATTTATGTTGTACACCTACAAATCTTCCATTACTATCAAGTGTTGTTTCTGCTCACAATACTGTTACAACATGGAGACTGCCAGCTTTTCTACCACTGTATTCACAACACAGTAAAATTAAAACCTTCAAAAATCTTCAATAGTTATTCCATTCATTCCTAACTAGACTTTTGAACAATCAATCCAAGACCTTGTGAATAATTAACATCAGTTTTACATCTAAACAAAAGACTTAATGAATTATTATATAAACAATAACTTTTAGCAGTGAAAATAATAAGTAACAGAGTAATCAATTTAATGTCTACGCTTTAAGCATAAAACATTTGTTTTCAGCCCCATGCACAAAGAAGTTGTACATATGGAGACATATAAAATGTTAAATATACCACAGGGATGCAAAATAATAAGACTACCACAAGGAATTAAACTATAAAACCTTGCTGGGTACAGTAATTACGGAAATACGATTAGCTCTGAAAATACTAGAGATTAAAATCATATAACACTAAGATTCATTTAATTACTATAGGTATTGTATACATTAATTTATTGCAAGGACATGTGAAATATCACATTTAGTAATAACAAGCAAACAAACACAGTTAAAGGATAAATTAAAGAAACTAACAAAACTGGCCGGATTACTTAAATGGTTTTCACAGTGCATTGATTCACAGGCATAGATGTGGAATCCTTGACTGCTTTTTCTGGAAACATCGAGCAGAGTCATCTTTTCAGTTCATTGAAGTAAAGGTACTAATATTGCTCATTCAGCTTTTGACTCTCTGGGCTTCCAAAAACTGGTAAGGGAGGTTAGGCAGGGAACTTTCAAAATCTTCATGCTGTGTCATCAGCAGTCAAAACCTTTCTCTCCAGAAAACATAGTTCAAAACACAAGTTCAGCTCTGGTCCCACTCTGATAAACTCTTTTCTGAGGCCTAAATTACCATTTAATATCTGCCACCTGCATAAATATAGGGTCTCTCCCAGACTCACTAGAACCAATTCCCAGGTACTTATCTCATTAATAGCCAACTTCTGCTTTAAACACAATGCTCTTCCCAGGGTCAACAAGTTTGTATGAACCCTTTTAATCAAGAATCAGCCTGCACCTAACTTCCAGGCCTGACTCGCAAACAAGCAAAAACTTGTTTGGTCTGCTTTTTTTTTACCACAAGCTGTTTCCCAAAGTCTAAGGGTCACCCGCAGCTCACAATTCCTGCTTCACAGCTGCAAACCAAAATTGAGACAGGAATAAGAATGAAAACAATGAAAAAAATCAGCGAGGGTTCTAACAGTAGCTCTTAAGCGATCAGTCAGTTTGCTGAATTATAATTTGACCTTTGTGTACTGCTTGCTAGATTTTTGAGCTGCACAAATTTGTTCAAGTTGGCTCTCACCTACCGGGATTGGTTATATCTGTAAAATAGACTCCACTACTTCTACAAGGTTAAGATCTTTTTTTTATGCTCAGTCCACTGCAGTCCTTGAGATTGTATCTGCTGTTATTTGTGCATTGCTGGAACATAGACTATACTACAATAATACCTCATCGACCTAAGCCTGGATGTTGGAATACTGAGAGAAATTTTTGAGATTTGTTTCAATCCTGTTAATGTGACCAAAGGCTTGTGGTCTACCTGGACCTGAAGTTTCAGTACCATGAACTTTTCACATTACTACTTAACTACTAGTACTCCCTTCTCTATGCCTACGCACTTCTGAACAGTCTCCACCAAAGCTCTCAATATGAAATGGAGCAGTTTCCATGTCCTGTCAGTTTGTATTTGACTAATGACTGCTCCTAATCCAATGGATGTTGCAACTGCAATGACTATAGTGAATCAGCCTGATTGTAATGTACTGAAATATCAGGAGAAAGTACGCCTTCTGTAATCCCTCCAAAAGCTGCAATCCATTCCTGACTGCAATACCGATTGTGGCCTTTCTTCAAAAGCTCTTTTATCGATTGAGTAAGATTGGCTTAGTCAGGGATAAACATCCCCACTTTATTTACCATGACTAAGATGCACCTTACATCATTTACACACTTAGTGCTGGAAATTTACTGAGGGGTCTTATGTTCCTTCAATCCTCTGTGATGACCTGTTCTTGGTTAATGTGACTAGAAAATGTAATCAACATTCTAGGCAATTGGAATTTTCATTTACTGCAAACTTTGCATTATTTCTGGCTTCAGCACCTCATTGACCATCCGGTTGTATTCCTTTGCTGTTGGATTGTGCATCACGATATGATCCTTATGGCAAATGGTTCCCAACTTTCCTTCCAGAATTCCAAATGTTGCTCTTTGGAAACAATCTGGTGCAGAGGAGATCTCAGATTGGTGCTGTTTGAAACAATACTGCCCAACTTGAGTAATAAATGTGAACTGCAATCATGACTTACACTTTAAAGGTATCCATCAGAACTCATTATTTTGTAAAAACTTAGTTGTTGCCAGTCTTGCCAAGTTATAGTCTTGTCAAATATTTGTTGGTTTGACTCTCAAAGACTTCATCCAAGGCAAGCTATTTGCCAGAATTGAAACAACTGCCCCTGTGTTAAGTGTAAATTCTGTTTCAAAGCATTATACCTTCACGTTGATGATCCAGAATCGGTTTTGACTTCCTTTGACTTCACTTAGGGATGTTGGCTTAACTCTATTTCTTTAACTTCTCGAACTTTTCTTCTATGTAAGATTTCCATTTCTCTGGAAGTTTTCTTTTTGCAGGATTTGTCATTCTTTTTGAGATTGAGGGCCAGTTTACTTACAATGATTTCCAACTCGTTCTAAATGGCCACACTTTTAGCATTCAGCTCCCCTCCGCTGTATAATTGTTGTACCTTGATTCTCTTTGGAGCCACATCTTGTACAATCTAAAATCGTGGATGAAGTTGGTTTGAGCTCTTTTGGCATTTTGGTGAATATTCAGCAGCACGACAATGCCATCTTTGGGCTACCCATCCAACTATGACAATAAGATTCCTAATCTGTCCTCTCATTACTGACTAATTTTAGGCCCTGATTTCTGCTTGAATGCTGAATCAGATTGCCTGTTCCAATGTTAAATCCTCCTTAGATTGAAGAAAGTCTGAGAAATCGTCATTCATCATACAGTTGGGTGTATTGTAATAGTGTTTCTGTTCAATTTAGTCTTCAAAGGGCCTTATCTGCAATATCCTGCTGGTTGAAATAAATCTGCTATAAAGTCTTCTTTTGATTCTCCCAAATGCTGAGCTCACTTATTAAATCTCAATCACTAAATTCCATTTTGAGATAAGTTATGTATCAAATACGTTAAACATGCATCATCCTCTAAAATGCTTTCCTCCACATTTTTTCTTATTATACTATCATCAACTATTGGACCTACAACATATGAAAATGTGCTGACTTGATGGTGCTGCTCATTCACATGTAAACAGGAGGTTGATCTCCAGCTCTAAAACTGTTGTTTTCATAGCTCTCACATCTGGCCTCAGCATTATCAAATAGATGAGGTAGGGGCAAAGTCTATACCAAAGCTACAATCTCTATGATCTATTGTACCTGACTGAAATGGTGAGTACTTGATTTTTCTTACTCGCTTTGAAGTCCTTCAATCCTGTGTTTTTGCTCTCCATAATATTGGTTCATTGCCAGGCATCAAAGGTTTCTTTGGAGCCTTCTGACTTCATCCCTGCAAATAACATCTTCTAAAGTCTTTTTCTTGCCTTCATGTTTCTGCTTTTCCAGATTTTGTTTCCTCAAAATTTTCTGATATCTTGGTCTGGTTTTGGAGTCTTCCTTTTTTTATTGAACTGTATTGTTGGAATCTTCCAAAGTACTATCCTGCCTATGAAGTCTCCCTTTTTCACAAGTACCCCTTGGACACATCAGATTCTGGCTCTGGAAAGTGTTTCTTCCTACCTAGTATTGAGCTTACAGTCAGTAATATCTCTGGGTTGTGAGGGTTTGCACAGACATTGTTCCCAAAGCTACTTGCTCATTACCTCTCTGCAAAACTCTTCAAGTTATTATATACCTTCGAATTCCTTTATTTGCATTTGTGCATCGTAAGTTATCAAATAAAATTCTCTAGAGTAGTGTCTGACCTATTTCTTCACAACATAATCTAGACTGGTGTTTTCTCTACCTGTTAGTGTGTCAATGATCAGTTACATCAGCACGATTTACACAAATTCTGTTGTGCCTCAACAGAATTTAAAGTTGTTGCTGTTAACCAAAGAAGAGACCTGCATTTATATAGCAACTTTCAAAACTTCAAGACATCCCAATGTGCTTTACAGCCAATGACCTAACATGTAATTGTAGTTGTTGCAATGTAGGAAAGATCATATCTAATATGCACACAACAAAACCCCACAAGAAAAGCCATATGTTAATGACCAGATGATATACTTTTATTGATTTTGTTTGAAGGATAAATATCACTGGTAAAATTTCCAGTTCTTCTTTGAAGCAGTGGCATGGGATTTTTTTTTTACACTTTCTTCAGGCAACACTCAGGGCTTTGGTTCAATGTTTCATCTGAAAGATATGGTAGCTCTTACAACACAGCATTCCTGGAATGCACTGGATAGTCAGCCTAAATGTTGCGCTCAAGTCTCTCAAGTGATTATGCACTACGCCCTTCCTGACTAAAGGCAAGTGTATTAACAATGAGCAATGGATGATGCCATATAATATATATATTTATATACACACACATGTGTATGCATTTTGTCTTAAAAAGAAAGCAGTGTGTTAAAAAAAGTAAGGAAAACTGTTTGCAAGCTTCCCTGCAAGCATTCTCTTCGTTACAGTCCATATCCTACATTAGGAAATGTGTTTGTTTTAATTAACTCTTGTCTGTGAAGTGTGCAAAGGAAGCTATGATCATAATTTGTATAGTGCAGAGAATGTAATGAGGACAAACAGGATATTTGAGAACGACAATAAATGAAATGCTTTTACTCTTTGTTGATGCTTCAGGCTAAAATTAATCACCCTAATTTGCTGAAAAGTGTATTGAATGGTTCATGGCTGTGTTTTTTTTATTCCTTCCGGGATCAGCCTGAGACAACGCTTAACTCTTGAAAGGCTTTCGCCATCATACAAAGGAATCTTGTAGAATGGGGATTCTATGGCAACAGATTTATTTTGGGGTTGGGTGGAAGTTAATCTTGCACAATGTCTTGCTCATGAATTACACTGCTAATTTTCACTATGTTACACCACCGCATTTCAGAACCCACGACTAGCTGATACTTCTATCATTTTCTGCCCTGTGATATTTCTTTTCCCATAAGACTACAATGATATTATGAGCTGCTCCTTTTCTTAAACAAAAAAAGTGCTTTGACATCAAATTTTGAAATGAAAATTTATTTTGAGTAGGTTTCTCGATGCAGATTTTTTAGGATGATCAGCAAAACAAATACAGCTCAGATTAAATGAGATGTGATAAATGCCTTTTCTTACAAGTGTGAGCTTTTGGCATTACTTTCTGTTTTATCAGCCCTGTTTCTTAGATCCCTTCCTCAATCTTCATTCCTTACTCCACTCTTTTCTGTCTATGCAAGTTTATTCATTTGGGAACCTGTGATGAATCACCTTAATGACATGGTCCATGATGTTCTTTGATCAATGCACCAAGTAAATGTTGCCATAGCGCCAGAAAGACACAGAGTGCTCCATTACCAGATGAGTGAATTTAACCTGTGGGTAAGTAAGCCTCAGGTGAGGGGCAGGGTTGAGAAGGCAGGGACTTCAGGGTGACCTTAGCCAGTAATGGAATTGAACTCGCTCTCTGGGTGTCTTTCTCAGTTACAAAACAGCCTTCCCACCACCTGAGTTGACCAACTCTCAAACAAGTTTTTATGCCCAAATGATAAGAAAACCAGATCCAAAAGTGAAGAAAAATTGACATTTCAATCAGCTATCATATGCTACATTGTACGTGGATAGCAAATAAGATATTTGACAGGAAGGTGTTTAGTCTTGCAGCCCTTTAAATTGGAAGTTTGTATTTAGCCCCATTTCAAGGCTCTGAAATATCTGGACTAGAGAAAATGGAGACCAGCAAGACATTACTAATTTGGGGATTAGAATTCTGGAAGGAACAGAATCTCACAGTTTCTGGTCTGTTTAGACTTTGGTCTAATCTCCAGCAGGCACATTTTCTGTTTGCTTCCCCACATCAAAGGTACTTTTGTATCATTGCATAAATCACTCTATGGAGTCAGTCATTTATTCAACGTGGAAGTGTTCACATTGTTTAAAAGGAAGTTACTTTAATCTGTACCTGGGTGACGTTGAATCTCCTCTGTCAGTTTATTACTTAAGTGCAGAAAGACCCCAATTTACTGGGAGGAGGAACAAAGATGTTAGAAGTGATTTGTACGCTTAGGATGTTTAGACCTTCAATGTTTCACTGCCTAAAGAATGTGCAAAGTCCAGAACTAAGAATCACAGCATTGTTGCAGTGCAAAAAGAAGCCATTCTACCCATCTTTCCTGCAACAGTTCTATTACCTGGTACCAATCTGCTGCCTTTCCTCCATATCCCTGTACAATACTTCTATCTAAATAATCACCCAATGGCCTCTTTAATGCCTCAGTTGAACTCGTCTCCATCATATTTTCAGGCAATGCATTCCAGACCCTAACTACTTGCTGTGTGAAAGTTGTTGTTTGACGTCAAAAAGGGATTGAGATCTGCAAAGTTGAGTATCCAACCTCTTTAACATTACCCTGATATTTCTGGGGCTCTAGCCTTTCCCCATAGAGGTGCTGATGGGCCTAGAATTTGCAACAGGCATAGAATATCTGAAATAACAAGGTGTGGGGCTGGATGAACACAGCAGGCTAAGCAGCATCAT
>JAHRHZ010000088.1:6018750-6048358 GCA_024137785.1 Ginglymostoma cirratum
GCCCGAAACGTCAAGTTTTCCTGCTCCTATGATGCTGCTTGACCTGCTGTGTTCATCCAGCCCCATGCTTGTTATCAAGGTTTTATAAACCATTGAGTAATGAATCTTGAGGTAAATCAAAAGCTGCTGAGCCATTCCTAATGGACTGTAACACTGAAAAGACTTGAATATTACCTTCAATCCTTAATAGTCTATTTACTGCCTTCTCCTCGGCAAGGTTATCTCATTAGAAAGTTTTGTTGTATCTTTGTTGACTCGATGAAGTGTAGCTTCATCCTGAGTTTGAAGATGAGGGTTTGTGTTTACATATTCAGAAAATTCCTATCCATTTATGAGGAGGGAATTATTCTACTAAATAGTTTGAACTGAACAATGCTTGCAAAAATCTTTTATCTGCATTAAAGGTAGGGTTGCAGTCATTTGTCTTGTGTTATGCCTGTATTTTTAATTGGCTTTCATATATCACCCTAACATTTCAGCTAATTCTTTTTCTTTCCAAGTGGCAAGTTACCGAGGAAGAGGGTGAAAGCACAAGTAAATTATCGTTGTCAATTAATAGTATCACATAGTGAATAATTACATGGTTTTTTTTGTCATTATCACACCTCCTTAACTATTGGACTCTATTATTTGCAATGAACAGTTCTGGGACAAGGGCTGTGAATTGTCTGGTAAATGAGTCAAACAATTATGCTGAGTAAGGACACAGTCAATTTGCATTGCAAAGATTAAAATTCAATTTGGAGTTTGGGTAACACAATCGGTTAAAAGAACCACAATTCATTGACGGGATCAGATCTACCCAAAGTGATTTGTTTTAAAAGCCTTTCTCCCTGAAGTAAGATTTTTCTATTTAATTATTTTGGGTCATCTCATTGTGGATGTAAATTGTATGATTTTCAAGAACAACTTGCTTACCACATACCATTGTTGTCAATCTTTAGAGAGGTTGATGCAGCCAAGGTAAATACCATTTTGGTACATTCCTCGTTTGTCAGCTCTTGGCTGCCCAATCCTCACCATTCAGAATTCTTGGTAGATTGTGTGAATTGCTGTTATTTTGTCTGATCTGGGTTCAAAGGGGACAGGCCCACATGTCCAATAAGAACATGGAAAATGGCCCACGAGTAGATTAACTCCCCAAACCCATTCTGACCCACTGTATAAAACCATAAAATGGAGAGCAGAAGTAAGTCCTTAAGCCCATCTATTCTGCTCTGCCTTTCAAAGATCTCATGATTGTTCTGATAATTCTCAATTCCACTTTTCTGCCTGTTCCCCATTATCCTTGATTCCCTTACTGATTAAAAATCTATCCCAGCTTTGAATATACACAATGACCAAACCTCAACAGCCATGTGCAGTAAAGAATTCCACAAATTCAGTACTCTACAAGAGCAGAAATTGGTCCCCGTCTCTGCTTTAAATATGTGACTCCTCAGTCTGAGATTATGCCTCTTGGTCCTAGATTCTCTAAAAAGGGGAAACAAGTTTTCCGCATTATTCTGAAGAATCTTATATGTTTCGATAAGGTTACCTCTCATTCTTCTAAATTCCAACAAGTACAGCACAATTTACTCCACCTCTCATCATAAGACTGCTAGTCCGAGGCTGTGGAAGAGTGCCTCCAGGAGAGCTTAGAATCGGTGGACTGGACCGTGTTCAAGTCGTCAGTGGAAAACCTAAAAGAGTACGCCACCACCTGTCATGGACATCATTAGCAAATGCGTGGAGGATTGCGTACCAACAAGCCAACCTGAGTGTTCCCCAACCATAAACCTTGGATGAACCAGAAAGTCCACTCCCTACTGAAGACCAGACGTGCAGCATTCAAGTTGGATGACCCAAATGTTTACAGGAAGTCCAGATATGACCTCCGCAAAACCAGCGTGGATGCCAAGATGCAGAACCGGACTAAGTTAGAGGCCCAAACCTACCAAACAGACTCCTGCTGCCTATGTCAAGGCCTGAGCAACATTAAGTGATACAAAATGTAGCGGAGCAAGATAGCGGATGACGACACATTCCTCACTGACTCACACAATGCTTGATTTGAGCAGAACGCTAGCAGCGCCGTGACACCTGCCCTGACAGGCCTGGATGCACCTGAGCCATCTGTCACCACTGCAGATATCAGATCAGCCTTCCTGGGAGTAAACACAAGGAAAACGATGGGCCTGGACTGTGTCCCCGGTTGAGCACTGAGATGCTGTGTGGACCAACTGGCAAATGTATTTGCTGACATTTTGAACCTCTCCCTACCACAAGCTGAAGTCCCCACCTGCTTCACGAAGACCACCATCATCCCTGTACTCAAGGAAGCACATGTAATGTGCCTTTTTGACTACTGCCCAGTGGCTCTGACCTCAATAATCATGAAGTGCTTTAAGAAGCTAGTCATGGCCCACATTAATTCCAGTTTCCCAGCCTGCCTCGATCCCTACAATTTGTCTCCCAATATAACAGGTCCACAGCAAGCACCATATCCCTAGCCCTGCACTCATCTTTAGAGTATCTGGACAACAAAGACACCTACGTCAGACTCCAGCTCATTGACTACAGTTCCGCCTTCAACACTGTTATCCCCTCCAGACTGATGTTAAAACTCTGTGACCTTGGTCTCGGTTCTGCCCTCTGCAATTGGATCCTCAGCTTTCTGACCAACAGACCACAATCAGTGAGGATAGGTAACTGCACCTCTCCACAATAACACTCAACACTGGAGCCCCCCCCAGAGATGCGTCCTTAGGCCCCTTCTGTACTCCCTTTACACCCACAACTGTGTTGTCAAATTCCAAATGAATACCATCTCCAAGTTTACTGATGACACCACTATAGTAGGATAGATATCTAACAATGACAAGTCAAAATATGGAAGAATATGGCCATCATGGAAGCCAACCTTCCATCCATGGGCTCCATTTACATAGCTTGTTGCCATGGAAAGGCTGCCAACATCATCAAAGACCCATCGCACCCCAGTATTGATCTCCTACAACCTCTTCCGTCAGGCAGAAGAGACAGAAGCTTGAACACATGCACCAACAAGTTCAGGAACAGCTGCTTCCTGGCTGTTCTTAGACTGATGAATTGACTCTCTAGCCTCAAATAACATCACCTAGCGCACGTCCTGTGCAACATAATCTGTATGCCTCTGTCTAAATTTTTCTGCGACCTTTGATCTATACATCCTTGCTCACTATGATCTATCTGCACTACTCAAAAACAAAGCTTTTCACTGTACTCCGGTACGTGTGACAATAAATCAATCAAGACAATCCCACCAAGTATGATATCAGCTGAGTAAACCTTCTTTGTACTGCCTCCAAAGCCAGTATATCTTTAGATAAAGGACCCAAACTGTTCACAGTGTTCCAGCTGCATTCTGACTCATGCCTTGTATAGTTTTAACATAAAACTCCTTACTTTTATGCTTCATTCCCTTTGAAATAAAGGGCAACATTCCATTTGTCTTCCTTATTATTCACTGAACTTAGATGCTAACTTTTTGTGATTCATGGATGATGGCTCCCAATTCCTTCTTTTCATAACTTTCTGCAGTCTTTCTCCATTTAAATAATATGCATCTCCTCTATTCTTATAAGCAATGTGCATAATCCCACATTGTCCCATAATATATTCCATCTGCAATGTTTTTGCTCACTCGTTTAACTTGTCACTGTCCTTCTGCAGACTCTTTCTATCATCCTCACTACTTGCCTTCCCACCTACCTCTGCGTCATCTGCAAATTTGGCTATTGTACTCTCCTGCCTGCTACCAACCACTGGCCTGTTAAAGATGTATTGGTTACTATTTTACACCCAATTCAACAGACCCCTAATTTAACACCAACCAAACTTGAAGTAGTTTTCAGATAATCCCACCACTTTCAACTAAAGCAGGAATGAATATTTCAGCCCCTTGAACTAAGTTATGGTACAATTTTAAGAGATGAATGTACAGGAATGTAAGGAATCTGATGTAACGTACAATGTGAGCTCTTGATTCGAAGGCCAACATATTGTTTGCCAACATTCACCTTAAATGGCATTTGGGACAGCATTTCCTGCACTCAAAATTTGCAAAGATAAATGGGGTGTTTTCATAAACATAGAACATAGAACATAGAACTGTACAGCACAGTACAGGCCCTTCGGCCCACGATGTTGTGCTGAGCTTTTATGCTAAATCTAAGGTCTATGTAACCTCCACCCCTACCTGATGCTATCATCCAAATGCCTATCTAATAGCTGGCTAAATGCCCATAATGAGGCTGACTCCACTACCCTCTCCGGCAATGCATTCCATGCCCCTACCACTCTCTGATAAAACTGACAGAAATGTGAGCCATGGATTTACAGTCATTACTTTGGCCACAATGCCGTAGTGGCTCAGTTGGTAATTCTTTGGCTTCCGTGCTGGAAAGCTCTGGGTTCAACTCCCATGGAAGGAGAGTTTACACAGTTCAAACTGGATTCTTAATCAGCCTTCAACATCTTCCAATACTCAAGACCAGTCTTCAGAGAAGAAAAAAAGTGCAAAGATACAAAAACAACCTGTAAATCACACTCAATGCCAGCATCACTCTCCACTGGGATCCACAGAGTCACAGTAAGGTCCTATTTGTTCTCTTCACTGGGAGGGAAGCTTGAAATCCCCTGTCAACAGACAAAATAACTATGTCTATGAAGCCAAATCAACAGATTCTCAGCTATCTTGGACAGAGATTGTCAAGTCCATTATGCCCAGTTCTGGGCACTTCACCTCAGAAAGGCCTCAAAGTTTTACCAAAATTGTGCCAGGGCTAAAAGGGTTAATTAAAAAAGAATTAGACAACATGACTTTAGGACATAGGAGCAGATGTAGGCCTACATAGCAAAGTGGTTGCCTCATAAATGCCCTCAGAGACAGTCAATCAGTTCAAGGCAATGAAGGATGGGCAATCAATGTTGGTCTTGCCAGCAATGTCCACATCCCATGGCATTGGATTCAATTCAGAGAAGCTTCGCTGGGTTAATTGTGGAATGAAGGGCTTTTTTTTCAATGAGAAGTGGTTGAGTAGATTGGGCCAAAACTCTTTGGAGGTTAGAAGAATGAAAGGACACCTGATGGAAATGCGTCAGATTTTTGACGGTTTTAACAGGATAGATTTTTCCTTATAGGATAATCTAGGCCCGGAGGACATAGTCTCAGAGGGGGTCACTCATTTAAGAGGAAGATGAGGAGGTTTTGTTTTCAGTAGATGGTGTAGAAGGGACCTATACAATGCAGACTTCTCTATACCTGCAGAAACAACTTTGAATAAAGATTCCTTGTCAGTGACTTACTGCTCCTGCCTTGACTAGCCAATGTTTTGAATGTATAGTAATAGATATCACAAACATTAAGATTGCCTAAAATAAAACCAAGAGCTGCAGATGCTAGAAATCTGAAACGAAAACAGAAATTGCTGAAGAAACGCAACACTTCTGGCAGCATCTGAACTGAAGAAAAGTCACTATACTTGAAACGTTAACTCTTCTTTCTCTCCACAGTTACCAGCAGAGTTTCTTCAGCAATTTCTGTTTTGGTTAACATAGCCTGTTCTACTGATCAATTAAATGAGGACTGATCTGTACTTCAACTTATTTTAACACATGTTTCCATATCCCCTGATGCTTTCAACCTATAAAAAAAATCACAGTTTTCAGTTTTTTGATTGAAATAGTCACAATGTCTTCGTTGTGAGAAGATGAGAAGAATCAGAAGACCACCTCAGGAACAGGAGGACCAAGAGGAGGAGGTAGTGAGGATGTAGCCTGCAGTTCTTCACCCCAATGGGCTGTCAGGCTAACATCTCTATCACTAAAACTACCAACTCTGACCATGTACTGCTGACACACCACTACACTGTCTGAGATGCTCATTTCTTGGCCACCTTTTGACAATAAAGGACGCTCACAAAAACCTTATCATTATCTGACTGTACAAACTAAAATGAATTATTCATCTTGTTGCAGTCGCTTACTGCCCATTTTGAAGATGTCCTTAGCCGCCCCATCGTCTCATATAATCATGCCAATGATTGCAGCATGTTTTTACACGGGGAGACTGTAGGTGGTCTTGCAGGATGACTTTAAGCAGATCAAGGGCCTGACTTTGAGTTAGTGATATGTTAATTATGTTTAAAACAGGCAGATGGTTAAGTGGGGTGAGAGATAATAGGTACTGCAGATGCTGGAGAATCCGAGATAACAAGGTGTGGAGCTGGATGAACACAGCAGGTCAAGCAGCATCATAGGAGCAGGAAAGCTTGACGTTTCGGGCCTAGACCCTTGGAGATTCACTTCTTTAATTGTTTGTTCACGGAAACTGGCTAAGGCAGCATTTATTGCCCATTCCTAATTGCCCTTGAAAAGGTGACAGTGAACTAAATTCTTGAACTGCTGCAGTACGCATGGTGGAGGTGAACCCACAATGCTGTTAGCAAGGGGGTTCTAGGCATTTGACACAGTGACAGTGAAGGATGGAGTGTTACTTGGAGGCAAGCTTGCAGGTGGTGGTGTTCTGTAATGGAGGTTGTGGGTTTGGAGAATGCTGTTGACAGTGCTCCTATATATAGGAACAGACTGAAACAGTGGTGGCTATGTCAGGAAGAATGTGTTTGTAATTGGTATCTTATAAATAATAGCACATAAAGGTGCATAAAGTTTGGCTTCAGTTCTATCCTTCAACTTCAGGCTTTCAGCAGTCTAACATGATTGGAAAATACTCTTGGAATGGGAAGCAGCAGCCTGGGCTGGCAGCCTGAGGTCTTCCTCTTTTTAGCAGCAGTACATTTTCTAACTGACCAACTTCTACAGAGGGCTGAGTCTGCCAGCAATTCCCAGATACATCTGAAGGTTGAGCTCGTTAGTTTTCCATTCCGATTCCAGGGCAAGTGGCTGAACCAATCTAAGAAGGGGAAATTCAAAACACTGATGGACTGTGGAGCAGAAGCTTGTAGTCTACAGAAACATTAACACTGGTTCAAGATTTAGTTCCTCTGTATTTGGCCCTTCTCTCAAATCTGGCTACAACACTGGACTAATACTATGTTGCAATGAGGCAGCTCTTCAAATGGCACTTATTTTCTGCAGTGTGCAAGCGCTTGCAGCACTGTGGGTACTGTCCATGGCTCTGAGTCAAAATTTCTAGGTTTGAATCCCTCCCCAGGATCGATGACCAGGGAAGGTACATTTATAATGTAGTCTGAATGATTGAGTTATAACCTGCAAATTATTCCAGCATATGTCAATGTTCGGGAGCAGGAAAGAGGTATGGTTAGCCATGTGATGAAAAGAATCTTGAGGTCTCCACAATTATTATTCCCTGCTGCAGGCTACAACTGGTGGGTGGGATGATTTGTGCACAGCAACTCGGACCCGCTGAAGTAAGATGAAATTCGCGTGAGGTAATAGCCTAGTTGTTTCTTGGGTGGACTATTAATCCAGGGACCCAGGTAATGTTCTGGGGACCTAGGTTTGAATTCCACCATGGCAGTTGGTGGAATTTGAATTCGATAAAAATCTGGAATTACAAGTCAAATGATAACAACCATGAAGCCATTGTCAGTTGTCAGAAAAACCCATCTGGTTCACTAATGTCCTTTAGGGAAGGAAACTGCCATGGTTACCTGTTCTGACGCACATGTGACTCCAGACTCACAACAATATGGTTGACATTTACCTGCCCACTGGGCAGTTAGGGATGCTAATAAATGCTGGCCTGGACAAGAATGCCCTCTTCTCCTGAATGAATAAAAAAAATTGCTGTTCTTGACATCAAGGCTGCATTTGACCACTTGTCTGCCATCACATCTACAAACATTTACTCCCTTTACCACTGACACTCAGTGACAACAATATGCACCATCTAGAAGTTGCACTGCAGGAATTCACTGAGGCTCTACACACAGCACTTTCCAAACCCATGACCACTTCCATCTAGATAGATAAGGGCAGCAGATACATGGGAATCTACTGTTTGCATGTTGCCCTCCAAGCCAGTTATCATCCTGACTTGGAAATATATTGCGTCCCTTCATTGTCATTCCCTCGTTAAAGTAATTGTGAGTGTGGCTACACCAAATGAACTGCAAAAGTTCAAGAGGCAGCTCACCACCACCTCCTCAAGGGCAACTAGGAACGAACAATTAGGCTGGACAAGTCAGTGATGTCTACATCCATGAATTAATTTTTAAATACTACAACACTTTAGTTAGATGACATATGTTTTCAAATTAGACTTTACTTGTCAATAATTCATATTGGATTAGTTTCACTTTATTTGGGCAGCAATAGTGTTTTGGTGATGTCACTGGGCCTAGTAATGCAGGCCCCAGATTAATGCTTTGGAGAAATTGGTTCAACTTAAACCACAACAGCTGGTGTAATGTAAATTCAATTAATAAATCTGAAATTAACAGCTAGTCTCAGTAATGATAAGCAACAACATTTGTCATGAATACCCATCTAGTTTACTCCCAGCATTCAGGGATGAAAACCTGCCAGTCTTACCTGCTCTGTTGTACATGTGACTCCAGATCCACAGCACTTTGTGTTAGATTTGAGAAAAATTTTGTTAGAGAGTTAAATGTACTGGCACATCTTGTGGTTGGCACATGTTGATAATTACAATGGAGTTACACACATTTTCTTTCTTGGTGAAGATAAAGTGATCAATTTTCATATTTGTGTAGACCGCACACCCGTTTTCCTGGTAGCAGGCAAGAACCCCAATGCCTCAAGAATATTCTGCCCCTGAACTTACAAATTGAAAGGAAAATGACAAATTGCAAAATATGCCATTGGTTCACTAGTGAAAAATAACGCTTATGTAAAGCGGGCAGTGGATCTGATAGAACTTTTTCTGTAATTTGGGAAACTGTGCGGAGAGAGAGAAACGATTCATAGAATCATAGAATCACAACAGTGTGGAAGCAGGCCATTCAGCCCACTGAGTCTGCATCAATTCTCTGAAGGGCCTCCCAACCCTGTATCCTATTCCCTTGCATTTCCCAAGGCTAATTCACTTAACCTGCACATACCTGGACACAATGGGCAATTTAGCATGGCCAATCCATCTAACCAATTGATATATGTAAATCCCTTCAAGTCACACACTGTTTCAGCATCTTCTTAGGTTTTAGGGGCCTGATTGTTTTTCACATGGCTGTATTGTAGCTTAAGCCCATTTCAACAAGAGGCCTATTTGTTATTGACTTTCTATTTACAGTCAGATTTCTACCCGAGCTCAAAGTGCCCCTTCTGTTCACCCATGATTCCTGGGATGATGGAGTTATCCTATGAGGAAAGGTTTGCCAACAATGGAGTTTAAAAGATTGTGAGATGATCTTATTGAAACGTATAAACCCTTCATGAGGTCATCCTCGAGACTCTGTCTCTCCTTCTAGCCCTGTGACCCCACATCATCATAACGTCATGGGCTCTTAGACTTGTGCTCTTAACTCATTAATTCACAAGGGGAGGCAAAGGCCTGGTGGTATTATCGCTGGACTGTTAATCCAGAGACCTGGATAACATTCTGGGGACCCAGGTTCGAATCCTGCCATGGTGATGGTGGAATTTGAATTCAATAAAGTATCTGGAATTAAGAATCTAATGATGATGATGAATCCATTGTCGATTGTCGGAAAAACTCATCTTTTTCACAAATGTCATTTAAGGAAGGAAACTGCCATCCTTACCTGGTCTGGCCTACACGTGACTCCAGACCCACAGCAATGTGGTTGACTCTACAATGCCCTGCAATAGGCAATAAATGCTGCCTAGCCAACAATGTCCTCATTCTGTTAATGAATAAAGGGGCAAAAAGAAAACACCCACCATCCTGACCTGGGCCTAAATCAGTTGTTCATCCACTAGGTGAAAATTCTCGAACTAACCCCTGCTTCAGAAGAACTGTGGGTGTATCTGCTCTACAAGGATTGCAGTGGTTCATCCACTGTGTCCTCAAGGTCAGTTAATGATGGACAACGAATAGTTGGTCTTACCAAAGATACTAACATCTGCTGACCAAAATCATGCGAAAGAACTTGCATTTACGTAGCAACTTTCAGAAGCTCAGAACACCCCAACAGGTTCCTGTAAAAAAATTTCAGTGTATAATTTAGGCAAACGCAGCAGCAAATTTGCACACAGCAAGACCCCATGAACGGTCATGAGATAAATGACTGTTTCACCTATCCTGTTAAATTGGCTGATGGATAAATATTGGCCAGAATGCCATTAGAACTCCCTTGACATTCTTTGATGTACTACTATAGAATCTTTTACTTCCAATCAAGAATTAAGTGAAACAGGGCAACATGTCATCCAATGTATGGTACCTCTGACAAGGCATCATCACTTCAGTCCTGCATCGATATGCAAGCCTGGATTATTTGTCCAGGCCTCCAATGTGTGACTTAATGCCATGACCCTTTGAATCACAGGTGAAAGTGCTAAGTACTGAGGACAAGCTGGTAGAACGAATATTCCACTGAATTTACATCGGGAAGATGTAAGATCTGTGAATAATCATGAATGTGCTGAAGTCTCTGATGTGAATTCAAAATATCTGAACAGCTCTCATCCCACCGCTCCCCAGTGATTCATACCCCACAGTTTATGTTTAAAAGATAAATCATCTTGCGAACAGCCTACTGAAAAATAGGAACATCATAAAAAACTTTCCTTATGGATGAACTTGGATCATGAAAGAAAAATAATGACGAAAAATAAATTATTTGAAAAATAATGTGGTTTGATGGGCTGGAAAAGTGCCTCCATTAACTCTTCGACTGGAGCAAGTCTTTTTTTGTTATTGACAAGACCACAAGATTGCTATAGGTTAACATATTGTTGGCTCCTCAATGCATTTCATTGACCAAGATTGTACCTGTCCCTGGGAGGTGGTGGTCTAGGAGAGAGGGGCTGGCCAGTAAAATTGCAGAAGACATGTTGTTTCAGTTCCCTCATATGGCGCTGCCTCTGAGGAGTCTTTCCAGAGGTGAGACTTGTCGTGGAGAAACAGCCCATTCCAAAGAGGCAGTCAAACAATTCGCAAAATGGCCTGAGTAGGAACTACCAGAAAACCACTCTGAGAGGGATGAGGAGGCCAACAGCTACATGGAGGCTGCTGTCCTGAGGCCACCTGGAGAAGGCAGCCAGGTTCAGCAGCTTCAACTGGGGACCTGTGACTAGGAAGAGAAGGCCAGCGACCCCCATCAATCTTCCGAGAGGAGCTCCCTCTCCGATACCCGGTCCTGTGATTTCCTTTTAAAAAAGGCTCCCAAATAAGTGCTGGGATGATGATGTTATCTTACGAAAAAAGGTTGGTCAGCATTTGAGATTAACAGAATGTGGGATGGTCGTATTGAAACCTATAATTCCTTAAGGGAATTTAACTAGATAGTGAGAAGAAAATTAAGGGGCGTAGTTTAAGAATAAGAGGGCTCATTTTTGAGACAGAAAAGGAGGAGAATTTCTTTCTTTCAAAGGGTTGTTCTGGTTTGGAATTCTGTTCCACAAAAAGCAGTGGAGACTGAATCATTAAATATATTTAAGGCTGCATTATATTTTTGATCAGTTGGTGTTATAGGGGAGGAATGCAGACAGGCTCCTAATTCTTGTGCTTTTGTGGGAGGCACGTGGTTTGCACTCTCATGTCTAAGAATGCTGCTTTCCCTAAGCCGTGTCATTAACACTGGACCATTCTAGAGGTATCGTTGTTTGGGGGGAAAGTGCCAGAAATGTTCCCGGAAAAAGAGAAATTAATTTTGATTCATGCGTGTTTATTTATCATTCGTTTTCTAATATGAGAGTTGCTGACATGGCCAGCACAATCAGGGCAGGACTTGTACACTTAATGAGAAGTTCCTGGGGAGTGTTGCTGAGCCCTCCCTAATGCGCTCAATGCTTTCTATGCTGGGTTTGAGCAGAATGCCAGCAGCATGGTGACACCTGCCCCGACAGCCCCAGACCCACCTGTTGCCTCAGTTGTCGCTGCAGACATCATATCGGTCTTCATGGGAGTGAACCGAAGGAAGGCGATGTGCCCGGACCGAACACTCAGATCCTATGTGGACCACCTGGTGGAGGTATTCACTGAGATCTTCAACCTTTCCCTACGTTTTTTTTATTCATTCACAGGATGAGGGTGTCACTGGCTGGGCAGTATTTATTGCCCATCCCTAATGGCCCAGAGGGCAATTAAGAGTCAACCACATTGCTGTGGGTCTAGAGTCAAATGTTATCCACTCCAGGTAAGGATGGCAGTTTCCTTCCCTAAAATCCATTAGTGAACCAAATGGGTATTTCCTGACAATTGATTCACAGTCATCATTAGATTCTTAATTCCAGATATTTATTGAATTCAAATTCTACCATCTGCCATGGTGGGACTCGAACCTGGGTCCCCAGAACATTACCTGAGTCTCTGGATTAATAGCCCAGTGATAATACAACAAGGCCATTGCCTTCCCACGTTGAGGGAGAGGCCATTGCCTAGTGGTACTATTGCCGGACTGTTAATTCAGAGACCCAGATAACATTCTGGGGACCCAAGTTTGAATCTCACTACAGTAGATGGTGCAATTTGAATCCAATAAAAAAAATCTGGAATTAGGAGTCCAATGATGACCATGAATCTATTGCTGATTGTCAGAAAAACCTATCTGCTTCACTAATGCCCTTTAGAGAAGGAACCTGCCATCCTTACCTGGTCTGGCCTATGTGTGAATCCAGACCCACAGCCAATGTGGTTGACTCTTAACTGCCCTCTGGGCAATTAGGGATGGGCAATAAATGCTGCCTACCCAGTAATGCTCACATCCTGTGAATGAATGAAGAAATAAAAAAGCCAAAGTCCCCACCTGCTTCAAGAAGACCACTATCATTACCATACCTAAGAAAACACATGCAACATGTTCTAATGACTACTGCCCAATGGCTCTGACCTCAATAATCATGAAGTGCTTCGAGAGGCTGGTCATGGCCCACATCAACTCCAGTCTCCCAGCCTGCCTTGATGCCCTACAGTTTACCTTCTGACATAACAGATCCATAGAGGATGCCATATCCCTCGCTTGGCACTCATTCCTGGAACATCTGGACATTAAAGGCACCAATGTCAGACTCCTGCTCGTTGACTACAGCGCTACCTTTAACACCGTTAGCCACTCCAGACTGCTCTCAAAATTCTGTGGCCTTGGTCTCGGCTCCACCCTCAGCAATTGGATTCTCAAATGTCTGACCCAATCAGTGAGGGTAGGTAACTGCGCCTCCTCCATAATAACACTCACCACTGGAGCCCCCCAGTGATGCGTCCTCAGACCCCTACTGTATTCCCTGTACACCCATGGCTTGTTGCCAAATTCCGAATGAACGCCATCTACAAGTTTGCTGACAACACCACCATAGTGGGACAGCCATCTAACAATGATCAAAATACAGAAGGGAGATAGAGGGCTTGGTGATGAGAACAAACTCTCTCTCAATGTTGGCAAAACATTGACTTCAGAGAGAAAGGAGGAGGACGTGCCTACATCTGCCTCAACAGAACTGAGGTTGAGAAGGTAGAGAGTGTCAAGTTCCTCGGAGTGATGATAATCGACAGCATATCCTGGATTTCCCACGAAGATGAGACAGTCAAGAAGGCTCAATATTTGTTTTCTTTATTCATTCATGGGATGAGAGCCTAGCTGACCAGGCAGCATTTATTGCCCATCCCTAATCATCCAGAGGGCAGTTAAGAGTCAACCACATTGTTGTGGATCTGGAATCACATGTAGGCCAGACCAGGAAAGGGTGGCCGTTTCCTTCCTTAAAAGACATTAGTGAACCAGATGGGTTTTTCCTAACAATCAGCAATGGATTTATGGTCATCATTACATTCTTACTCCCAGCTATTTTTATTGAATTCAAATTCTACCATCTGCTGTGGCAGGATTTGAACCCAGGTCCCTGGAATGTTATCCAGGTCTCTGGATTAACAGTCCAGTGATAATACCACTAGGCTATCGCCTCCCCTAATGCCTCTTCTGCCTCAGACGGCTCAAGAAATTTGGCATGTCCATAAGGGCCCTCACCAACTTCCACCGATACACCACTGGAAGCATACTGTCTGGAATGGCAACTGCTCTGCCCAGTACCGTAAGAAAGCACAGGAGGTGGTGTGCACACAGAAACTATCCCAGAAACCATCCCAGAAACCAACCTTCCATCCATGGTTCATTTACACAGTTCATTGCCACGGAAAGGCTGCCAACATCATCAAAGACCTATCACACCCCCGGTAATGATCTACAGCCTCTTCTGTCAGGCAGAAGATACAGATGCCTGAACATATGTACCACCAGGTTCAGAAACAGCTTTTTTTGGGCCATTATCAGACGGATAAATGGACTCTCTAGCCTCAAACAATGCTGATCTTGCTAACATTGATCTCGCCTAGAGCATGCTCTTTGCAATGTAGCCTATGTGCCTCCATCTAAGTCTTTTTGCAACCTTTGATCCTTGCTTACTATGATCTGCCTGCACTGATCGTAAACAAAGTTTTTCACTGTATTTTGGAACGCGTGACAATAAATAAATAAATAAATAAATCAAAGAGACCTTGGAGTGCAGATTCATAGCTCATCAAAAGTGGAGTCCCACGTAGATAGGAGAGTGAAGGAGGCATTTGCAATAACAAGCATGGGGCTGGATGAACACAGCAGGTCAAGCAGCCTCATAGGAGCAGGAAAACTTGACGTTTCGGGCCTAAACCCTTCATCAGAAATGGGGGAGGGGAAGAGGGTTCTGAAATAAATAGGGAGAGAGGGGGAGGCGGATAGAGGATGGATAGAGGAGAGGATAGGTGGAGAGGAGGAGATAGGTCAGTCCAGGGAGGACGGACAGGTCAAGGGGGCGGGATGATGTTAGTAGATAGGAGATGGGGGTGGGGCTTGAGGTGAGAGGAAAAACAGGTTGGGGAGGTGGAGATGAGCTGGGCTGGTTTTGGGATGCGGTTGGGGGAGGACAGATTTTGAAGCTTGTGAAATCCACATTGATACCATTGGGCTGCAGGGTTCCCAGGCTGAATATGATTTGCTGTTCCTGCAGCCTTCGGGTGGCATCACCGTGGCATTGCAGGAGGCCCAGGATGGACTTGTCATCTGAGGAATGGGAGGGGGAGTTGAAATGGTTCGCGACTGGGAGGTGCAGTTGTTTGTTGCGAACTGAGCGCAGGTGTTCTGCAAAGCGATCCCCAAGCCTCCGCTTGGTTTCCCCGATGTAGAGGAAGCCACAACGGGTACAGCGGATGCAGTATATTCTCCAGCATCTGCGGTACCTTTTATCTCTGAGGCATTTGCAATGCTTGCCTTTATTGGTCAGTGCATTGGGTATAGGGGTTGGGAGGTCATGTTGTGGCTGTACAGATTATTGGTTAGGTTGCTTTTGGAATACTGTATTCAATTCTTGTCACCCTGTTATGGGAAGGAAGTTGTGAAACTTGAAAGGACTCAGAGAAGATTTATAAGGATGTTGCCAGGGCTGGAGGGCTTGAGCTGTAGGGAGAGACTGAATAGGCTGGGGCTATTTTCCCTGGAACATCGCACGCTGACAGGTGACCTTACAGAAGTTTATAAAACAATGAGGGGCATTGATAGGGTGAATAGCCAAGATCTTTTCACCAGAGTGGCAGAGTTCAAAACTACAGTCCAGAGGTTTAAGCTGAGAGGGGAAAGATTAAAAGGGACCTGAGGAGCAACTTCTTCATGCAGAATGTGGTGTGTGTATGGAATGAGCTGCCTGAGGAAGTGGTGGAGGCTGGTACAATGACAACATTGAAAAGGCATCTGGACGGGTATATGAATAGGAAGGGCGAAGAGGGATACGGGCCAAATTGTGGCAAATGGGACTAGATTAACTTAGGATATCTGGTTGGCATGGAGGAGTTGGACCGAATGGTCAATTTCCATGCAGTACAGCTCTATGACACAATGACTTATCCCTATTTGCACTTGGGAAGGCCTCGTGGAACCTATTTCTTTGGCCACAGCATTCCGTATCGTGGAGGTGCTTCTGCAGCCCTGCTGGTTATGGGTTTATAGGCTTTTGCCCAAGGAACAATGAAGGAATATTAATACATGCCCAATGTGGAATGGTGCATAATTTGGAGGACACCACAGGCATGGTGGCGTTCCCAAGCATTGCTGCACTTTCCATGCGGAGAAATTGTCAGATTTGGGGTACAACGTCAAAGAGAAAAAGATTTGCATTCAAATGACTTCCATTTATATAGCACCTCACACAAACATCTGAAATCTCATATGGCCAATGAAATACTTTTGAAGCATTGCAATGTAGGAGAAATGGCAGCTAATTTGAGCACAGGAAATACAAAAGAACAGTCACTTGATAATGACCAGATAATCTCTTTCTGTGATGTTAATTGAGGAGTAAACCTTGTCCGGTACACTAGGACTGATACTGTGCTGATCTTCAAATTAGAGCCATCCTCCTAAGTAAGTATATGGTTTAATGCCTTATCAAAAAATGGCGGGAGTTTAGACAATGTCACGTTCCCTCAACACTCTACTGGAGGGTGGGTCTTGATTCTCATGTCTATAATAGGACTTGGAACAAGTTTAAAAAAAAGACATGAGAAACCAATAAAGGCATTATCAGAGCAAGCAAAAGAGAAACTAACTTTCAGCACGTTTTAGTAAATATCATCTTTTGTTTGTAACTGCTGCATCCACTACACTTTCCATAGAGGCTAAAACAATCAAAAGGAATGCAAGGGGTTACTGAGTCTGACAGTGTGAGGGACTGAATAACATCACGAGATGCAGTCATTAACCTCGGGTGGTTCAGTGAGCTTGTCATTTCGACTGTGTGTGCTAATCCAGCTCCCTCGCACTGGCAAGCTCACTAACTCCTCCACATCGCTTACTCCAACAATGCAATCAGCATTCAGTGTTGAATCAGAGCTACTTAAAAAAAATGTAAAAATATCAAAGGCCATCAGCATTGTTTCTATAATCATCCAATTCTTAACAGTGGTTTTAAAAATGAGATTCTTCCCCCTCCTTTCAATTAGTTTAGGTGAAGCTACATTATGAGACTTGCGTCATTTACAATTTTCCATTCACCCTGCCTCTTAATCGACAATTTTATTAAGGAATAAATTAATGAGTTTGCAGCTTCATCCAGGCAGTGAAATCTAATGAATTGAGGCAACTGCATTATAACGGTTATGTGGAGGGAGGGAAAGGAATCTATGAAACACTGATTGGGGCAAACTTGACTTTGTGTGATCGTGTAAAATAGATGATAGTAAGTCGACAGCCTGTTTTGCAAATCTCTCTACAACTTTTATTACCATCACTTACAATGGAATTAGCTGTTTATGTTAAATTGCAGCTGAGTTTTGAAGCTGCTCAACTTTGATGTTATGCTATTTATTAAAAGGTAGATGGAGCCTTGCTTCCACCAGGGTATTGAAACATATTAACCTGCTTTAATCGGCAACTCCAACTTGAATTCTTGTCCTTTGAGTGTTCATTTGTCCAAATGTCATCAGGTCAGCCCTGCTTAGTGTTTTTTTTATACTGGGCATTGCTGCCATGAAAACAGTGAAAAGAGCTTCTACTGCATTGTTTTCTCAAGCTTATGCTGTGCCAACAGACAGAATTGAACACAAACAGCGAATTCATTGTCATATTCCACATTGTATCTCCTCATTGTAGCAAGGTCTAATCACTCATCTGGGCTGGTTAGCTAAAAGTAGATGGGATGCTGGTAGGACATACCCTGCTGGTTTCTCTGCTACAGGGCTAAATCAAATGGATTTCAAGCTCTTGGTCACTCTTGATGGACTTAGGTTGTGTTTTCCAGAACCCTGACAGACTACAATAAAACTCATAAAGCTAAGACCTAACAAAGCAAAGATAAAATTTGTCAGGTGAGATAGTGAGAATTAAGATGCATGGTTGATCCTCAGTATGTATCACATGCCATTAACGATTTCTATTTTTTGGAATGAATAGTTTCATTAACAACTGTATATTCAAGTTTCCAACTGCCCTGCCTTTATCCAGCATTAGCCACTGTAACCGTTAACTTAATCAACTGCACTCTAGCCTCTACTTTTGGTAGCCTTTGTCACATCTTTTCAGATCAGGTTGCTCCCATTGTATAATCCCATGTTCACTCCTCGACTTCACTGCTTTTCACCTGCAACTGGGTCATTGATTCCCAGGTATGGTTGGAGCACTCCTGGTTCTTCTGGCCCAATACTTCTTTGCAAAGCTCATTTGTTCGGCTGTACCATCTTGTAGAAAGAAGGTCACCCCGATCTTCTTTCATTCACAACTTATTGCCTCCTTCAACCTTCTCCCCTGCAACCTGAGCCCTCATGCTTTTGTCACTAGCTGCAGGCTATCTACGTCTTCCACTTCTCCCATACCTCTTGCCTACCAAACCAAACCCTGTATCGAGTTGCAACAAAAACAAAGTCGCTGGAAAAGCTCAGCAGGTCTGGCAGCATCTGTGAAGGAGAAAACAGAGTTAACGTTTCAGGTCTGGTGACCCTTCCTCAGAACCATATCGAGTTGCCCTGGCCTAGTTGCACATTTGCATTACTCTGAAGCTTGACCCCATCCCTCAGGTGGAATGGTCATGCTACACAGCCACTAGTGTCCATGGATGTGCAGGCTAGGTGGATTAACCATGGGAAATGCAGGGTTACAGGGATATGGTAGGGAAGTATTTGAATGGCCATTGTGGACTCGATGGGCCAAATGCTTCCAAACTGTAGGGTTACTATATGATTTCAGGTCAGCCCAAGGCCCCCGGCTTGTGATATGTTTTTGTTGAGAGGATGTTTCCCCTTCATCAGGGAGTCAAGAAATGAAATACACAGGGGTTTTGTTAATCCTTGGAATGTACTCCCACAGATGGCAGTGAGTCATAGAGTTATAGAGATCTATAGCTCAAAAAAGGCCCTTCAGCCAATTAAATCTGCACCAGATGAAAACAACCACCCAACTATTCAATATATTCAAGGCTGAATTCGAATTTTGAGTGACGTGCTACCAAAGTCGAGAGATATGGGAAACTGGTCATTAAATTGAGGCCATAATCATACCTCCCACAATCTTAGTAAGGGGCCAAATGGCCTATTCTTGCTCACATTTCTTATATCCTTGTGTTGCCAATGCAACAGCAAATTGAAGCGTGAAAACAAGACAGTTTGGTTTCTTATCAACGCCCTGGCGCTTAGCATAGGCTAGGCACTGAATTGGACTAGCCACATAAATGCTGTGGCTACAGAAGTAAATCAGAGACTAGGAATTCACTCTTGACTCATTAAACCCTGTCCATCAACTACAAGGCACAAGTCAGGTTGTGTGGTGAAATACTCTCCATTGTCTGGATGACTGAGGCTTCAACAACACTTCAGTCCCATGGAACAGTGTAGAACTATCTGTGTCTATCTCCTTGATCATATTAGCTCAGTTGGTTGAATGACTGGCTCATAATGCAGAGTGATGCCAACAGCATAGGTTCAATTACCGTATTGGTTGAAGTTACCATGAAGGACTCTTCTCCATAACATCTGCCCTCACCTGATGCGTGGTCACCCTCAGGTTAACCCCCTGCCTGTTGTCTCCCTCTAATGAGAGACAAATCCTATGGTCTGGTTGGATAATGGTGACTCTTTTTATTGTCAAAGGCTTTCCTTCAGTTTTCAGCGAGGTTCCCCTCTTTCCTGAAGTCTTAGACTAGTTGTATATTTGAGCTGCATGAGAGGTATAGGCCCTGGGCCAACCCCAAAATGCAGAGAAATTTGGATTAGTGATTGAGAAAGAAACGGATATTGAAGAAGTTGATCCTAAGATTTTGCCTGACATAATCGACATGAATAGGCTCTGTTGTGGAGTTGCCGGTGTTGGACTGGGGTGGACAAAGCCAGAAGTCACATGACACCAAGTTATAGTCCAACAGGTTTATTTAAAATCATAAATTTTTGGAGTGCTGCTCCTTCGTCAAATGAAGTGGAAGGAGCAAAAAATATGAAAAGGGGTAGCAATATTTTTTGTGGCTATTTAAAATGAAAGCATCTGTGGTACCAGCTTTACTGTGATTTCAAAGTTTGCAGGAAAGGCTTGTCAGGTCAAATATTTCCAGGAAAAGTGATCAAAATTTACATGCCGTGGTATCTTCTAATTATTTCTTGTCAAAACACGTCAGATTTCATTAGACTTAAAACCAATGTAAATAATGGAAATGGATGCTGTCATTTTTAAGCTTTTATCATACATTCTCAGGGTGTTTCTTAACTATTGCACCAGGACAACAGTTTATGTGATGTCATTCAGAGTGAGTTAGCAACCTGGCATATTGAATAAATTTATTTTTAAAGGAGACAAATACATCCTAGCTGAATGGGAATAACGGATAAGGAAGAGGTATTGTCAGTTAAAATCCCCAGTAAGAAGGTTTCCTTGTGTGCAAAGACTGCACTGTACCTGAGAGAAAATGACTCACTGATGCAATATTGCTGAAACAGAACTCCCAATCCCTGTGTATCAGGATAATGTGCCAAGTCTGGCATTTTTTTACCTTGACCTCCTGTGAAAATCGAAGTGTTCGCAGTTCTGACCTTGCCATTTTATTTTGGTCTTATAAAACCCCCCACCTCAGAATCACACAGTGCCTTCATCAGTCATCGGGAATGCTGCTGCGGTATAAATGTGCTGTGCAGCACAAAACAATGCATCAGAGCACAGCTGAAACAAATGGACTGACCCAAATGCATTTACCTGGAAATGCAAGCGTGCTTTTAATTGAAGGTTAAGCAAATGGGAAAGTAACTACCTGACAAAGAACCAGATAAACTGTTTCAATTTGTTTTGAGTTTTGAGCCAATGTGTTTGTCATTAGATTCAATTCAATTATTAACAGGTTTTGACACAATTCTTCATTCAACCTTTCAGAGAATTGGAATACCAGATCAATAGAATGTGGAAAGCTGTATACCATTGTCAGCATTCCCTGCACATACCACAGACTGTTTTCCCCCGGCTTGGAGAGTCCAGAACCAGGTGCCTTAGTCTCAAGATAATGAAACAGCTATTTAGAGATATTTCTTCACTTGGGGAGCTGTACATCTTTGGAATCCTCTACCCAAGAGAGCTGTGGATGCTCAGTTATTGAGCATATTAAAGGCTGATGATTTCCAAAATCTAAGGAGAAAAGAAGAATATGGGGATTGGAAAGTTGAATTGAAGTTAAGGATCAACCATGCTTTGACTAAATAGTAGAACAAACACAAGGAGCCGTATTGCCTACTATTGCACCTGGTTCTATACTCCACATGCTCCATCACATTTGTTACTTATTAAGAATGTTTTCGATGATTCTTTTCTATTGCTCTATAAAATACTGATGTGTAACTTAAAAACTGCAACATAATCAATAAAGCCAAGTATAATGGTTTCAGCATTGCTGTGTCCAGATTGGATTTTGATCTGGCTGCAGTTCATTGAAGCTTTTTGAAAAAAAAGGAGAAAGGGGCAGAATCCTCCTATGCCTGTCCACCATCCACAAAGCACAGGTCAGGAGTATGATGGAATACATTCCACATGCCTGGATAAGGGCAGCTCCAATGTCAAGTTAATAGATGACATAAAAATAGTTGGGAAGGCAGGTTAAGTGAATGGGCAACACCTTGGCTGACTAACTATATGTGGGAAATTGTGAGGCTATGCACTTTGCTAGGAAGAATATAAGAGCTGAAAACTATTTAAATATGAAAGACTGCAGAAAGCTGCTTCACAACGAGATCTGGGAGTCATTCTGCTTAGAACATAATAAGAACATAAGAACTAGGAGCAGGAGTAGGCCGTCCGGCCCTTCGAGCCTGCTCCGCCATTCAATAAGATCATGGCTGATCTTTTTGTGGACTCAGATCCACTTATCCGCGCTCTCACTGTATCCTTTAATTCCTTTATTGTTCAAAAAAATACCTACCTTAGCTTTAAAAACATTTACTGAAGTAGTGTCAGCTACTTCACTGGGCAAGGAATTCCATAGATTAACAACCCTCTGGGTGGCGAAGTTCCTTCTCAATTCAGTCCTAAATCTGCTCCCTCTAATCTTGAAGCTATGCCCTCTTGTCCTAGCTTCACCTGCCAGTGGAAACATCCTCTCTACTTCTATCTTATCTATTCCCTTCATAGTTTTATATGTTTCTATAAGATGACCCCTCAATCTTCTGAATTCCAATGAATATAATCTCAATCTACTCAGTTTCTCCTCATAAGCCAACCCCCTCAACTCCGGAATCAACCTAGTGAACTTCCTCTGCACCCCGTCCAGTGCCAGTATAACCTTTTTCAAGTAAGGAGACCAAAACTGCACACAGTACTCCAGGTGTGGCCTCACCAGCACCTTGTACAGCTGCAACAATAACCTCTCTGCTTTTAAACTCAATCCCTTGAGCAATGAAGAACAAAATTCCATTTGCCTTCCTAATTACTTGTTGTACCTGCAGACCAACCTTCTGTGATTCATGCACAAGGACACCCAGGTCCCTCTGCATAGCAGCATAGCACCATTCAAGTAATAATCCTTTTTACTGTTACTCCTACCAAAATGTATGACTTCACATTTATTTACATTGCATTCCATCTGCCAGACCTTTGCCCACTCACTCAATGTATCTATGTTCCTCTGCAAACTTTCACAGTCCTCTGCACACTTTGCTCTGCCATTCATCTTAGTGTCATCTGCAAACTTTGGCACCCTACACGTGGTCCCCAACTCCAAATCATCTATATAAATTGTAAATAATTTCGGTCCCAACACCGATCCCTGAGGCACACCACTAGTCACTGATTGCCAGCCAGAATAGCACTCATTTATCCCCACTCTTTGCTTCCTGTTAGTCAACCAATCCTCTATCCATGCTAATACTTTACCCCTAATGCCATGCATCCTTATCTTATGCAGCAGCCTCTTGTGCGGCACCTTGTCGAAGGGCTTTTGGAAATCCAGGTACACCAAATCCACTGGGTTCCCATTGTCCACATCGCTCGTAATGTCTTCATAGAATTCCAAAAGATTTGTCAAGCATGAACTGCCCTTCATGAACCCATGCTGTGTCTGCCCAACGGGACAATTTCTATCGAGATGCCTTGCTATTTCTTCCTTGATAATAGACTCAAGCATCTTCCCCACTACAGAGGTTAAGCTAACCGGTCTATAATTCCCCATCTTTTGTCTAACTCCTTTTTTAAACAGTGGCCTCACATTTGCTGTTTTCCAATCTGCTGGGACTGTCCCAGAGTCCAGCGAATTTTGGAAAATTACCGCCAGTGCATCTGCTATTTCTCCCGCCATCTCTTTTAGTACCCTGGGATGCATTCCATCAGGGCCAGGAGACTTATCAATCCTTAGCTCCATTAGCTTGCCCAACACTACCTCTTCTGTAATAATGATTGTTTCCAGGTCCTCATCTACCTTCGTCTCTTTGTCAATTACTGGCCTGTTATTAGTGTCCTCCACTGTGAAGACCAATACAATATACCTGTTCAATGCCTCGGCCATTTCATTATATCCCATAAAAAATTCCCCTTCTCATCCTCTCAAGGGCCAACGTTTACTTTAGCCACTCTTTTTCGTTTTATATATTTATAGAAACTTTAGCTATCTGTCTTTATATTCCATGCTAGTCTTTTCTCATGTTCTATCTTACTTTTCTTTATAGCTCTTTTTGTGGCTTTCTGTTGACCTTTAAAGTTTTCCCAATCTTCTAGTTTCATGTTGTTTTTGGCCACTTCGTATGCCTTCTCTTTCAATTTGATAGCGTCCCTTATTTCCTTAGATACACATGGCAGATTACCCCTTTTCTTACAGTCCTTCCTTTTCACTGGAATATACTTTTGCTGAGCACTTTGAAAAATTGCTTTGAAAGTCCTCCACTGCTCGTCAACTGTCCCACCATAAAATCTTTGTTTCCAGTCTACTTTATCCAAGTCCTCCCTCATTCTATTGTAGTCCCCCTTGTTCAAGCACAGGACCCTGGTATTGCATTTTATCTTCACACTCTCCATCTGTATTCTAAATTCAACCATACTGTGATCGCTCCTTCCAAGAGGATCCTTAACTATGGGGTCATTAATTATTCCTGTCTCATTACACAGGACCAGATCCAGGACAGCTTGCTCCCTCGTCGGTTCCATTACATACTGTTCAATAAAACTGTCACGTATACACTCAATGAACTTCTCCTCAAGGCTACCCTGACCGAGCTGGTTCGACCAATCTACATGTAGATTAAAATCCCCCATGATAATTGCCGTACCATTTTTACAGGCATTAGTTATTTCTTTGTTCATTGCCCGCCCTAATGTGATGTTATTATTTGGTGGCCTATAGACTACGCCTATCAGTGACTTTTCCCTCTTAGAATTTCTAATATCCACCCAAATCTATTCAACCTCATTCTCCATAAAAGCTATATCATCTCTCAGCACCGCCCTGACGTCATCCTTGAATATCAGAGCTACACCACCTCCCTTACCTTCCTGTCTGTCCTTCCGAATAGTCTGGTACCCCTGGATATTTAACTCCCAGTCGTGACCATCCTGTAACCACGTCTCCGTAATGACTACCAAATCATATTCATTCGCGATGATTTGTGCCGTTAACTCATCAACCTTGTTATGAATGCTGCGAGCATTCAGGTAAAGTGCCTTTATGCTAGCTTTCTTATCCTCATGATTTCCAACATCTCTAATAAAATCTCCTGAGTTATCCTTCCTTTTTGCTTTTTTCATAGTCTGCCTTGAACTTAAACCCCACACATGCTAACCTGCTGCTTACCTTTTTATTTACCATCATACTCCCTGTCGTTTTCCCTTTCCCTTCCCCCCGACTCACTAGTTTAAAGTCCTATTGACCACCCTATTTATCCTTTTTGCTAGAACACTGGTTCCAGATCGGTTCAGGTGGAGACCGTCCCATCGGTACAGATCCCCCCGGTTCCAAAACTGATGCCAATGCCCCATGAAATGGAACCCCTCTTTCCCACACCACTCCCTAAGCCACGTATTTACTTCCCTAATTTTCTTATCCCTAAGCCAATTTGCACGTGGCTTGGGCAGTAATCCGGAGATTATGACCCTCGAGGACCTGTTCCTTAATTTCGTTCCTAGTGCTTGATAATCCCCAATCAGGTCCTCCATCCTAGTCTTGTCTATGTTGTTAGTCCCAACATGGACTACAACAACTGGATCCTCCCCCTCCTGCTCCAATATCCTTTCAAGCCAGTCAGAGATGTCCTGCACCCTGGCACCGGGCAGGCAACACACCATGCGGGACTTCCGATCCAGCTTGCAAAGGATACTATCTTTCCCCTTAACTATAGAATCCCTATAACTACCACTTGTCTTTTTGCTCCACCCTCTTGAATGACCTTCTGCACCATGGTGCCGTGGTGAGCTGGCTCATCCTCCCCGCAGCCCTTTCCTCATCCACACAGGGAGCAAGTATCTCGTACCTGTTGGATAAGGTCAAAAGCCGAGGCTCCTCCACTCCTGAACTCAGGATCCCCCTACCTGCCTCACTTGCAGTCACACCCGGCTGTCCCTGATCACTAACTGAATGTGAATTACCTAATCTACCAGGTGCCACTGCCTCCTGAAACAAAGCATCCAGGTAACTATCCCCCTCCCGGATGTGCCGCAGTGTTTGAAGCTCAGATTCCAGATCTCCAACTCTGAGCCGGAGTTCTTCCAGCAACCAACACTTGCTGCAGATGTGGTCACTGCCGTTCACAATGGGATCAGCCAGCTCCCACATCATACAGCTACAGCACATCACCTGCCCAGCCATCTCTACTTCGTTAATTTCTTTATTACTTTATATAAATTTATGAGTTAAATACTTTCTAATACTTCTCTGCTATTGTATTTTTCAAATAACCAATTAATAGATAACTAAAAAAAGAAAGTTAATTTTTAACCAATTACACGATACAGAGGAAATAGAAAAAATAGAAAAGCCTTACCTTACCAACACACCACAGAGTCCTTTTTTGTTTGGTTAGAGGAGGAGGGTGAGTGGGAGACACTACACTTGCAGTGTCTCGGATTCAGCCGCTGCCCAAATATCTTCCCGACAGCCCCCTGATCCTCACTGTCGCCTCTCCCTCTGCTGCTGCAAACGAAGGCCGCTGACGCTCGAGGTAAGCCCTTTAAGAGGGCAACTTACCTTCCCGACAGCCCCCTGGTCCTTGCTGTCGCCTCTCCCTCTGCTGCTGCAAACAAAGGCCGCTGACGCTCGAGGTAAGCCCTTTAAGAGGGCAACTTACCTTCCCGACAGCCCCCTGGTCCTCGCTGTTGCCTCTCCCTCTGCTGCTGCAAATGAAGCTTGAATTACAAACATCTAGCAAATATGTTCAGCAGGTGATAGGGTAGGCAAATTAAATGTTGATTTTTTTTAAAGGGAATGGGATATTTCAATCAGAAGTCTGGCTAAAACTATGCAAGGCATTAGTCAGATCACAGCTAGAATACTGTGAATAGTTTTGATCCCCTTATCTAAGGGAAGATATACTGGCATTGGATGCAGTCTAGCGAAGGTTCATTAGTTTGATCCTAGCTATGGATGGATTTTCTTATGAGGAAAGGCTGAGTAGGTTGTGCCTTTATGCACTAAAGTTTAAAAGAATAAGTAGAGACTTTTGTGAACCATGTAAGGTTCTTGTGGGTGTGTAGGGAGGTGACAGGGTAGACACAAAGAGGTTGTTTCCCCTTGTGGGAGAGTCTAAGACCAGAGGCGTAATCTTAGAGTAAGGGGTCACTTATTTTAGACAGAAATAAGGAGAAAGTAGAGAACCTGTGGAATTCTTTACTGCAGAGGGCTGTAGAGGCTGGGTTGTTAAGTATATTCACAGCTGCGATCGTCGTTTTTAATCGGCGAGGGACTTATGACCTAAGATGAGCATCATATATACTGATCTCTTTGGGAATTACCTGGATGTTTGAACTTCTGGTAGTTAACTTTATTGCTCCTTGGAAACCTTCAAAAAAATCTTTGATTCTGGCTTAGGGTCAAACAATTCTGCTGTGAATGCTGGATAATTACCCGAGATATGGGAGGCAGAAAAATTCTCATCTAACTCAACCAATCACACTGGCTCCCACCCCACACCCCACCCCCACCCCGTCAACCACGCCCTGACTAAACCCCATCCCCGACAACCATCTTGACTTTATCTTGACTCAATCTAACCAGATTACTCCATCTGCAACCTAAATTGACTATCTCCTGACATGACAACCACTCTCAACCTGACCACCCTAACCCACCCACACCTACCTTTCAAACACACACACCTCTTACCCCCTAGTACGGTCAGACAGGGATGCCTAAGGCCAAGAGGAGCCAGAAAACAAATATTGGTCTAATGCTATTTGAGGGTAATTGGGTGACAATTTGACTGGGTGTATGCGTGTATTGTGTGAAGGGTTCTTGCGATGCGTTGGTAGCGTCCCTACCTCTGGGTCAGAAGGCCTAGTTGCAAATCCCATCTGCTCCAAAGGTGTGTCATAACACATCAGAATAGTTGATAAAAAATATTTGTAACATACTTGTGTTTGTATTATAAATATATAGGGAATATGTAATCAGTGGTGTGTAGTTGGAATGACAGTCGGACCAGAAAACTATCTGTCCTGACTTTGGGCAATGGACCTTTGTGCTCTGTTGTTCAACACTGCCTGCCACCTCACCAAGCTGCCACTTTGCCACCTGCTAACCTACCAGCCTACTCATCCACCTACTACCCCATATGCCTGGCACTCTACCCCTCTACCCACCTGCTAGTTCATCCACTTACCTAACCCACCCTACCCATTTTCCTTACTCAAATACCCACCTTACCATCCTGGTCAATCATCTATTCACTAACATTCACACTAGACTAAGCTCATAGCAGCTAGTGCTTTAAAAAAGGACACGGCTTCTGCACTGATTCTCTTTGCTGCTCCCTGGATGCATTTCAGTGCAGGAATTCTTCTGTACCATGGATCACTCTTCTGGTCTTTGTAAACCTACGCAGGTGAGTGGATAGTTTTCTGTCTGACCAGAAGTGGTTCGGACACAGATCAGAAACTTTAGACCACTGTTTAGACTTTAGACTCTGGGCAGTTAGGGGTGGCCAATAAATACTGCCTGGTCAGTGATGCCCTCATCCAATGAATGAATAAAGAGTCCTAGCACTGTTCTGACTCAGCTGTCATTTTGAGGACCAAGTGAAATGAAATTACACCTCTGTTTGGCTGAAAACACTCTGTCAAAGTCTTGTTCCCACCGGCCGTATTAAGAATGGTTTATTGAAATTTATTCCTATTTTATCAGAAAAGGGACAGAAACTGAAGCACCTAGAAAAGTAATACATTAAAAACTCAACTTTTATACAGATATCATACATCAGCAGCGGAATGACAAGGGTGAATCGTAGATGGGCATTTTAGTGTTGCCACAGTTAAAGCGTAACTAATCTGTACCATTCTTTCCCAATCCTTTCATGAATGTTTGAATAATGGAGTCTTTCAATCCCAAGCATCACTAGTTCCTGAAGAGTTCACACTGCTGCCATTTGTTATGTTACAGACGCTGCTGCAACATCTGTTGTAGCTTCAAATCAAACACCTTGAAGCAATAAGAGATGGATGGCAATGCCAGTCAGACTCCTGCAACAACACCAACTGGTGACCAACAAGGTACCTGCTGCATACAGCAAATTTGAGGATGTAATGTGTAGAAATGAAATGCAGTCCTAGAAACTGGCACAGGATAAAGAACTCACAAAAAGGCCTCCATTTCACTGCCTGTAAGATATCGGGAAACTTGTACTAAAATAATCATTTGAAGGCATTGCATTTGTTTTACAAGTGCTAAATTGGGTGTCAAAGTATCTAATAGGGCAGCTGGGGACATGTTCAGAAGAGGAACATGATTCGTCTTGTGTAAGGATGGAAAGAGCCAACCACCTGCCTGTCCATTAAATTGATATTAGAGGCATTGAATTGGCAAATAGAAGGCTTGATACCACTGCAACTGCAGAGCTGCTCACACTGCCAATGCAGTGCCAGTGTTGACCGGCTTCCACGGTACAGGTAGCCCCTTCCATAAAACATCTTTACCATCGAGCGATGCACAGGTATTTTAATGCGTGCAGCACTAATAACTTTTCTTTAGAAGTTTTGCCCATTTTGCCAGCCCATTTGTTACTCCCTCAGACATCCCACTCCAGACCTCTCACTGCCACTCTCCAGCCCACCGTTTTGCTCCCCTGTAGGTTATTGACCTCCACATGCATGGGAACAAGGCAGCAAGTGGGAGGGAGGTAGTGTGGAACAAGACGTGGGATGGTCAGAGAGGCAAAGGGAGTGGTAGTAATCAGGGAGATAAAAGCAATGGTGAGTGGGACAGTGAGCGGGAGAGTGAGCGGGAGAGTGACCGGGGGAGTGACCGGGGGAGTGAGCGGGGGAGTGAGCGGGGGAGTGAGCGGGGGAGTGAG
>JAHRHZ010000088.1:6048368-6073459 GCA_024137785.1 Ginglymostoma cirratum
GGGGGAGTGAGCGGGGGAGTGAGCGGGGGAGTGAGCGGGGGAGTGAGTGGGGGAGTGAGTGGGATGGTGAGTAGAGCACTGAGTGCTGCATAAAGTGTAATCTGAGCAGGCCAATGAGCAGAGTGCTGATCGAACATGAAGTGAAGCAGCAGTAAGTTTATTGGAGAAGCAAGCAGAATGGATCATTGAGTGAGGACGGCAAGTGATCAGGCACACAGTGATGATGTCAGCGATGGCAAATGTTCAGGAGCAGGTCTATGTGCAGTGTAGAGGTCCGCTGGAAGCAGTCAATAAACAGATGCGTTTAAAATGAAAATATCATTAAATTACAGGAGGAGCTGGTGGCTTAGTGGTGTGTTATCGCTGGACTAACCAGAGACACAGGTCGAGTTCTATTGACCTGGGTTCAAATCCTGCTATGGAGATGGTGGAATTTAAATTCAATAAAAATCTGGGATTAAGAGTCTAATGATGACCATGAAACCTTTGTTGATTTGGTTCACTAATGCCGTTCAGGGAAGGAAAACTGTAATCCTTACCTTTTCTGATGAAGGGTTTAGGCCCGAAACGTCATGTTTTCCTGCTCCTATGATGCTGCTTGACCTGCTTTGTTCATCCAGCCCCATGCTTGTTATCTCTGTAATCCTTACCTTGTCTGGTCTACCTGTGACTCCAGACCAACAGCAATGTGGTTGACTCTGAATTGCCTCTGGGCATTTAGGGATAGATAATAAATACTGGCGTGACCAAACAATGTCTATTTACCCCTAAATCATTTGATCATTTCCCCTTCTCCTGATCACCCACATTGTTTCAGTTTTCATCTAAGGAAAAGAAAGATTTGTATTTATATAGTGCATAACATGATCCCATAACACCCCAAGGAGCCTGGTAGAAATGAACTATGTTTGAAACTGGAGTTAAGGTAGGAAGTACAACTGCCAATTTTGACACTGGGGAGGTGATGGCGTAATCATAATGCCACGCATTGCACAGTGGTCAATTTTCACCCTGGGGTGATGGTGACCTAATGGTAGTGCTCACTGGGCTAGTAATCATGAGTTCAAATCCCCTCTTGGCAGATAATGAAATTTGAATTCAATAAAAATATAATGTGAGATGGCAACTGTGTTATTACTACTTGTTTAAAAAAAAATGTAGTTTATTAATTCTTCTTTAGGGAAAGAAATCTGCTGTCTCTAACCGGTCTAGCCTATATGGGACTCCAGACCCACAGCAATGTAATTGATGCTTAACTGTCCTTATGGATGGGTAACAAATGCTGGCCTAGCCAATGATGCCCACATCCCAAAAATGAATAAAAATAAACAGCAATGTGATAATATCCAGATAACAGGCTTTAGTGAAGAACAGTTATTGGCTGGGACAATGGGGAGAGTTTGCCTGGTCTCGTTTGAAATAGTGCCATGGACTTGTTAACCACCACTTAAGTTGCCTTAGTTGAAAGTTTCATTCAAAAGACAGCAGTTCCATATGTGCAGAGAGCCTGCACTGTGGTGTTAGCCTCGACTGTGTGCTCAAATGGTCAGAGTGGGACTTCAGTTCACAACTTTCTGACAGAGACAAAAAAATGCTACATGCTGAGCCAGAAATGAGTCCCATATCTAAGCAGGTAGAGATCCTCCAGCCACTGTCCTCCACACAGATCAATATGGATGTTATACGTCAGATATCAAAGGCTTTAGCACTGGTGGTAAGACGTCAGGAAGATTTAGATATAATTTCATTTGTGGGACGTAGGCTTGGCTGGCTGGCCAGCATTTATATCCTGTCCCAAATTGTCCTTGAGCGGGTGATGGTGAACTGCCTTGCTGAGCCACTGCAGTCCGTGTGCTGTAGGTAGATCCAAAGTGTCATTAAGGAGTGAATTCCAGGATTATGACCCAGTGATAGTGAAGGACCAGCAATATATTTCCAGTGAATGACTTGGAGGGGAACTTGCAGGTGGTGGTGTTCCTGGGTATCTGCTGCCCTTGTCTTTCTGGATGGAAGTGGGAATTGGGAAAGCTCAAATTTGTGTAATGAGATCTACTTCTATCCGTGTCCCAACAGTGATCACTCAATGTGTAGCTCCAATTCAAGTAAATAGGGGCTATTATTTCACAGAACGAATAAATCAAGCTATACAATGTTGAAAAATATTTACCTTTCATTCTTTGGTGAAAATTAAACTGTTCTCTTCCTAATTCCTGTCTCTGGTTATTTTTTCATTCTGCAACTAATAAAAGCCAACTTCAGGAAAGACACTACCATCCAAATTAAATACGTAACACCAGCCAGCGAGGTGTTCCTTGACATATTGTACTTTCACTTTCAGCAAAGATCTCCCCTATTGTTCGGGCTCTACCTATACTGTATGAATCAATATAGATCTGGTGCCCTTGCTTGCTGCCTAATTAATCTGCCTAATGTGTTTCGGGTGTCCAGCAATGTGGAAGAGATGGCAGTGATATATTCATGCACTTTGCATTTGCTAAAAACTTTCACTCAGAAGGTGTCTGAGTCAGAAAAGGCCTCAGGCATTTCCAGTCAATTAGAGCGGAGAAAATCCTTGGGACTATGAACATTGAAAATAATTCCTCCTCCGCCTCTGTGCCGCTGTCATCACTTAAACAATTTCAAAATAGGAATCCTTTTGTGAACACTTCTATAATGGTGCAGTGAAATTAAAGCTGAACTAAATGCTACCCATCCATAACCCTGTAATTTCCCAGTGAAAATTAAACCCAGGTGTTTTCTGTTCCATTTCACTGTTTGAGAATGCATTTCACTGTTTTTGTTTAAAACCGCTGTGCAGGTTGTTGTGAAAAGTTAGCTCCGATTCTTGCATTCAAATCCCTCCTGATATTTCAACCTCTAAATCTTACAACTGTTCAAGAAGTCTAGATTCCTCTGATTCTGGCTGTCTTTTGCTTCACCATTGGCAACCATACCCCCAGCTGTCTAAACTGTAATTCCTGTAATTCCCTCCCTCAAACTTACCCTTCTCCCACAGTCTACATTTTTGATTAAGCTTAAGGTCATCTGTCATATCCTTATGGGGCTCAGCGTCAAGGTTCTTGATAAAATGTCTATGAAGTACGTCAGGCAGTTTTACAATGTTAAAGTCACGATCTACCAATTATAAGTGGTCCATACTGAGTAGTTATTTGTAGCTATTAATTATTGTCATTGTTGCTTTTACTTCTCATTCCTCAAAACAAACGCTTTGTAAATAGCACCACTTCCTTTTGTTAGGAAACCAAGATCAAGCCCCAGTGTACATGACACCACGAGGACCATAATGAGGTTCAACTAGGCGGTGGTGGTGAGTACACTTGGATTTCAAAGTCCTGTAGATCGTCGGGGAAGGGGTTGAGAAGATAGAACGGCATCTAGGCCTTTGTTCCAAGCAGTTCCGTGACGCAGTACTCTGCGCTGTATGGGCTCTTCCCTGGGAAACACGCCAAGACAAATATTGACTATGCCTGGAGGGCCATCAACTCAGTGAAAGACACTTTTTGGTCTGCCCAAAACTTGTTGCTCTTCCAGAGCAAGGAGTTGACCTTGACAAAGTGTTGCAGACTGGCACTTTCCAAGGTCCAGGGCTACATGCTGAGGGATGCAACTGCCACCAAGGCACAGTGGGGAAAGAGCAGCATCAGAAGTCTTCTTGCCGAAGGTAAATGACGGTCTGTTCAGTTACCGGACCCTCCTGGTGCCTCAAAAGCATGTAAATATAGACTGATTCAAGTAAGAGATGCCTTTGTTTCTTTGGATAAAGTCAGTCTCCAAAGTTTGTTTGTTTCCTTGATATGCGACTGTACAGACCAAATTGCATTTGTGATTATGTGTGTGTATGTATGAATAAAGTATATTTTGGAATAAATAAGAGACATCTCGGCCTTTGATTATAAACTAAACAAATCCAAAATCTTGCTTTTAGTGGTTCAATGATTACACTCCCTTATGTTCCATAGACAGGTATACATTCAGGTTCATGGCTGAGAGCAGAAGCAAATGCATTTACACAGAGGGTTGTGAGATGTGGGCTATGCTGCTCATGCTGGCTCGAAGCTGACACTATATCAGTTGTTAAGTGCTGTCACAGGGTTGTATCAGATTTGAAGTTTCTACAACATTCTTCTGACCCCAAAAACCAGTCAGTTCTGTGGGTTAAGATTCAGCACAACATTTCAGCGTAAACTAGGTATATCATTGAAGGAAAGGGTGGATTTTACACCGAGATTGTACTCTGAGTTTTCCAAAGTTTGGATGGAGGGTTTGGGGGCATGTGAGAGGAAGCACAGAGCCTTGATGACTGACTCCCAGTACGTTGATGCCACTAGGGAGCTTCCCTTGGATGGTTTGGGAATGTTGGCCTGCTCCACAGAAACAGAGCAGCCGATTAAACCCAACAATTTGAGGTGACTTCAGGGACTTGTCAGAATTTGTACCTGTGACAGAAAATGCAGAGGCCACGCTGCAGGCTGGGGTGGGCATGGGGTAGTGGTACCATTGGCACAGAGACTTCATGCTCGCAGTGATGGGATTGTGGGCAAAGAAGCTGGTACTATGGCCCAGACAATTCCTCCAGAGGGATTTCCTTTCTGTTCTGAGGGGGCCTAGCAGCATCAAGATTAATTATTTAATTTTACCTCTCTAAGGACATCTCCAACTCGAGATACATTTGAATGGTGGGGTTGGGGGGGTCATTGGGGGGTGCTGTGGGGATCTCATAGAGACTTATAAAATTCTTACAGGACAGGGTAGATGCAGGGAGGATGTTCCTGCTGGTAGGTGTGTCCAGAACAGTGGGTAACAGTATGATGATGCAGGGTAGACATTTCTTCACCCAAATGGTGAGTCTGTGGAATTCATTACCACAGGAACTAGTTGATGCCAAATCATTGAACGTATTCAAGACGCGACTAGATGTATCACTTGGGGCGAATGGGATCAAAGGTTATGGGGAGAAAGCAGGATTAGGCTATTGAGTTGAATGATCAGCTATGATCATGAAGAATGGCAGAGCAGGCTCAAAGGGCTGAATGGCCTCCTCCTGCGCCTATCCTCTATGTTTCTATGTTTCTCCGACCTCCCATACCAGTGCCCACTCTCCTGAGGTGGCCATTGAGGTTTCAAAGGGTTCCCCTCTGTTTGGGTTTGCTGCATCAGGGGACCACCTGCTATCCTTGGTAGGAGGTGAGTGCGGACGTGACCACTTCTTGTAATGTTCCTTTTCCAGCCTTCTTCCAAGCAAGTATTGATTCTACAACCCTAATCAGTCTCGACATCAAGGTCCCAAAGCCTGCAGGAAGAACATTTCTTCATGTATCTCATAGAGTAGCAGAGTCCTATAGCAAATGGGTCCATGCCGACCAAAATGTCTATCCACGCTAGCCCCATTTTCCTGCACTTGGCCCATGTCCTTCTAAACCTTTCCTATCCATGTTTTGTCCAAATGCCTTTTTCTTTTTCCTCTTACTTTAAACTGATGCCCTCTAGTCCTCGATTCCCAAACCCTGGGAAAACGACTGAGTGTATTCACTCTATCCATGTTGCTCATGATCTTATACACTTCTTTAAAATCCCTCCTCAGTCTCAAATGCTCTAAAGAAAGAAGTCCTAGCTTGTTCAGCCTTTCCCTCTAACTCCGACCCCCTTGAGTCCTGGCAACGTCCTTGTAAATTTCTTCTGCAGTCTTTCCAGTTAATAACATCCTTCCTATAGAAAGGTGACCAAAACTGAACACAATACTCCAAGCGTGGCCTCACCAACGTCCTGTACAACTGCAACATAACTTCCCAACTTCTATACTCAATGCTCTGACTGATGAAGGCCAGTGTGCTAAAAACCTCCTTCACTGCCCTGTCTACCTGGGACTCCACTTTCAGAGAACTGTGCACCTGAACTCCAAGGTTCACTACACTCCTAAAGGCCATACCTTTTGCTATGAAACTCCCACCTTGATTTGACTTTCCAAATTGTAACACCTCACACTTATCTATATTAAACTCCATTTGCATTTCTCCACCCACTTCCCCAGCTGATCAGGATCCTGCTGCAATTTCTGATAACCGTAGCAGTTCATAGAATCCCTACAGTGTGGAAACAAGCCCTTCGGCCCAACAAGTCCACACTGACCCTCAGAACATCCCACCCAGACCCATCCCTTATAACCCACCTAATCTACACATCCCTGGACACTATGGGTAATTTAACATGGTCAATCCACCTAGCCTGCACATCTTTGGACTGTGGGAGGAAACTGGAGCACACAGAGGAAACACAAGCCAACACAGGGAGAATGTGCAAACTCCACACAGACAGTCGCCTGAGGCTGGAATCGAACCCGTGTCCCTGGCACTGTGAGGCAGCAGTCCTAACCACTGAGCCACCATGCTGCCCCTTCCTCACTCTGTACAAAACTGGTTATTTTAATGTCATCTACAAATTTACTCATCATGCCCTGTACATTCTCATCCAAATCATTGATATAGATAACAAACAGCAATGGGCCCAGCACCGACCCCTGAGGCACACAACTCGTTACAGGCCTCCAGTCCAACAAGCCTCCTTCCACTATTACCCCCTGCTTCCTACCATCAAGTCAATTGTATATCCATTTTCCCAGCTCTACCTGGATTCCATGCTATCTAACTTTCCAGAGCAGCCTACCATATGGAACCTTATCAAAGGCCTTATTGAAATTCGTATAGACTAGGTCTACCGCCCTGCCCTCATCAAACTTGCTGGTCACTTCATCAAAGAACCCTAACAAATTTGTGAGGCATGATCTCCCTCACACAAAGCCATGCTGACCAGTCCTAATCAAACCCTGACTTTCCAAATGCATGCATATCTAATCCCTCAGAATCTTCTCAAGTAATTTACCCACCACAGATGTCAGGCTTTCTGGTTTTTAGTTCCTAGGGGCTTTTTTGCAGCTGTTCTTGAATAAGGGCACAACATTTGCAAACCTCCAGTCTTCCAAGACCTTACCCATGGCCAACAATGATGCAAATATATCAGCCAGGGCCCCCGCAATTTCTTCTCTAGTCTCTTGCAGGGTTATTGGATATATCTGGTCAGGAAATTTATCCACCTTCATACAGTCTAATGTGTCCAACACTTCCTGTACTGTGATATGGACTGTCCCCAAGATATTGCCTCTACCTTCCCCAAGTTCCCAAATGTTTGTGTCTTTCTTCACAGTAAACACAGAGGAGAAATATTCATTGAGGACCTCGCCCATCTCCTGCAGACCCACACATATATGTCCACTTTGGTCCTTGAGGGATCCTATTCTCTGTCTAGTTATTCTTTTTCCTTTAATATACTTAAAGAATCTCTTTGTGTTCACCCTAATTTTCTCAGCCAAAGCTATCTCGTTTCCCCTTTTTTGATTTCTTTCCTTCTGATTTCTTTCTTCAGTAAACTCCTGCATCCCCTATATACCTCCAGGGATTCCCTTGATCCCAGCTGCCTGTACTTGAGCCATGCCTCCTTCTTTTTTCTGGTCAAATCCTCAATACCTCTTGTCATCTAGGGATCCCTACTCCTGCCAACTTTGCCCTTCAGCCTCACAGGAACATATACACCTTAACCTCTAGCTACCACATTTTTAAAGGCCTCCCACTTGTAGAGGATCTATTGCCTGCCAACAAACTATTACAATCAACCCCTACGAGATCCTATCTAATTCCATCAAAATTTGCCTTGTCCCCCTTGAACCTGTGGAATAGTTTTTTGTCCCTCTCCATAACTATTTTACAATTAATAGAACTATGGTCACTGGTCCCAAATTGCTCCCTCCCACTGTCACCTCAGTCATCTGTCCTGCCCTATTTCCCAAGAGTATGTCGGTTTTTACCACTTCCCAAGTAGAACCCTCTGTATACTGCTTGAGGAAACTTTCCTGAACACACTGAACAAATTCCACCCCATCTAAGCCCTTAACACTATGGTATTCCCAGTCTATGTTGGGAAAATTAAAATCCTCCACTATGACAACCCTATTGCTGTTGCAAATCTCCCCAGACTCCCTGCATATTTGTTTCTCTAATTGCCGTTGTCTATTTAGGGCCCTATAGTACAACCCTAATAACATTAGCATCTCTTTCTTATTTCTTAGCTCCACCCACAAAGCCTCACTGGAGGATCCCTCAGTTATTTCATCTCAGAGTACTGCTGTGATACTCCCCTTAATCAAAAATGCAACTCCGTCTCCCCTCTTGCCTCTACCTCTGTCCCGCCTAAAGCACCTGTATCCTGGCACATTAAGCTGCTAGTCCTGTCCCTTCCTTAGCCATGTTTCTGTAATGACCATAATATCCCAGCCCCACGTACCTATCTACCCCCTGAGTTCATCGGCCTTACCTGTCAGCATTGAAGCAGATGCAATTTAATCCAAGAGACATTCCTTGCTCCCTGTCATGTTCCAGCCTGACCTGTCTCTTCAACTTGCTCTTTCTGATTACTGTATCTCCTTCCTGCCTTGTACTTGTCTCCCTGCTATTGAAGATCAACTCTGCACCTCCCCTGCCATCCCCGCCAATCTAGTTCAGACCCTCCCTTCAGTATATTGGTCCCCCACCAGTTCCGGTGCAAACCACCCATCATGAACAGGTCACCCGTACCACAGAAAAGATCCCAATGATCTAAGAATCTGAATATCTGTCCCGTACACCGATTCTTTAGCTACGCCTTCATCTGCCATATCCTCCTGTTCTGACACTCACTAGCACGTGACATTAGAAGTGATCTGGAGATTACCACCATCGAGGTCCTGGTTTTTAACTTTCTTCGTAGCTCTCTATAACCACGCGGCAGGACTTTCATCCTTATTTCTACCTGTGTCAATTGTGCCAACATGCACAATGACTTCTGGCTGCTCACTCTCCCTCTGTGTTGTTGTAACTATTAACCCTGCTTGTACTTGTCTTGTTTGGAAATTAGCACATTCAAATTTGGCTCAAAATTTAATTCACATTTCACAATCTAAGAACTCACTTCTGTAAAATGTCCTTCATATTACTGAATGACTGGAGCCCAGTTTTAACGAGTGCTCTTACTGGCCATAATGCTAAGCAGCCATTACTTAGATCCTGGTAAAATTCAACATTTAAGTAACTTGTGGAGTTGACTGCACATTAGACTTAGCAATGTTAGGGTTAATTTGATGATGGATTAGGTTGGGTCTTATGTGATACTTTCAATATAACTCTCACCAAAGTCATGCAATATAACACCACTCCTTGTGGGCAGCTCTCATTTTCTACATCATCCTCTTTTATAAAACTCCTTTTAAAGGACATTATTTACTTGTCTCTTATAATGCACGAGAACACTAACTGATACAACACAAATTATAAATAACTCTCTCAGTATTAAAGCTTGGCTTTCAGGCGGATAGAAACACAAAAATTATGTTAATAGATGTTATGCAATACAATTATTAACTTCTGCTTTAAATAAAATAGTCTCCTTCGTAACTCAGTTATGAAGATCGTTTCAAGTTCTTTGAATTCTACAGAGGAAGTACTCCCTGGCTGCCTGCTTACTACCAGTGGGGCTCATGACTCATAGTCAAATAGAACCAAATGGAAAGAATTCAAAAAAAAAAGCTTTAGTTAAAAAGCTACAAACTGGAGATGTTGGGAATCTGAAATTAAAACAGAACATAACAAGCCAATACTCAGTGGCTTTGTGGACAGAGGCACAGAATGAACAATCTCAGTTTTAACCTCCATTACCCCACCTTGATAAGCAAAACAATGGTCAAGCAAGTTGTTAAAATTCTCAAAAATTGAGATCCTGCCTCCAGTTTCTCAGTTAATGAAAATCCTGGCATGTCATTCCTTCCATGTGGCCACATATCCATTTCCACCCCAGGCCTTCCATCATCAAATGGTCTGGATGTTGGACAGGGCTCCACTTAATAATTATTCAAATCAGGCTCTGCCACTAAGATTAAAACAAAGAACTGCATACGTTGGAGACCTGAAACAAAAACAGAAGTTGCAGGAGAAACTCAACAGGTCTGGCAGAATCTTCAGGGAGAGAGCAGAGTTAATGTTTCGAGTCCAGTGACTTTCCATCAGTACAGTTAAGATTGTTTGTGCTCCAAGTTCTTGACTTTCCTGGATTCACTGCCCATCGCTGGGCACAACTCCACCCTCTTCAATTTGTCCCAGTACCCTTGAAAAAGACAGGCTGACATTTTAGAGTAATAAACAATACAATATGGGCTCTCACTGTTTCAAATCTGTGGCCTGAAGAGCCACAGTCCACATCTCTGTCCAATAAGCCAACTTGTTGGTATTTGTTTTCAATACAAGAGAGGAGGTTAAGTGTTCATTTGATGGATGGTTTCCAGTGATTGAAGGATCTAGAACAGGGTGAACTAGAGATTAGATTAAACACAAGAGGTTTTAGGGTAGAGGGCAAAAGGATTTTGTTTTCAGAAAAGAGGTTGTGAGACTATGGAATGTATTATTTGTTTTGATTGAAGCAGAACATTTTGTTTTTTTAGAAGTTGGAGGAAAGAATGGATAAATGGTAATGAGAATAGGGACAGGCGCATGGGACCAGGGCCAAGCTCAAGTGGAAGATAAACTCCAGCATAAAAAATGAAAGGAAAACATTGCCAATGCTGGAAATCTGATGTAAAAAGAGAAAGTGCTAGAGAAACTCTGGAGAAAGCTTCAAAGCATTGACTCTGTTTCTCTCTCCACAGATGCTGTCAGACCTACTGAATTTCTCTCGCACTTTCTGCCTTTATTCCAGTATATTCTGATTGGGCTGAGTGGTCTTTTCCCCTGTTGCAATTTCTACCCAGTTTAAAGTTGCCCGACTGCAATTTTGCCACGTCCTTAAGCGTTATCCAAGGTATTAGTACTGTGTAAATGTCACATAATGGCAAACATTTTTAAGGGAGCAAATTAGAGCTGGGAAAAGAGAACACGGCTATAGAATTGAATAATGTCTTTCTGTTTGAGCAGCTGGTAAGGAATGGGGAAGGCACTTGCTCTGTCAGAACTAATTAATATATCGGCCAAGGATGAAATATAGCTGCCTGTGGTTTTGTCCAGTTGACCAGATCTGTGGCGTATATAACATATAACTATTCAGAACCTCGATGTGGAAGCTGCAATCTCTGCCTCTACAGGGCATATATATCTTGCAAGACAGAAACAGATGTCATAGCCCAAATTCCACTTTCTATTTAAGCACTCACAGTCTAAATAAGTAACCCAGGGAATGTTTTAGCAACTGTGTTATTGAGTATCATTGTATTGAGCTTCAACTGTACCGCAGGATCGTCTTCTCAATCGATTTCTCTCAAACGCCTGAATGCTACAGTAAAACAGGTTTTTAATTCTCCTGAATAAACAGTTGGGGTGGGTTAGTTCTGCATTTGTTATATGTCCTGATAATCATTTGTGAGCTGTAACTTCATGCTATAGACAACAGGAGTAGGCCGTTCAACTTTTTGGGCTGCAGGTTTCTGGGCTCGGAGTTGGTGGAGCTGGAAGTGAAAGTTAGGTGTGAACATGGTGTTCCAGAAAGCCACCACCTTCCCAATCTTGCCCTCATTAAGTTCTGGGCATGAAAGTCCAAGATTGATTTTCCCACAATTTCCACCAATTGAAGATTTTTTTTATTTGTTCATGGGACATGGGCGTTGCTGGCTAGGTCATCCCTAATTGCCCTGAGGGCACTTTTACAGTCAACCACATCACTGTGTGTCTGAAGTTACATGTGGGCCAGACCAGGTAAGTTTGGCAGATTTCCTTTCCCATCAGTCAACCAAATGGGTTTTCATTACAATCAAACATTGCTATGTGGTCACCATTAGATAAGTTTTTGTGTCAGATTTTCAAAATTGAACTCAAATTTCAACCATCTGCCAAGATGGAATTTGAACCCATGTCCTCAGTTCTGGATTACCTTCCTGGGTTCACTACCCATCACTGGGCACAGCATCACCCTTTCCAATTTCCGCCAGTACCCTACAAAAAAAGGCTGGCATTTTTGGGCAATGAAATGTGGGATATGAACTCTCACTGTTTCAAATCTGAGGCCTGAGGAGCCACAGTATATGTCTCTGTGCAACAAACCAATATGTTTGTACTTGTTTTCAATACAAGAGAGGGAATTAAGTGTTCATTTGTTGGATGGTTTCCAGGGTCTAGAACAAGGTGAACTAGAGATTAGATTAAAGACAAGAGTTTTAGGGTAGAGGGCAAAAGGAAGTTGTGAGACAGTGGAATGAAGCATTTATTTTGATTGAAGCAGAGAACATTTTACTTTTTTTAGAAGTTGAAGGAAAGGGTGGATAAATGGTAATGAGCACAGGCACAGGCACATGGGGCTAGGACCACAGCTCAAGTGGAAGATAAATTCCAACATTAAAAACAAGGAAGGTATTGCTGATGCTGAAAATCTGATATAAAAAGAGAAAGTGCCAAAAAAGCCCAGAGAAGACTCAAAATATTGACTCTTTCTGTCTCCACAGGTCCTGCCAGACCTACTGAATTTCTCCAGTGACATTACTAATACACCATTACCTCCCCATTGAGGCCAATTAAGGACAACCTAAGTCATCCCACTTGGGTTGAAATCACTTCACTTGAGGGGCGGCCATAGTCTTGTGGTTTTATCACTAGACTATTAAACTAGAGACTTAGTTAATGTTCTGGGGACTGGGGTTCAAATCCCGCCACAGCAGATGTTAGAATTTGAATTCAATAGAAATCCAGAAGTGAGAGTCTAATGATGTTCAGGAATCCATTATCGATTGTCAGAAAAGCCCAACTGGTTCATTAATATCCTTTATGGATGGAAGCTGCCATCCTTATCTGGTCTGGCCTACGTGTGACTCCAAACTCACAGCAATGTGTGTGACTCTAAACTGCCCTCTGGGCAATTAGGGATGGGCAATAAATGCTGCTTAGCCAGTGATGCTCTCAAAACGTGTATGTATTAAAAAAAAACCTCTAGGCTGGGAGGGAGAAAGATTCAGCTGACCAGAATACTAAATGAATGAGGCAAGGATGTGAGTTTGGGAGTGTGGAATGGGATTAGGGGTGTGAGGTGGGTAGCTTCAATCAAAACTCATTTGCACAAGGTTGATGGACTGGACCCACAGTAGGGAGTAGCCCCTCAGATCCACATGCCACACTGCTGTCACTGCCAATCCTCCTGCCCCCCTTCTCTCTCAGTGAGCCCCAACTCCAGTAACACCCTGAAACAGCACTTAAATTTCCCATCAGTGATCCTCCAGTCTGCGTGTCTATAGAATGGCATCTCAGCAGCAACCATTACCTCTTCTTTGGCAATCTTGAATTTGGGGGCCTCTGAGGGGCCAGCAGCTCCAGGCAAGTGGGACTTCCTAACCCGAGGTCCTAATTTCAGTAGAAAGCCCACTGGCAACCAATCAGCATCCTGAATATTTGGTGAGTTTTCTTACCTTAGTGAGTGTTGTTCTGTCCTCTAAAAGGGGAAAATTCTGGTCTTTTCATTTTTTTGCCCCCTCCATTCAATTAAGCTGCGGTCACACTTCATTTCCTGCCTTTGACCCATTTTCTTTGTACCCTTACCAAACAAAATCATGGTTATCTACCTTAGTCTTGACAGCTTCAATTAGTCTAGAATCTGCAAACTTTTGGGGAAGACCTATATTTCCACTCCACTGCATCTGCACAAGCTTCTTTTATTTATGAGGATACATTTCTTGACATGTAATGTTGCTGAATGTTTGATTGATAGGAAGTTTACAAAACCCAATCCCAACGAGCATCCACACTCTGCCTCCACCATCTTCTTCTTCAGTCTGTTTGTAAGCCTGGTCCCCACAGCTACATGATCGGTTAGGGCAAGGTGGCAGGTCTCAAATCCACCCCAACAAAATTAGGATCAAACATTTCAGTGTGCCACCTTTTGAGTTACACTGGCCATTCAGCCAGCTGAACACCTCCACACAAGGAGTCTTGGTTGAAGTGGCAACATAGACTTTTCTTTGCGTAGGAAAGTCTTGGAAACCTCCAGGTTCTTTCTATTACCCGATGGCCAGGAATCTCTTCCACTCTTGCAGCCAACACCAGCATTTGTTGGAAAGAGTTGCTACTCAACCTGTTTTGGCATGTTGTAAACACACCTCCCATGATCGTGAAGTCTGAGACTGGGACTTGAATGCAAGACTTCTGGCACAGAGGCATTGATATTACCCATTTTGCCAAGACTTCCTACTTCTACTGTGATTATATAGAATTAATTGTGTGCAGGGCAGAAATAGACCATGCTGACAAATGGGTGTTCATGCTTCACACTAACCTCCTACCATCCTACTTCAACTATCCCTATCAGCATGATCTTTTACTATTTTCTTGTTTGCAGTTTATTTTGATTTCACCATTGGATTTATTAGCAACTCTTTTATAGTTTTAGTGCCTTACTTCGGATATGCCCCAGACATGTGAACATCTTTCTTAGAGTCATAGAGTTATACAGCACGGAAACAGATCCTTGGGTCCAACCAGTCCATGTCGATTATAATCCCAAACTAAACTAGTCCCATTTGCCTGCACTTGGACCTAATCCCTCTAAAGCTTTCCTATTCATGAACTTATCCAAATGTACTAACTTCCAGCACTTCCTTTGGAACTTCATTCCACACATCAACCACTCTGTGTAATAAAATTGCCCTTTATGTTTTTTATAATTTTTTTTATTCATTCACAGGACGAGGGCATCACTGGCTAGGCAGCATTCATTGCCCATCCCTAATTGCCCACAGGGCAGTTAAGAGTCAACCACATTGCTATGGGTTCTGGAGTCACATGTAGACCAGACCAGGTAAGGATGGCAGTTTCCTTCCCTAAAGGACATTAGTGAACCAGATGGGTTTTTCCAACAATCGACAATGGATTCACAGTCGTCATTAGACTCTTGGTTCCAGATATTCATTGAATTCAAATTCCGCCATCTGCCATGGTGGAAATGTTACCTGGGTCTCTGGATTAACAGTACAGCAATAATTCCACTAGGCCATTGCCTTCCTACTAGGCCATCTTTTTCCTCTCACCTTAAAAATATGCCTTCCAGACTTGAAATCCCCCACCCTGGGGAAAAGACACCTGCCATTCACCTCATCTGTACCCCTCATTATTTTATAAATCTCTACAAGGTCACTTCTCAACTTCCTATGCTGCAGTGAAAAAAGGTCCTGGCAACACCCTGGTAAGTGTTTATATGTCTACCCATTCAACCACCTCCTCAAATTAAAGATTACGATCAGATTCATCCTCCAGACTTTCCCTTTGTTGAGAAAAGAGAAGTGAAGGGAGAAAGATTCACTTCCCTTTACTGGGTACATCTAGATCAGTAGCAGAGTAGAGAAGAAAAAATTCTAATTCTATGAAAACTTGAAACATTATAACATCCAACTCCAAAAACAAAGGGGATAAAATATTCAGTATTGGAACACGCACTAGCTATGTATTTTTTAAAAATGTAGCTTTTTAAGACGAACGTGAGATTTCCTTTTGGTCATGGCTTTGAAAGAACATTTTCTTTTAATGATAACTGCCATTTATAACTTGTCGTGATCCATCGACTTTTCTCTGTAATATAACTATACATTTATTTTTACAATTACTTGCCTTCACTGCAAAAGTGTGATTCAAGAGAAAGAATTTCCTCCAATGGACGTGACTGGTTTCACCTTAGCTACTCAAATTAACCGCTGATGTTGATTCATTCTACCACTTAGACAGGCTCTTCTCAATAAGTTCCTCTCTTGAAGTCATCAACACTCTCTCTCTCTCTGCAGAATTAATTTTAAAAAGTTAACAAGAATATACAAAAGAATGAAAGCTGTTTTGAAGAACGTCATACTGGACTCTAAACATTAACCCTGTTTCTCTGCCCAGATACAGCCAGACCTGCTGAGTTTCTCCAGTGTTCTCTGCATTTGTACAAAAGTGAACCTCAAAAAGCATTTTTATTTTTCTCTTTGAAATGTTGGCTCGCTTCAGCTTTACAGAAGATGAGAAGCCCTCTTGTGAAAGGTAAGCCTGATTTGTAGATGTTCTCTTCAAAATGATCACGAACAGTCAGGGATACCTCGAAGAAATTATCCTCCACCCTCCGGAAAGACCTCAGTGGATCTGTCTCCCACTGCAACACTCTGGTGATCTCCTCCACTCTGAAACTCTTTGACCACATACTTAAGCAAATCCGCTACTGCAGCTACATCTCCTTTCTCAGTACCTGCCTACGCAGCCAGATCATCCCCAATGGATTTCAAACAACGCTCAGACCATCCCAATTTGGCCCAAACTGTTACAACCATTTATCTACAGTGCATCCAAAGCTTCCAAAAACAGTTTTCTCTGCAGATCCTCAGGTTCATGCTTGCAGCAGTGCGTCGGCATCTCCTCGCATAATAGTCGACCTTATCCCGGCTCAGAGCCTCCCTCTCCCAGACCTGCAAAGGACCTCTCCTGATTTTCATTGTTCCTCTCCCGTAGGCCCAACCAGTCCCCCTCTACTGACACCATCATCTGCCCAACGGAACTTATCCTTACCTCAACAAATTTTCCTCTAACTCCTGCCACTGCCTACAAATCAAAGGGATGGCTATAGGCACCCATATGAGTCCAAGCTATGCCTGCCTCTTCGTAGGGTACATGGAACAGTTCCTCTTCTGCTGTTACACCAGCACTATCCCCCACCTCTTCCTCCACTACATTGATGATTGTATTGGTGCTGCCTCGTGCTCCCATGAGGAGCTTCAAAAGTTCATCAACTTTACTAACATCTTTCACTTCAACCTCAAATTCACCTGGGCTATCTCCAATACCTGCCTCCCCTTCCTGGACCTCTCTATCTCCATATCCGGTAACTGTCTCAGCACCGACAATCAAGACCCACAACCAGCTTGACTACACCTCCTCTCACCCTTCCTTCAGCAAGGATGCGATCCCTTACTCCCAGTTCCTCCACCTCTGCTGTATCTGCTCCCAAGATGGAGCATTCCACTCTGGACATCCCAGAAGTCCTCCTACTTCAAAGACCGTAACATTCCCCTCTGTTGATCAAAAATGCCCTCAACCACATCTCTTGCATCTCCTGCACTTCTGCCCTCAAACACCCTCCCCCAACAAAAATAAAGACAGAGTGCCCCTGGTCCTCACATATCACCCCACCAACCTCCGCATCCAGCGTATCATCCTCTGCCACTTCTGCCTCCTACAATCTGACCCCATGACAAAAGAGGTATTTCCCTCCCCACCCCTACCTGCCTTTCGTAGGGACTGCTCACTCCGTGACTCCCTCGTCAACTCCACACTCCCCACTAACCCCACCACATCCAGTACCTTTCCCTGCAACCACAGGAAGTGCTACACCTGCCCTTACACTTCCCCTCTCACCTCCGTCGAAGGCCCAAGGCAAACTTTCCATATCCGACAGGGGTTCACCTGTAAATCCTCCAGCCTGGTTTGTTGTATCCGTTGCTCCTGATGTGGCCTCCTCTACATCAGTGAGACCAAACATAGATTGATGACGGATTTGCGGAGTACCTGTGTTCCATACACTATAATCAACAACACCTTCCAGTTGCAAACCATTTTAAGTCCCCACACAATCTCTTGGTGATATGTCCATCCTGGACCTCCTCCAGTGCCACAACGATGCCACATGCAAACTGGAGCAATGACACCTTATATTCCGCCTCGGGACCCTGCAGCCTAAACATAGAATTCCCAAGTTTCAAAAGCTCCACACCCCCAATGCCTCATCCTATGCCCAACCCTCCCTTTCATCCCCACCTCCTTGACTTGACCCTACCTGTCCATCTTCTCTACTACATCTTCCCACTACCCCTACCTGCATCCACCTATCGCCATCCCACCTGTCCTCCCCCAGCCCCACCCCTCTTCCATCTATTTATTTCCCAGCTCCCTTCCCCCTCCACATTCCTGATGAAAGGTCTAGGCCCAAAATGTCGACTCTCCTACTCCTCTAATGCTGCTTGACTTGCTGTGTTCCTCCAGCTCCACACTGTATTGACAGTAACAGTCGGGCCCTCTTCTTCATAGTTTCCAATTTCCATTCTCAAAATGAATCCAGAATGATGCAACATCATCTGACAAAGGGAGTTGAGAATAAGAATAAACAATGTCAAAATATGTTCCATTGATAATACAATGAATATCAACAGGAAACTGTCAACTCACCTCTCTTAATAAATACGATATTGCACTGAGACATCAAGCAGTGGGGTCTAGGCTCACTCCTGGTTGACACTATAGGTTGGATGTTCCAGTCTCAGCCAAATTGTTCATTACACAGGAGGATGGGGAGTTGCTTTTAAACAGGAATGGGAACTGAAGAAATCAGATAAGGTTAATTCTTCACAACTAATGTAGACTGGCAAGAGGGTAAAGCAGGCATTTATTGAAATGTCATACATGTTGAGATTGGAAGAGCTTGAATTATTAAGAGAGATAAAGGCAATAATCAACAAATGGCCTTAATAAGTATACCATTAAATTAAAGGAACATAATTGTGCAGCCATTAAGAAATAAAGTTTGCATTCTGTTTTAACGTAATTTAGAAGCACACACAAATAAATGATCTGGATTTTAAAGCTTCAAAGTCTGTTTTAAGACAGAGAAAACTGCTAACATTTGCAAAGTGCTTGTTTATGATAAATGAAATGTGGAGACAGAGAGTATTCATTGGATCCTTGTTATAGGGGAGATGCCAGCAGCCCTCCTTGCTGCAGCACTGACCCTCCGGCAACACCCATCGATCACAAATGGTGCGAATCTGTGTCCAAATGTTTTGCGGCAAATGGGTGCTTTTTCATAGTTAATCTTGGCACACAAATGTAAGAAAATAATGACAAAAAAAATTAATCAATTTGTTATGAAATTCTTTTCTTTGATTGTGAAAAAGATGAAAACATCTTCATATCTTTTTTACTTATACTCTTGTGCTGACCATCCAATTGGAAGGCTCTGTGCAGAACAGCTTCAGAAAAGGTATAAACCATCTCCACAAAGTTATCTTCAAGAAAGTGTCGCCACCCAAATAGCCTGAATGACGTTGGTGTTCTGGCAATGTGATGTCTATAACACTGATGGCAAAACTGATAAGCAACATTGTGTTCTTTTCAGCCGCACGTGCAGAGGAGTAAGTCATTGAGGTAGAATTGAAGAGCAGAATTTACCAGGACTAGGACAGATTACACACAAGGAACTGCCAAAATAAAAGCTGTTACACATACATATGTATTTCTAGGGCCATTAATAGTGCATCTAGAGTGAAGTTTCAGAAATACGAAGACAATCAGATGCTTGCACTGTTCCTTTAGCGGTGGATGATGTGTCCCTAAATCATTTGCTGGATTAGACTTTCATAAATCAAAGGGCTCTTCACTTGTTGCCTGTGTCAAGTAAAGGACAACCTTTGACAAAAAAAATCAATCATAAACAAATAAATTAAAAACACGGTATCATACAAAACATGCTGCCTGCAAAATCCAGCACATTTATTTGAGGTAATTTAATACAAGGTCAAATGTTATACGTGGGTTGACAGTTTGCAAGAGTAATGAAAATGGAATGAGCAAGGCTCCTGTGAGTTGTCATTTACTTTGTGATCTCTTTCTATTCTGTGTAAATAGGTGGTGACAGAAACTTACTGGCTTTGTCAATTGACTAACATAAACAGAAACATTCTCTGATTCAAACAAATTCACGTTGTGTGAAGTGGATGATGTATAGATTGAACCAGTGCCAATTAGAGACAGTTTATGTCTTGCTTCTACCCTGTGACCCCTGCTCAAATCTTTGTATAAAAAAATGTGAAATGATCCCTGGTGATGAATCGTACTATATGGTGCCATCTTCAAAAGCCTGTTGCACACCCAGACAAGCTCTGGCAGTCTAGAGCTGCCCTGTCTAGTTTGTCACATTTGCACCAGACGTGGCTGAGAAGGGGAAGGTGATGCCCTGGTTTGCAGACAGGAACATTGAGGTCCTGGTGAATAGGGTGGCAGAGGGGGTGTGGTGCACATCCCCTCAGGACCGGCATTGGAGGGCACAACATTAGGCTCTGTCAGCCTGGAATGGAAGTACAGCAGTGTAGTAAGAACATCATTTGCCTTCTTTGTTACTTTGCCTACATCCCAGCTCAGCTCATGCTCTACCACTCTCACCGTTGTATGCAATATCTTCTCTCACTCACTGTCATCTGCTCATTCCCTCAGATGACTAACCCTGCATGGCCCCTGTGCCTCTTATTCAATCATTTGGGACAACTCTCCATGTTTCCCCCAACTTTAACAACTGTGCCACTCACTTTCATCTCACTTAGTTATTTCCCTTCTCTCATTACAAGAGAAAACAGCCTACAGTAGAGTGAAAGGAGCTGTGACAGGTGGTGGGATGATCGACACTCAGCTCCTCACCCCTAAGAGAAGATGACCATGACCATGACTACGTCAAATATCTCCCTGACTGTGCCCCTGGGCTTATTTTGGAGGCTGCCCTTTACTTTCTGTGTGAGCACCCTCCTGACAGAAAGATGTCTGTCTTGACATGACTGAGAACTACCACCCATTTGGTTGAAGCACATGCAGTGTGTTTGCCACATCAGCTACTGTCATGTGATGCGGGTTTTACACTAACGTAGCATGGTGACTTACAGCAACATGTCCACCCCCTTGACTGGTGACTGCTGAAAACCATAGCAAGATGCCTGGCTTTGTACCTAGGCTACAAATCAAGGAAGGGCAAGGGAGAGATGTTGTGAGCATCTATGTAGGCTCAAAGTGAGCGAGCACTAGGACAGCAAGTGAGTAGCCCAGAGATGCAGTCTAGTCTACTCTATGAGCTCTGTGCCTGTACCTGTGTATAAAGTGTTCTTGCAGCAACATTCTAATGAGAGGTGACACTGCACTATTGTGGTGCAGAAGCATATTGTAATTGGGCCAAAGAATTGACATTAAGGTGCAGTGAGGCTGTTATCTGTCTAATGCCAATATTGGGTGCATTTGGTCGCTGCCCTGAAATGTCTCCTGAGGTTGTTGTTGCTGGACATCCAAGATAGAAGTCTGGAAAATCAAGCAGTGAGCTGGATTTGCCATGTACATGCTCTGAGTTTCATGTTGAGAATTTTGACTTATGCTAGACTAGGAACCTGTATATTAATTTGGTGAGATTCAGTGTAAATAAGGGTGATAATGAGGAAGAATCTTCATTAATAGGTATCTCTTCGATCCTGATTAAGAATCTCACTGTGACATCCGGAACATTTTTGGAAAATGTGAGTTGTTGCTTCATTGAGAAGGCATCGTTCATCTTTACATGTAACTGATCCAAATTTCTTGCCATAGCCCATGTTGTTCAGCAGATGATAAGATTCTGTCCCTGGACTTTATAGTCATTCTCAATCATTATTGCCATACCATTTTCCCATCTCATTATCACTACCACTCTCTTCTGTATAACAGGTAGCAGGTTCTGGAGTAAATACAATGTCATTTTTGGTCAAGGTGCATACTCACATTTGGTGGTCATTATAGTTTCTCTTCGATCCCTCAGATAGTTTTCCCACTTCTTTCAATTGTCCCTTTGGCTTCATTGGCAGCATCTCACTTACACATCAGATGGTAACTTGTTTGAAGAGCTGTCATTAAGATTCAAGCACATACCCGAGATTGAAACTCTGGTACAATAACGTGGGAATGCTACATTGCAAAGTTGGCATCTTTTGGATAAGAAACAATCATTTAAGATCCCTTTTCACTACTGAAAAATCCAGGAAGCTCTTCTGACAGCCTAACCACCATATCTCTCCCTCCACCAATAAATCCAATTTGAATAAAATAAATGATCAAGTGCATTTTTTTTAGGTTTGTAAGGTGAGACATCTGCCTGCACAAACATGTGGTGAATTATTTTTGTATTTGGATGTGGGATGTGGGCATTATCAACTAGGTCAGCATTTATTGCAGTTTAAGAGTCAACCACATTGCTACAGATGTGGAGTCACATGTAGGTCAGACCAGGTAAAGATGGCAGATTTCCTTCCCTAAAGGGTCTCAGTGACTAGATAAGCTTTTACAACAATCAACTTTAGACCTTTTATTTTATTCCAGATTTTATTAAACTCAAATTTCACCATCTGCCATGGTAAGATTCAAACCCATATCCCCAGAACAATAGTCTGGGGTTTTGGGTTACAATTTCAGTGACATTACCACAATTATCACCACCAATCCCTGCATAATAACAGAGAATGCTGTTTAAAAATAATTCACTGGCTTGAAGCACTTTGGAATGTAATAAGGAACTGCAAAAATACATGATGGAAGATTTTCCTGTCATTTTTTTTCCCTCAGAGAACTGGGTGGTGAACCATTTGCTGGATCTCTCATCCTTTTGTTTCCTCGAGTATTTCTGGGTTTTCCTTGAAATTAGGCAGGAGTGTGGAACTTTTGTTTTGGAATGAGGTGGAGTAGGCCATTCTCATCATAACAAGAACAGCGGCTTGTTTATATTTATGTAACATTTTGATGAAGCAAAACAACCCAGTGCACTTCACAAGAAACAATCTCAGGCAATACGGGACACTGAAACACATGGGGAGAAACAAGGACTGGCAATCAAAAAGCATGGTTAAAGGAGCTGGTTTCAAGGAATCACAAAGAAAGGAAGAAGGAAACAGAAGCAGTGAGATTTAAGGAAAGAATTCTAGAGCCAAGAGCGTAGGAAGTTAAAGGCATGCATGATCACCAGAGGTGGAGAAATGAAAATAGAGGACGGATATGAAGCCCAACTGGATGAGTACAGAGATCTCAGAGCGATGCAGGGCTGGAGGAGATGTCTGAGATTGGGAGGGCCAAGTCTGCAGAGTGATTTGAAATCAAGAATGAATTTTTAAAAATCGAGTGTTGCGAAAATGGAAAGTCGTGTGGGATAGCGAGCATGGGGCATTCTTTTTCTTCCATCTGTCGGTTGCTTACTTTCAAACGTCCCTGAAAAATTGAAAGGTTTGGGGCTAACAGAAATATCCCTGTATAATAGAGAGCCCCCAGGGATGTTGTGAAAATAAGCGGTAGTTCAGAAACATTTCTTGCTGCACTACCTAGTTTATTCTCTGATCGTTGGGGTGCTTACAGGATGAAGGCAACTATCTGGGTATACCAGAAGTTCAGCTCTGACCTTTGCGATCCACGGTATTACACCTGTTTCCTGGCCTACCCTCCAGTATGAGGACAAGATGAATGTGTCAGTAGCAGGGGTACCTGACACTGCTGGGGCCTGAACAGCTAAAGCTGGATGACTTAGTTCTTCGGGTCTTGCTCAGATATTTGCTCAGCAACAGCACAATCAGATAAAATTGTCCTGTAGTGGGAACCTCAATGAAAAAGCCAATGGGAAAAAAAAAAATTAGACCGTGCTGAATGTAATGACAGACAGCAAGTCGCCATCAAAGTCTGGTTCTTCTTTCTACTTTTGCCCGGATTTATCAATTGCACAAGTTTGAGATATTTAATAGGACTCATGTACATTGTTTGACAATAAGTTTTGATGATTTATTTTAATCTAGTGTTTCGCTACTTTTCTTGAACTAAGGTGACATGACTGATGTGAGTTGTAATGTCTTGAGATTTGACAATCCAAGTTAGCCTGCTTTCTTTCCAGGTTATTTATGCATGAATCCACTGGAGAATGGCAATCTCCCCTCATACAGAAACACCACCTGAGATAAGTGCAGCTGCCTCTATATCTGATACATCTTACATTAAGGAAAGAGATATAGCTGCCTGCATTTGTTGGATAATGAGTGACTAAATTCATAAAGACAAGGTGTGAATCTAGAAAGAGACTATTTCTATGTGCATGGTAAAAGAGTAGAATGTAATCATGATTTAATTATATATTATCCCTAGTGTTGCTCAGTGCACTGCAACCTCTATTGCCCCCTCAAGAATCCATGCTAGCCCCACTCCTGTTTCTCATCTGCATGTTGCCCTGTGATGCACATCCCTTTATTAGAACATGCAGCATTAGATTTCAAATGTACACCGAGGATAGTCAACTCTACATCACTGCTACCTGTCAGGAGACCTCCACTGTTGCTAAATTGTCAGGATGTTTATCCAATGTCCAGTACTGGATGAGCAGAAATTTTATCCAATTAAACATATTGATGACAGAAACCATTGTGTTTGTACACCATGACAAACTCTGTTCCCTAGCTATCAGTTCCTACCCTCGCTTTGACAACAATCTGAGATTCAACCAGCCTTTTCACAACCTTACCCTTTGTCTGAATCGTAGATGCGTTTCTGAATTCATGTTCATGCCATGTGAAAAAACTGTGTATTTGCAATTGTGACCAGCTGTTGAAGCCCTCATCCATAACTTTGCTACCTCTGGACTTGACAATTTGAACACAGTCCTGCCTGTTTTCCCACATTCTGCTGTAAACTTTAAGTCATCATTGTTTCCAAAAAAATCTCATTCCTCTATAACTCCTGAGCCAGATGCCCTATCTTGACTCCTGGTCAATCGAAGTCTCAGATTTTAAAATCCACTGGCATATTTTCAAATCTGCCTGTGGCTTCACCCCTCCATATCATTGTCATCTTCATCATCATCACAAACATCTAAAATACTTCTGTTCCTATAGTTCTGGCCTCATGTACTTCCCTGTTTTAATTATTTCACCATTGGTGGCTACCTCTTAAGTTGCCTGGGCTCTAACCCCTGCATAACCCTTCATAAAGTTCTCTATCTCTCAGCCTCACTTTCTTTAAGATACCTGTAAAAACTGTATCATTTCATGTATAATACTTTTGATTGTGGACTGAAATGGAAAGAAAGGACTGTTTTAAAAATAGAGACTGTGGAAGGAATTGGTGCATTTTTAAAAACAAGTAACTGTAACTCATAGATAAAAGGTACTGCAGATGCTGGAGAATCCGAGATAACAAGCATGGGGCTGGATGAACACAGCAGGTCAAGCAGCATCATAGGAGCAGGAAAACTTGACGTTTCGG
>JAHRHZ010000088.1:6073859-6133697 GCA_024137785.1 Ginglymostoma cirratum
TCCTGCTCCTATGATGCTGCTTGACCTGCTGTGTTCATCCAGCCCCATGCTTGTTAACTGTAACTCATTGTCTGTTGTATTTACATTGCCACTTTGTTCAAGCAGTGGGGGGAAGCTCTGGATGACAGACATTGGGAGAAGTGCACAAACTGGAGATTCAACTGGCAACAGGTCACTTATTGTTTTGGGCAATTGTGACCAGTTGTAGATGCCAAGGGTCATCAGCCTGACAACTTTGACCCCTGGGTAGCTGAACTACTTTTGGGTGTGAATGATACACTGAGAAAACTTTGAACTTCTGGGAGAGGAAGCGATGTAGTAAAATACCTGAAGCCTGAAGAAAGCCAGTTGCTTTCTCCTACAGCTATTGTAAGCCATTGCATAACCAAAGCATGAGGTTCTTTACAATTTGTGAGCTAATCCCTCTGTGTTTCTTGTGAAGAAGAGAACGTACCCAACTGAGAAGCCTGGAGAACTAAAGGACTTGGGAAACAAAAATAACCTCTCGGTGGAATCCTGATGATTTGTGCTATTGGACTATTTCCGCAATTTCTTTCCTTTCTGTCCATACCCTATTTTTCTTGTCTGTATCTGTTTGTTTATATATTTGTGTGTAGGGAAGTTTTAGAAAGGGGTTACATTTCTAACTAGTAGAGTAATATGTTGACAGTTCATGGTTGTTTACCTGGTCAGAATCTATTTATTTGTAATAAATGGTAGGCTTTGTTAAGTGCAGAAACTTAATCTGTGTTTTCTATTAACTTGATTCTAGCAGGCACATAAGATGGAGACTTTGCGTACTTTAAAAACATCTTTGATTTTGTCACAACTTCAGAAATCTCAGGGCTTGATTTCCCTGAAATTTACTGCTTTGACCATTTTTTCTATTTTCTCCTCACAGGGTTTAGTCTTATACCCTTTTTCTGTAATACTTCTGGGAAGAACATTTGGACATTTTAATACATGAAGTGTGCAATGAAAATATATGTTTTTGTTGCTGTTACATGGAAGTGGACTTGTGAAGATTTCCTCATTTGGGTGATCCTAAAAGAATAGTTTGCAATTTTGAATAGAAAAACCACAAAAGAGGAAACTATAACAAAATCACTCCACATGACTTTGCTCATACTGAGCATAGCGGCTTAGTGAAGAGGAGATAAACGGAAGGAATGTCTGACAGAGAAAGAAAATTGGATAGAAAAGAATTAGAGGGGATAAATACTATTCAGCAATGCAAGGCACAAATGCAAGGGCAGAAAACAGTTCAAAGAGTGTTTCCTTAACAAATTCTGTTTTGTCTTATGAATGATGAATACTATTTAATTACAACACCAGCTTTTGTCATTAGTTGCACTATGGGTTCCTTTCCTGAAGATTAACCATCATTCCTTTAGGAGTGAATTATCTTTTTAAGTCTATTATTTAAATTTGATTAGCTGTTTTTTCTCTCTCCCTTCTCTGCAGTCACGTTGCGAGTACAGAACTTGTTTAGTTCGCAAAAATATACATTTTGTCTTTTAAAAGGAAAAACCTCAACAATGTTACCAGGAAAAATGTAGAGAGTAATTTATGTGGGACCCGTCTTGAAGTGGCATTGATACATGGGGTTTCCAAGTCAATTAATAAGACCAAGGATTTTTTTTTTATAAACAACTTTCGTGAGAAAATATAACCTCAATATATCAACTAATTGCAAAAGACCTCAATGGTCTTCCTACAGGAAAACACAGTGATATATTCATCTCTCATCTGTGCATTTGTCCAAAAGGCACATTATTTAGGTTCTGTAGGAACTTAATATTTGCATAAAGCCAGCTGGATTTTGCTAACCCCGATCCTGTACTGCAGTCACAAATATGTACACTTATACAAAAAAGAAAAGCAATTTACTGTGGATTTGCTTTTAATTTGACCAGGTGGCACTTTCTTTCTTTTCCTTTTAATAATGAAAATAAATTTTCAACTGTGGTAATAACAGGCTATTTTCTGGTAATGAGTGCAGATTAGTTAAAATGCTCTACCCACCAAGAGAAGGCAACAAAAAATGAGTTTAATCCTTTATGCTTTGAATCTTGTCCATATTTCTTCCTCATGCCTCTTACACTAAACTACATGACCCCACCTTCCAGGGTTATATCTCATTACGATTCCAGTTCCCCATTCGCATCTATTCCAGATGCCAGTAGGTTTCCTTTGCCTGAAGTCATTCTGAGCTCTGTCACAGTTACAAGCACCATGCCATATAACTCCAACCAGAGCCAGAGACGTTCACTCATTTCCCTGCCCAACAAGATCAACAAATTACCTTAATATAGCATCTTTAATAAGGACAAGAGTCCCAAAGCGCTTTGCATGAGCAAGAAATGCATCCTTACCTCGTATCTGTTCAGCGCAAGGTTTAAACTTGAGTTTTCAAAAATAGTTTGCACGTTTATTGTGAAAAAACTGCATTAATGTAGCACCTTTAAAAACCTGTGCAATTTCAAAAGCACTTTGCATCCAATGAAGTACATTTGAAGTGTAGTCACTGCTGTAATATAGGAAATATTTAATCATGTTAAATGAAAGCATAAAATGAATTGGTAGGCAGAATAGGTAATATAGTCCTTATAATGATATAGGTGCCTGTATTCTAAGTAACAGTACAAACACCTCGCTACAATAAACTCAGTTATGATAATAAATTTCTGTCATTACAGTCCTCTCATTATAATAAACTGTTAGCATAAACCTCCTTCCACATATAATGCATACACCAAATCTCTATTAAAGCCTGTATGGGCTTTTTGTTTATTCAGGTTAATGGATTTATTTAAAATTTCTTTGAGCGCTATTTTAGTGCAATCATTAGCCTGGTTAAAATAAACAGACTTCCCATGGTATTAAGATAGCGCACAAAGGAATCAAACATGTTCACCTACATGCCATTGGATGCTGCTAAACCCCAAAGAAGCCCACACATTGAGAAGGTGAATTTCTAGAGGAAAAATGAAGGCTCCCCTACCTTCATTTGACATAGCAAGGTCCAGATTATTTTAAACTGCACAATTTGGTATATCAATTTATACTCGGTCCCCAAAGGAATCAAAGATAAAGGCTGAACTTTATAAATATATATTCGCCCAATTATACATGATAGAGATCCAATTCAGACATACACTCCACTATTCTGTTTTGTCTTGGTAGTGTGGGGGTTGGGGACAGTGGAGGATGAGGAACTACTCTCAGGGGGCTTTAATACAAGACCTAATTCTTACAGATAACCGAAAAGATCAAAGCTCTTATTGTTCAGTAACAGAGGGCAGTGGAGACATTAGCCCTTTATCGCATTTCTTTTCAAACCGACAAAGTGTGTATTTTTAACACAATTTTCATGGAATTTGTCATTTGTGCTGAAGCGTACACGTACTGTTTGAAGAGGATTATTACAAATTAGCAGCCTAATCCAGCAGTTACGCCCTATCTTTTACACCGTGCTATGATGTGCTTCTGGCTTTTCAAATTTGAAAACCTGCAATGTAACTGTGCCAAACCAGTGGGAGTTTGAGTTTCTGTTTTAGGTATGAGGCCAACCGAAGGTGGGAGTCCTGCATCAGCTTCATGCTGCCTTCAAGTTTGAAGAAAGAAAATCTTGCATTTCAGTAACGCCTTGCATGATCTCAGGATATCCTGAAGTGCTGCAGGCAATAAAATAGATTTTTTTCAAAGGGTATTTGCTGTTGATATGTAGGCGATGCAGCAGCCAAATTGCTCACAATCATTCAAACAAAAAACGAGAGTAAGACAGTCAGCCTCCGAGCCTGCTTCACCATTTAATAAGATCATGACTGATCTGATATGAACTTCAATTCTGCATTCCTGCATATCCCCAATAATCTTTCATCCTATTGACAATCAAGAATCCATCTACCTCGGCCTTGAAAATATTTAAAGATTCTGCATTCACTGCTTTTTAGGAAGGGAATTCCAAAGACTCACAACCCTTTGTAAAAAAAACCAAACATTACATTGCCACTATCTTAAATGGGCGCCATCTTATTTTTAAGCTGCGACCCCCAGTTCTAGATGGCCCACAAAATGAAACACAGCAAGCTCCCAAAAAGAGCGATCTGAAAATGATCAGCTAATCTATTTTGTTTGTGATGTTGACTGAAGGATATGTATTGGCCAAGACACCAGGGATAACCTTAACTGCTTTTCTTCAACATAGTGCCGTGCAATTTTTACATGGCAAGCACACAAGGCCTTGTCTCAAATATCTCACCTGAAAGATGGCATTTGTGGCAGTATGGCACTCCCTCAGCACCGCCTTGGGAAGGTCAAACTAATACTGGGACTCATGTTTCTGCACTGGAACCTGTAAACACAACCCTGTAAAGTGTTAATGCATCGGTGGATTTGCTGCTTGTATGTTGCCAAATAATCACAACCTTATCAGATTCAAATGTCTCCTACTTCTCAATATCAGTGGCTAGTAAAAGAAGAACTTCAACTGTATTTAAATATGTATATGGGTCATTTAGCATTTCCCTGATTAACTGTCTTATAATGGTAGCACACCCAGCTGTTGTTCACTTGCATTGCCACCTCCAGCCTCATCCCATGAAACAGTTTCAAAATCTCCCCACTCCCGGCCTCTTCCCGTGACCAACCTGCCCTCTCACTCCCACCTCCCTGACCTGACACAACCTGCCTACCTTCTCTCCCACCTATCCGCTCCTCCCACCTCACTGACCAATCCCGACCACTGCCTACCTGCCCTCACCTATCACCATCCCATCTACCTTCCCCAGCCCCACCCCTCTTCCCTCTATTTAGTTCTGAGTTCCCTTCCCTCTCCTCCATTTCTGAAGAAGGGTCCCGACCTGAAATGTCAACTTTCCCGCTCTTCTGATGCTGCCTGGTTTGCTGTGTTCCTCCAGCTCCACACCATATTGTCTCTGACCCCAGCATCGGCAGTTCTTTATCTCTCTGAGCGGGTTGTCATCCTAGAAACATGTAGTTTTTGAAATATTATCTTTTTAAAGAAAAGAGGGACATATATCATAGTTATTGGGAATGGGAGATTCCCTCTTCCCTGCCCCCACCCTTCAATATGAATGGGACAAAGATTCTTCTTAAATAAATCAATACTATTAGATTGTTGGCTGATTACTCATTGACGAATAAGGAAAACCATTAATCTATCTCATTCCTACACAGTCAAAGAATGTTAACAAATCTCAACATATTGACAACTTTTGAACATCCTGGTGCCGAGGAAGCTAGAAAAGTCCAACTCAAACACAAGCTGTCAATTGGTTTAGTGACTACTTTTTGTGAAATTTCCTCACCATGTAAACCCCAGTGATCATTTTTCGTTAACAAATTCCGAATCACAACTTTAATTGACTAGCTTTCAGAATTTTGGCAAATGCTTCCCTGAGCTTGTGCTTCCTTTATGTTGCAGAAATGCAGACGTTGGCAACAGCCTGGAGCATAAAGAGTTCAGCCTCCACGGATTTTAAAAATCCCTTATACATTTCCATTTAATACCAGGGTTGATAACAGCCATTTGCACTGATTGCAGATGGTGTGGGCACTCACTGGTAAATGCCAAGAACTCTTGACATCAATGTCCGAGAGGGTACCTAAGTGACTCTAGTTCGCCACTTGCTCATCCAGACTGCCCTCTAGGACACCTGGCACAAGCATCTCAGGACAGCGACTGCACACACCCCGTGTCCATAGACCCACCATCTGACAAGTACCAGCTTCACCGCTCTCTAATGACACCACCAGGACAGTTCCGCACTTTAATGCTTTGGAAAGTACTGGTACCCATCATTACAATGCTGCTGTAAGGATAATTTGTGTGCGTGGACAGGCACCCAGCTCATGGGTTAGATCAGGGAGCATCTCAGGACTGTTTGATCGCTCTCTTAGTCCTCACTCACTTCGTGTCTATGCCCACAGCATAGAATCATAGATTCCCTACAGTGTAGAAACAGGCCCTTCAGCCCAACAGATCCACAGCCACCCTCCAAACAGCATCCCACCCAGACCCATCCCCCTACCCTTTCCCTGCAATCCTGCATTTCCCATGGCTAACACACCTGATCTACACATCCCTGAAGACTATGGGAAACGTATCATGGCCAATCCACCTAACCTGCTCATCTTTGGACTGTGGGAGGAAACCAGAGTTCCCAGCGGAAACCCACACAGACACAGGGAGAATGTGCAAACTCCACACAGCCAGTTACCCGAAGGTGGAATCAAACCGGGGTCCCTGACACTGTGGGGCAGCAGTGCAAATGACTGAGCCACTGTGCCGCCCCACATTCCAACCTTGCCTCTCCATTTGACATTTTGCCTCTCAGTTGCACCTTATACGATCATAATTCTTCTGTTTTGCATTGCTCCTAAGTGCAGAAACCAAGCAATGGTTGAATGAATATCATGGGTTGGTAGAGACAGCACTATTCCAGAAGAGGGGTGAGAGGAAATCAACACTGGGGGCTGGAGGCCACAGTCTGGATGTGAGGGTAAAAGAGCAGTAGACTTCATTGCAACAGAAGACTATGGTAGTCAAATAACTGAGTGTCTTTAAGAGTGAACTAACTAGCTTCTTGATGAATAAGGGGATCAAGGGTTAGAGTGGAAAGGCAGGAAAGTGGGGATGAAAAACATATCAGCCATGATGGGATGGTGAAGCAGACTCGATGGGCCAAATGGTGTAATCCTGCTCCAATATTTTTTGGTTTTTATGTTCTATCATTCATAAAAAGCAATTTACAGGCATTTAAGCTTGTTAACAAGCCAACCAATCAGATTACCTATTACACAGGCAATGTCAAAATAGGGTTGATGTTGGCAGGTGTATGAGATTCAGAAGGCCATTTTTGAAATGGCTTCTTGATAATTGGGAAGAAAGGGAGACATATCATTCAAGAGGGTCCCCTTGCATATCATAGTCTGCCCCCCAAGATGACAATCCCCAAATTGTGTCTCTCTGATTGGTATCAAAATCAAACCCCTTAACCCACTCCCTAAGCTCCCAGATCTCTTCCTGCCATTCCTGGTGCTCCTGGGATTGCTCGGGCTGCCAGCCAACCAGATTGGCTAGCAGTCCTAAATGGGGGGTGGGGTAACCTTGCATCCCACAAAAGGGCAGAAACCCCATTCTCAGGTAAATAAGGCCACCCACAGAGTGTTAGTGCTTTGCAACAGCTTTTTCTTACATTGTGCTTTCAAACAGATTTTTGGAATGGGAAAGGGTAGGCCCAAACAAAATGATAGTTCCTCCCCTACATACCCACCCAGTAAAATTCAGCCCACTGTCTGTATGTTAAAAAGCCTCTTTGGACTATAAGTACGTTAAAAAGAACACTGCACCTGAAATAGTTGTATCAAAATTGCATTGTTCAATTATTAAAAAGAAATGTTTATATACCTCATCTTATTGATGTTAGACTGTTGACAGATCTATTTACTAGCTGCTTGTGTCCATGGGTAATACAAGCTGCATGAAGGAATGGGCTGGAATGCATGAAAGGCTGGTTCCTGGTTTATTTTCCAACATGATGAAATTGATACATTGGGAACATACAGCATAGGCAGAAAGAGGAATGAAACATTGAAATTCTATGGAATGCCAAGGAATTAGAATAACAACAGGATTGAATAATACTAGCTATGCTGCTTTATATTAAAAATAAATCAAATAATCTTAGGTCTGTGTGAAGCATTGTCTTGTTCTGGAATACAATGTCATAGTAACTCATCAACAGAGTCATTTGTGTGTGAAGCTACATGGGGAGTTTTGCCAGGCTATTCCAGCACAGTGGGTGTCACTGCCAACACCGCTATTATATATCTTCTTGCAGAGATCTCTGACAGCAAGAGTAACAACGGAAAAGTTGTTACTTTCCCTAGCATTGGAGAACAGTTGCCTACTTCCGTCCTCACAATGATCAGATTGCTCAGTTCAGAACAGGAATTAGACCTGGAATCTTCAATGCGAGGACCTGGTTGCTGGGACAAGGAAAAGTTACATGTAAAGTTTTACAAATTAAGCCCAGAGAGATCAATACCAATGAAAGGATAAGCAGACCAATTTGAAGGTGTTTGAATTGGAACCAATCAGAATATTGCACATGCATATGCCTTTTGAAAGAATAATGAATCCCAAGTGTTTGGATTCAGATTTGATCAACATATATCCAGCTCAGATTTAGACCAAACTATTGGGGTTGAATTTTTGACTGGGTTTGGGAATACCCAAGCTACATATTCTTGGAGCTCACAAAGTGGAACATTTAGTTCATGTCTAATCTAATGAGGGATTTTCATCTATTTACAAGGGTGCTAAGTTCACAGTGCATTTTATGAGCTGTACTATAGTCCATGAGGAGTTTGGGATCAGAGTATGGCTAGTTAGCAGCCCCTCCTCAGTCTCCAGTGCAACAGCCCAATACCTCCTACCACTCATTCCCTAGTCCTCCCCCACTCCATCGATTCTTATGTCACCCCATGCCCCCATATAATGGAATAAAAGGTAAAGTTACCATTGTCTTAATAGACCATAGGGCTGTAGTCTTGTTACAAAGATGGTGGCTGATCCTGAGGGTCCCTCTCACGTTAAGCCACCATCAGTCATCTCTTTCTAATGACAGAGCAGCCCTATTGTCTGATAAGTTTTGGTCTGTTTACCTCAGGAAGAGGTGGTAGGAATGCAATGGAGATTCATCAAAACAATCCTTGGGAGGCCCAGGTTGTTTTATTACCAGTATTGAGGTAATAGGTCCGTATTCCTGAATGTGAGGCAATCTCATTGAATTATAGGTCACAACAGGGTGGATGTAAATAGAATGTTTCCTCTGGTGTAGTGAAATTAAAAGAACAAAGTGCGGCCATTGACACCGAAGAGGTGAAAATTTGGCCATTGATCTTGAATCTAAAAGTCATTAGGACCAGTCAGAATGCAGGAAATGGTGTTGTAACAAAAGACGAACACAGACAGAAAAAAATATCCATCATTTTGATCTCTGCTGAGGAACTTCATCAAGGAAATGAAATGAAGCAGCAAATCATTATGATTAATAATGCAATAGGGCGTTATGACACTGACTGGCAGGTTATGACTTCACCCTTATGATTCCCCCTTCGTGAAAATCTAAAAGTAATCACTGTCAAAGAGGACACTCCGATTGGAGGTCTGTTGCCCTTTTTACACGGAAGAAGACAACATAATCAGCCATAAAAACCAAAAGAACTGTGGATGCTGTGAATCAGGAACAAAAACAAAGTTGCTGGAAAAGCTCAGCAGGTCTGGCAGCATCTGTGAAGAAAAGAAATCAGAGTTAACGTTTCAGGTCCAGTGACCCTTCCTCAAAACTGTGGAAGGTTCTGAGGAAGGGTCACCAGACCCAAAAGTCTGAATTTTTTTTTCCACAGATGCTGCCAGATCTGCTGAGCTTTTCCAACAACTTTGTTTTTGAACATAATCAGCCATCCAGACTCCTTGGATGAATCACAGCAATGTCCTGGTATTAAAGGAATTCCTAACAGGTTTGTTGTCCCTGTCTCTAGTACAAGGATAATAGCTGAGTGGACAGGTTGCAACTATAAGGAAAGATTATGCATGCTGGGGCTCTTCATCCTAAGGAAGAGATTTGTAAGAGGGATGTGCTAAAGATTTTCAAAATTATGATGGGTTTCAAAAACGGTAGTCAAAGAGAATACTTGAACCTTCATGGGGAGCCTGAAGCAAGGGAGGCCACAAACAGAAGCTAGTCACCAATAAGGAAATGAGGAGAAATCCCTTTCCACTGAGAATGGCTCCAATGTAGAATTTGCTGTGACATGAAGCGTTTAAGATGAATAGCTCGGATGCACAAACTTAGGGGAAGCAAGAGAAAAAAAAGGGAAAGGAATATGTTGATAAGGTGAAATGGAGTAGGTATGTGGGACAAGGCATGTGTGGAGCTTAAATATCAGCACAGGCGCACTGACTGAATTGTTGCTGTGTTGCATAATTCCAAGTAACAAAAAAAAACTAAATACAATGACATTCTGAATTGTAGGTAAATCTGAAATGAACACCTTCTGCCTTAAATGAAGGAAAAAGAACAACGCGACTCTCAGTTGTAACTCCATTTAATAAAATTAGGTCTGCAAACACGTTCAAATGATAAAGCTAGGCCAGTCAGGAAAAGATTATTTGTAATATGTTATTCAACATAAGGAAATGACATAGCTCACATTCTAAACCAACTGACAACACAAGTTTAAAAAAATATAAATGGATCAAATTTGACTCTGCTGCGATGTTGCCTGATCTGAGCCAGGACATGTATTGATAATGTCTACACGCAAACAACATTCCCTTCCACCAAACCATTTCCTTCATCTGCGGTTTTAATGGGACAGTTGACCCTTTGTCAATATTACATGGTAATGATCTATGTAACATGCTCACTGGGATCCCTCAGTTAGATGCCCCAAATTGCAAATACCAATCAGCCACACACCTGTAGCTTTGTCAGATAAGGCCTTGCTACGTCATAGCCACGAGATCCACAGAGCAAAGTTTTATGTAAAATTTCCTGATTAATCAGCCCTTTTACATCTCTTCCAATTCTGAGCCTGCAGTCAAAAGTTCACAGCTGAATTCACTGATATAACATTTCTTCATGGATGTAATTGCTTTATCTGTTTAAAAAGACAATGAAAGATGTGAGGTGAGCTTCTTAACACTACAAGAATTTAAGGAAAGTTCTGATCAGGGGTCCACATTTCTTCACAGATGCACTTGTCTTCTTTGTTTCAGATCTTCAGCACCTTAGTTCTTTACTTTAAGATTTTGAAGGGGTTTGATGTGGTAAGTGCTGAGAGGATGTTTCCCTTTTTAGGGGAATCTAGAAATAAGGGGTGCTAAAAATGAGAGGTCCGACGTTTGCAGTGAGGTGGGGGGGGTGCAGTTTCTTCTCTCAGACAGTGATTACACTTTGGCATGTTCTTTCATTGAGAACTGCAGAGGGTGAGTCTTTGAATATATTCAGGGCTGATTTTTGATGGATAGGCAATAAAGGGTATAGGACCCAGAAACCAACGTGGAGTTAAGGTCACAACAAGTCCTGACTATTTTGTGTGGGCATTGGTTTCAGCATTGGGGTAGAAGACTCCAGATCCAGGCCCAGGCTAAGCGCTTTAGAAGAAAGACTATAAAGTTGAACTCCTTAACTTTATTTCCTTCTTTTCTACCTTTGTATTCCATGTCTTGGTTTATTTTCTGTGTTTTGACATGGCACTGGAGAATGGCATGTAACAAGTACAGGTGACAATAAATAAATCAAAATACAAATTTTGAGGCAGGAATGGGCCCTTCAGCCCCTCCCATTTGCTCTGCAATTGGTTAAAATTATAATCAATCTGGTCGTGACCTTAAAAGCATGATGCTATCCAGCTTATATTATTAACATGTTTGTCCATTAAGAATCTGCCTAATTCAATGTTAAAATTATTCAATGACCCTTCTCCAACTGCTGTCTGGGGAAGTGAATTTCCACAGGCCATCTGAGAGAAAGGGGTTCTCGTTATCTCTATCATTGATAGAAGGCCTTTTATTTTATAAAATGTATCCCCTAGTTCTGGTTTTTCTCATGATGAGAACCATCCTCTCAGCATCCGACATGTCAGTTCCACTCAGACTCTTTTTTTAAAATAAGAACTCTTTTCCCTTCCTTCTAAATTTAAGGGGATACTGGGCCAAACTGTCAAACCTTACCTCAACTTTACACTCATCCCAAGTAAAAAACAAAAGAACTGTGGATGCTGTAAATCAGTCATTGGATCTGAAACGTTAACTCTGATTTTTCTTTACAGATGCTGCCAGACTTGCTGAGCTTTTCCAGCAACTTCTGTTTTTTTTGCCGCTCATCACAAGTGTCAGGCAAGTGCACTTTCTCTGGACCGCCTCTAATACGGTTATATCCTTCCGTTAGGTAAGGTGACAAAACTGTACACAGTACTCCAGCTGTGGTCTCAGCAACGCCCATTACAGTTTTTATAAAACTCCTCTTAACTTCCAATCGACTTGCAATAAGCAAAAGTTCCATTTGCTTTCCAATCAATTGCTGCACACTAGCCTTTGCGTTTCGTGTACAAGAGGTGCAGATTTATCCATGCTGCAAAGATTTACAATCTTTCTCCACTTAAATAACATATTGCTCTTCTTCTCTTCATGCGGGATGAGTTCCCTATATTCCATCTGTCAATTTCATGCCCAGTCATTGAACTTACCTGAATCTCTTTGGATAACAAGGTGTAGAGCTGGATGAACACAGCAGGCCGAGCAGCATCAGAGGAGCAGGAGCATAGAACATAGAACGTAGAACATAAAACATTACAGCGCAGTACAGGCCCTTCAGCCCTCGATGTTGCACTGACCCGTGAAACCAATCTGAAGCCCATCTAACCTACACTATTCCATTATCATCCATATGTTTATCTAATGAAGTTGACGTTTTGGGCCTAGACCCTTCTTCAGAAATGGGGGAGGGGAAGGGGGTTCTGAAATAAATAGGGAGAGAGGGGCAGGCGGTTAGAAGATAGATAAAGGAGAAGATAGGTGGAGAGGAGACAGACAGGTCAGAGAGGAGGGGATGGAGCCAGTAAAAGTGAGTGTAGGTGGGGAGTTGGGGAGGGGATAGGTCAGTCCAGGGAGGGTGGAGAGGTCAAGGGGGCGGGATGAGGGTAGTAGGTAGGAGATGGGGGTGGAGCTTGAGGTGGGAGGAGGGGATAGGTGGGAGGAAGGACAGGTTAGGGAAGCGGGGACAAGCTGGGCTGGTTTGGGATGCTGTAGGGGGAGGGGAGATTTTGAAGCTTGTGAAGTCCACATTGATACCACTGGGCTGCAGGGTTCCCAAGTGGAGTTGCTGTTCCTGCAACCTTTGGGTAGCATTGTTATGGCACTGCAGGAGGCCCAGGATGGACATGTCGTCTGAGGAATGGGAGGGGGAGTTGAAATGTTTCGTGACTGGGAGGTGCAGTTGTTTAGTGCGAACCGAGCATAAGTGTTCGGCAAAGCGGTCCCCAAGCCTCCGCTTGGTTTCCCCGGTGTAGAGGAGGCCACAACAGGAACAGCGAATAATCTCTTTGGAGTTTTGTTGAGTCCTCATAATTTATTTTTCTGCACATCTTTGGGTCATCAGCATATTAAGCAACCAAATGTTCCAAGTCATTTGTATAGATTATATCATGAATTAGAATAGCAAGTTTGATAGGGTGTATGGCCTAATTCTACTCCTATTTTTATGATGTTATGATCTTAGCTAGCCAATATTTAACACTCAACTAACATCACTAATTTAGACAGATTATCTGTTCAATGTCGTTTCTGGAAGCTCCTCTGCCCAAATATACAGCTACATTTCACACTGTACAACAGTGGCTACTCTACAAAAGATTGACTACATTGACTATGAAGCACTTTGAGACAGCCTGAAGTTGAAAAAGGTGGTATATAAATGTAAGTTTCACTATTTTTAATTTGACCATTTTGCATTATATAGGTGGTGCGGCATTTTCACTTGGAGTTGATGTTAAAGGTGGTATGTTGCCCTTTGGCACAAAGTAAAATATAATCATCAATTAGGACTATAATTATGAAGCGCAAAGTGAGTTAGACTGGAAAATAGTGTCAACATAACTTCTTTGGTCATCAAGAATGGGAAACAGTAAGCAGGAAACTACAGGGCAGTTAGCTTAACATTTGTCATAAGAAAAATATTAGATGCTACTTTTGAAGAAGTTATAGCAGGGCATTTAGAAAAGTTCAAGGCAATCAGGCAGAGTCAACATTACTTTATGAATGGAAAATCCTGTTTAACCAATTTTTTAACCTTTTTGAAGAATTCTCATGTACTTTGGGCAAAGAGAGTTGGTGGCTGCATTGTATTTGGATTTCCAGAAGGCATTTGACAAGGTGCTACACCAAAGGTTATTGCAGAAAATAAAAGCTCATAATGTAGTTGCTAACTTTGCCAACAACACAAAGATACATAAGGAAGTAAGGAGGCAACAGATGAATATAGATAGACTAAGTGAATGGGCAAAGGTCAGAGATAAAGTATAATGTGGGAAATTGTGAAATTCTTCTTTTGGCAGGAAGAATAAAAAAGAAGCAAACTATCTAAATGGTAAGAGATTGCAGGGTTCTGACTTGCAGAGATATCTGGCATGAATCATAGAAAGCTAGTTTCCAGATATAGCAAGTGGTTAGGTAAGCTATAGAATGTTATCATTTGTTGTGAGGGGAATTGAAAACAACAGAAGGGAGGTTATGCATCACTTATTTGGTGTGACCTCATCTGGAATACTGTGTACAGTACTAGTCTCCTTATTTCAGGAAGGATATAAATGCATTGGAAGCAGCTCAAAAAAGGTTTATTGCATGCCATACCAGGAATGTGTGGGTTGTTTTCTGGACAAAGTTTGGATAGGTTAATGCTGTATCTGTCTGTGTTTAGGAGAATAGGAAGTGACTCGCAATCTCAGATAAGATCCTGACAGATCTTGACAGGGTAGATATGGAGTTAAGGTTTCCTGTGATTGAGAATTGAGAACAGTGGGGACATTATTTAAAAGTAATGGTCACCCATTTAAGATAGAAATTAGGAGAATCTTTTCTCATGGAAGGTCAGAGTCCTTAGAACTCGCTTCCTCAAAATGCACCTGAAACAATTTTTGAATATTTTTAGGGCAAAGATGTGTAGATTTTTGGTAAGTGAGGAGGAGAGGGGAATAGGTTATTGGGATAGATAGGAATGTGGAGCTGAAGTTACAATCAGATCAACCATGACCTTACTGAATGGCATAGCAGAGTGGAGGGGCAGATTAGCCTACCCCTGCTCCAAACTCACGTATTCATATGTACAATTACTGACAGATGTTAGAAAACATAGGAAAACATAAAAGCTGGGGACAACAGTAGGCAATTCAATACTTCAAGCCTGCTCCACCATTCAATATGATCATCACTGATCCTCTATCTCAATGCTAATTGAGTTTGTGCAAAGTCATGTCTGATGTCACCCTGAACCATGTAATATTTTAGTTTTTCTTGCTTTCATTCACTCAATGGTTTCTCCATCACCAAGCTGATTACTGATTTATGTGTAGCCAGAATATTTTGAATTGCTATCAGTATTGAGATCTTGGGACTTATGTTAAAAAATGGATTGAACCATTTCTTTAATGGAGGTACCGATCTTGCTTCAAAGTTAGAGGTTGTGGGTTCAGGTCCTACCCCAGACAATTAAGTGAAATTGTGGATCTTACAGTGCACACATTTGCCGTTCCATTTTCCACTTGACAATGGTGACAACATTCAAACTACTTAAAATAAAACCTGACATAACTATGGATGCTGGAAATCAGACACAAAAACAGAATTGCTGGAAAAACTCAGCAGGGTCAATGGATCTGAAACGTTAACTCTGATTTCTTTCCACAGATGCTGCCAGACCTGCTGACTTACTTGACTGTAAAACTCCTTGGATGCCCTGAGGCCATAAAAGATGCAATATAAATGTAAGTTTTTCCTATATTGTGTTTTATATGACCCACTATCAAAATGGCTGGTGTGACACGCATCCATTTACTGCAGAACAATTTCCTAAACAGCAACTGAAATCACGACGAAATCTGTAATATCGATTTACCAAACCTTTGTCAGCAACTAACAAGTCACTTATCTGGAATAAATGGTGGTGCATTCATCAATCTTTCTATGGAAGATGCAAAGCATCTTTGTTAAAATTATAAACAGCAAGACAATGCATCCCTATTACACAGCAAGCTCCCTCACAAAGCAAAACGTGATAACTTCAGACCAGCCATTTTCATTTATGATTTTGCCTAAAGGATAGATCATGGCCAGAACACTCAAGGGAACTTCCTCCAAAACAGAGCCATTGAATCTTTTACATGGGGCCTTCATTTAAAATCTTATCCAAAAGACAATGGGTTTGATATTTGATTGTGAAGCACCATTTCAAATCTACTTAAAAAAAGATGCTCTATCCCTTGGGGCTTTTTTGATTGCTGGGATCCAGGGATCGGTTAGTGTTCTGCCTTAACCTTGATCAATTATATTCAATACTGCCTTAGCATAGCTATTTAAGCACATATACCTGTTGTGGACATCAGTACATTTAACAGCGCCCTAGCCATTATTTATCCCTCAACCACCACGACTAAAACAGAGCCAGAAATTACATGATACCAGGTTGTAGTCCAACAGGTTTATTTGAAATCACAAGCTTTCCGAGCACTGCTTTTCTACAGGTGAAGACTACTACAACAGATTACTGTTCATTACCACTTTGCCGCTTGTGGGAACTTGCCGTGCAAAAATTGACTGCAGTACATTTCCTACATCAAAACAGTGATGACCACTTTGGACTACTCTGCAGGCATGAAAAGCAGAGAATAAATGCAAGTTCTTTCTTTAAATTTGATCCTGACTCTGACTGCCCTTTTTGTGTGTTGTAGTAAATGTCTGGCATGCAATAAGAATGTTAAATGTTTTATACACCAAGAACTCCTTGACCCGCGAATGCACAATATGTCACATGCATTCATGGTTTTTAAACTCAGTGACCTGCAATCTTTGTATCCAATTTGTTGGATATGGAAAATGATCTTCCAGGACACTGGCTTAAGATTATTGCTGCAACTAATAATCACCATAACCCCAGGGGACCATATGGCTTCTCTCTCATTAGAGAGATACAACCCATGGTGAGTTTAACCTGAGGCTTACCATACATCAGGCAAGGGTGAGGTTGAGATGGTAGAACTTTCATAGTGCCCTCAGCCAGTGTATGAATTGAACTGACAATGATGGCATTACTCTAGGTCACAAATCAAGTGTCCAGCCAGCTGAGCTAACCAACCAAAGGAATGATCACCTTTTACCATACAACAGATTGGCCTTGCACACTGTCAGCTTCAATAAAATTCAATATAATTGAATAAAAATGCTTGATGTGACAGGTCAGTAAAGTTCCAGTGAAACGTGAGGCCTAACCAGATCTTTGACTGTATCTTACCAAACCGGTCTCATTAACTGTCCCAAAGGCAACCTCTTGCCCAATTCAAGCCCCATCTTACCACTCACAGTTCCTGGAAAATCTCACCACAGCTGGTATATGCTGAAACTGACAGGCACGCCTAGAGACGACGTGATCTTTAAAAAGCCATTGTCTGTCTAGATAAGTACTGTCCGACTGAAACATCCTGCATTCTTCTGACATTTGCTCCAGACAGCAGAGGAGGGAAGTTTGGCACCGTGCTTTGTGGGCAGCAACCTGGAGCTCCTCTGAAACAGATTGTTGCAGAGACAGGGTGTGGTATTCCCTCAGGGCAGGCAGTGGAGACCATGACTCCTGAACATGTCAGCTGCTCTGATGGTGAAACACTAGCATAGTCTCAGTTCCATGGAGGAATACATGGCAATGTAGGAAGAAGGTCATTGACAGTGTGCAGAAGTGTACCCTAAATGGATCAGAGATATCTACCATGAGAGTTCTTAGAAGACATGACATGGAGTGCATATGGTAGGTGTCTATGGAGCAAGCCTTGAGATGCTGGTTCCCTGTGTCCAATATGAAGATCCTTTGGACTAAGCAGCAAGGTGAATTAACCAGGCACATGCCCTGACTTCCCTGTAGAGTGTTCTCAGCAGCTAGTTTGCTCACCCCTGATGGTAGGATGGGAATCTGCGAATTACTAAAGTGAGATATACAGTTAGTAAGGCTATTAACAAACAATAATCCTCCTGAGTAGGCAACTCACCATTTCCTACTGAGAATTTCACTTCAACATTCAGAACTTACCTAAAAGATGCAGTGTTGAGCTGCAACTCACTGGAGTTCTCACAAGGTTCTGCCATGTTTTCACTGTAACCCATGTCATTGAGGCCATTATAAAATTTCACGCACGGAAACTAGTCAGGCTTGAAAATAATCATCTTCTGTTTTGCTTAACACCTGTATGGTAAGTTTCACATTTGGAGATGAAAGGTAACACCTACAGTTATCAAGTTTGGAAACAAGAGCTCAGGCATTGGAATACACAAAAAGTACACACAAACAAATGTTAATGCATGAAATCTGAAACAAATACAGAGCACTGAAGAAACATAGCAGGTCTGGCAGCATCTGTGGAGAGCTGTTCTGTTCTGACAAAGTGTCACTGAACTTGAAAGATTAACTGCATTTTCTCTCCCCAAATGTTGCAGGACCTGTTGAGTTTCTTTTTCTTGTATTGAAATACACAAACCAGCTGTATTTCAAGGAGCTACTCTTGACAGAGAAGAGGGCATGGAGTTGGGACTGGAAGCAGCCAGAGAAAGTGCTGTCTCAGCCTCTCAAGTATCAAAGTATCCAGTGACAGATCTGATCAAATGTAAACATCAGAACATTAAGAATTCAGAGTGCAACCGAAATATTTGCTACTGCTGAGGATACAAGGCATAATTTAGCATCTGTGATTTCATTAAAATCTTGGTACCTCAAGGACATCTGAAGGACTTCTCTGTATATTCCTTTCATTTTGAAACTGAACTGGACACTATTCCTTTTCAACATTGTACCTCTGTCTATGTAAGTCTGAATTTCTGTCTTTATTATTTTTCTCAGGTTTAGCAAATAATAAAATTGCTCTTCCTTTCATTTTGTAATTGTCTCCTTATTGTTTCTGGTAGCTTAATTACATTTTAATTGGACAAAGTTAATTTAATTGGACAAACAATAAAGCCTTTGTTGTGACCAAGTGGGGCCGTTAAAAAGAGGGGAGTCAATTACCCCCCTCTTCATGCTTTCACAGTAACATATCCCAGTTGAGGTGTTCTGGAACTTGCGGAGAAAATTGCAAGTAATGGTTTTCGCTTGTACTTGTTGCTTTCTGCCTTCTTAGAAGCTGAGAGTTTGGAATCGGCCTTGGTGAGCTGCTGTAGTGCATTTGTAGATCACAGCAGCCATATTGTTCCAGTGGTAGAGAAAGTGGATATTTAAAGTGGTGGATGGACTGCCAATCAAGCAGATTGATTCGCTTAGATGCTGTCAAGCTACATGAGTGATCTTGTAGCTGCACTTCCACAGGCCATTCATTCAACCAATGAGTCATGAGGTGGAGATACAGACCAGAACATATTAATAGGTAACATTGGAGGGCTGGGCAGATTTCCAGATTAATAGACTTTGCTAACTGTCAGCTGTGGGGAAAGAAATATATCTGATTAGGTACATATTTGAGGAGAGGAAAATACACTTCACTGGTGCAATCAATTTAAACAGAACTGTCAAATATTCCAAGTCAGTGAGTGTGACAACATGTAATCTTACTAAAAACACTGACTTTGTCTGTTATGACTGTAATAAATTACGGTCGAGCTGCTGTGTTATAAATCCAGCCTGTCTAATAAACTCAGCTGTTAATTCATCAGTCATTCCCTTCGCATTCTCTCCGTTCAATTCGTTTGAACATAGATAACAAGCATCTAGATCTTTAGTTTAAATGCCATTTGTTTCAAAACCATTAGCACGTTACAGATCAGTGCCCGCATGTACTACTGTGATTAGACTCACCTGCAGCTGAAGGCCCAGTAACAAAATGATCATCCCACTGTGACTCCATAAAAATGCCAACTTTCTTTAGCCTCCAAAGGAACAAATGCTTCCTTGTGCACGAACAAACATGTAGGAATTTCATTTTGACCTTTTGAGGCGACACCACTTAACTGTGCATTTGGTAGATTTATATTTTAGTTGTGCTTTCGCGGAAAGGATCTTAAAAGTTTCTGTCTGAGATATGTTTTTCGTTCTTTCAAATTCAAAACTTGAGCCAGAGGCCCATTTCTGTTTTAAGCATTAACTGAATTTTTAGCAAAGTTAGAAGTAGAAATTAAAATAAAGTATTTTATCAGGGATAGGAAATTTAAAATCTCATTTCAATTAATCTGATGTCTTTGGATCACAATCTTGTTAATAATGGGCCATTTGAATAAGCAAAGAATATTGACAGCATTGTTTCCAGGTTTAGTCTTATATTTTATGCATTTCATAGAAATATTATATCCAAAATTTCATTTATTTCAAATTAGAATTTGTTGTTTCTATTGGTCAATTTACTTTGAAGATATTTTCTGATAAATCTCTTTGTATTAAAGTATAATTCAGAGAAGTTTTTGTTTATGACTAAATAAAAAAAAATAAAAGAACTGCGGATGCTGTAAATCAGGAACAAAAACAAAGTTGCCGGAAAAGCTCAGCAGGTCTGGCAGCATCTGTGATGGAAAAAACAGAGTTACCGTTTCGGGTCCCGTGACCCTTCCTCAGAACTGAGAAAGAGTCACCAGACCCGAAACTTTAACTCAGTCTCTTCCATCACAGATGCTGCCAGACTTGCTGAGCTTTTCCGGCAACTTCTGTTTTTGTTTTTGTTTATGAACCTGACAACATTGTCTGGCACTTTTGACAAAAAGTTGAGTCATGAATAGAAATGTAAGACAATATTTGATGACACAAACAGTAGGCTAACTAATGTGTCACCAACATCATAAGATCATCAGAAGTAGGAATTGAAGTGGGCCATTCAACCCATTGAGCTTCTTGTGTGTGAGCTCCATTTAATGTGGTAAGGAGATCCACCTTTCTGCTCTAACTAGAAGAGTCTTGTTAGGTAAACCATGTGATGGTTATTGCATCACTGCAACTATGTGCAAATTACTAGGATATGATTTACGTACTACAGAGAGTGTTAGGAGTGCACTAGCCTCAGGCCTGTCTCCTACAAGCTCCACCTTTACAGGAGCCAAGTGCCCATGATAATCTTGACAGTTAGTGGTGCTTATTGTACTCAATCAGGCATTAACCCTTTCAGACCCATAAACAACAGGGCCTACTCTGCCAATCAATATGACTGGGAAGTGGGTCTGAGACCTCAACCAGAGGTGGGGAGGGGGTAACAGGGTGTAATTAAAATGATGGATGGAGTTCATGGTTTGAAGTTGTTGAACAGCCTTGTTGAAGGCTGTAAAGTGCCTAAGCAAAAATGAGGTGCTGTTCCTCCTGACTCCTGGAGACATTAGATGGTGCATTGCCCATTGCCTGGTTATTGGATGGTGCAATGACTTCACCCAGTATGGACTTCTTACAGTCCAGAACTGCAGCAGGATGCGGGTCTCCGACGTTCCGCATAATCTCACCATACCATTTTATTAAAGGCTAAGAGGGCCAACGATGCAAGGGAGAGGATCTGCATAGGTGGTAAAGTTGCTGACTTGGCCACTCTGACACCAACTGAGGAAAAAGTGCTTGAAGTGCTTCGGCTTACGGCAGACAATTAGAATTGGATGGTTGGCTCAGCTGAGAATGGAGGAAGGCAATGGGATGGCCTGTTTGCAAGGACAAGAGGACAGAGGTCCAACAGAAAGGGTGACATGGCTGCTGTAATTGTACAGCAATTCAAAGTTCTTGCATAATGTAAATTGGGAAATGTGAACTCTTAGAGAGTTTTCAATGGAATTTCAAATGCTGCCATTCTGGAATGTTTGATACTCAACGATCAGCTTGAGTTTAGAATATGGCCTTAACCTTCCAATTTTCTATCTGTTACACAGGTGAACTGTTAGATGCCCCAGGACACACCACCCCCCTCCACAAAAGAGTGAATTCAACCTCAGAGATGGAAGAGAAAGCCTTAGATGCTGCAATGACATGTTCTTTCTCTGCCACAATCTCCAGTGTAGATCATGACACCTCAGTAAGGTTTAGTTATTTGCACAGAGGGCATTTCACTGGACAGTGAGATGAAACAGGAATCCAGCAGCAGGGGTTTGCCAGAAGTGACCCAGATGCTGAGGTCAAGTAAGACGACGAGGTTCAGGACTCGGGGGAAAGATGGCAGAAGTAAGACGCACGAACATGCGCCAGGATAAGCAGAAGGATTGTGTGCACTGGCAAGGACTTTGGAAATATCCACCCTTGAGCACTGTAGTCAAACATTTTTCAGAGTGGCCTGCCTTCAGCATTGACAGCCTGGTGATGGACTTGTAGGGACAGACCCTGCAAATTTCAGGAGACTTCGTGGGGATGTATTCTATTACCCTGCCTCTGTGACCAGTGGTGCAGAGTTAGAGTGATTGATGTACTGGGATTCTGGGCAAAATTCCAGCATCTCACCCTCTCCAGAAAAGAGAGAGGTGCAATTTAGCAGCTGGCACCCACCAGAAAACACCTCACCAGGCTATGCTGATGGCACCAGCCTTTTCTCCACCCCTCTGTGGTTGACACAATTACTATCTAGTACAGCAGTGACAAAGGTACTCCTGCCACTTATAGAGTCATAGAGCTGTACAGCACAGAAACAGACCTTTCAGTCCCACTCACCCATGCAAACCAGGTATGCTAAATTTCACAGGAGCTATCTTCCACGAGTAGGACCTCGTAGCAAAATCATCTATGACCATGGGATGAACATTTGAACAGCTTCTCTGACTGCAGCTGAACGTGAGGTGAGCTATATTCCTCAGCTTGTAGAAGAAAATAAACAACACCACAACAATCACATTTGGGTTCATATGGAGATAACAAGCGTGGGGCTGGATGAACACAGCAGGTCAAGCAGCCTCATAGGAGCAGGAAAACTTGACGTTTCGGGCCTAAACCCTTCATCAGAAATGGGGGAGGGGAAGAGGGTTCTGAAATAAATAGGGAGAGAGGGGGAGGCGGATAGAGGATGGATAGAGGAGGCCAACAAGTCGAAGAGGTGGGGATGGAGCCAGCAAAGGTGAGTGTAGGTGGGGGGGTAGGGAGGAGATAGGTCAGTCCAGGGAGGACGGACAGGTCAAGGGGGCGGGATGATGTTAGTGGATAGGAGATGGGGGTGGGGCTTGAGGGGGGAGAAAAACAGGTTAGGGAGGTGGAGATGAGCTGGGCTGGTTTTGGGATGCGGTTGGGGGAAGGGAGATTTTGAAGCTTGTGAAATCCACATTGATGCCATTGGGCTGCAGGGTTCCCAGGCTGAATATGATTTGCTGTTCCTGCAACCTTCGGGTGGCATCACTGTGGCATTGCAGGAGGCCAAGGATGGACATGTCATCTGAGGAATGGGAGGGGGAGTTGAAATGGTTCGCGACTGGGAGGTGCAGTTGTTTGTGGCGAACTGAGCGCAGGTGTTCTGCAAAGCGGTCCCTAAGCCTCCGCTTGGTTTCCCCGATGTAGAGGAAGCCACAACGGGTACAGCGGATGCAGTATGCCACATTGGCAGATGTGCAGGTGAACATCTGCCTGATGTGGAAAGTCTTCTTGGGGCCTGGGATTGGGGTGAGGGAGGAGGTGTTGGGGCAGGTGTAGCACTTCCTGCGGTTACAAGGAAAAGTGCCGGGTGTGGTGGGGCTGGAGGGGAGTGTGGAGCGGACGAGGGAGTCGCGGAGGGAGTGGTCCCTCCGAAAGGCAGATAAGGGTGGGGAGGGAAAAATGTCTTTGGTGGTGGGGTCTGATTGTAGATGGCGGAAGTGTTGGAGGATGATGCGTTGGAACTCCCTACCTACGTCCGTGACACCACCCACGCCCTCCACCTCCTCCAGAACTTCCAATTCCCCGGTCCCCAACACCTCATTTTTACTATGGACGCCCAGTCCCTATACACCTGTATTCCCCATGCTGATGGCCTAAAGGCCCTCCACTTCTTCCTGTCCCGCAGAACGGACCAATCCCCCTCCACCGACACCCTCATCTGCTTAGCCGAACTCGTCCTCACCCTCAACAACTAATCCTCCCTCTGGGTTCATATGGAGGTTCTTTTCATTTTTCTGTCCATCCCAAGGTGTGAGTCAAGTAAATTGTTGTTGCACTATCATCATACTTGGGTTCAGTGACTTGTTTATTCTTGGAGAAAAATATAAAGCCCAAGAGGATTTTAGGTAAGGGTGAGCCATGATTTAACCAAGGGTGAAGTTTGATATGGCGGTGAGCAATCATGTGAAGTTACAAGTCAGCCTTTGTTTTCAACAGCCATTCTTCCAAAGCATCAGGTCATTAAACAATTCTGATGCCCGAAAGTTCCTGTGTGAGTCATGGCTTCTGCCCAAGTATCTGCCACAAATCTGCAGCATTTGTTGCCAGTGGTTGCATGTCAATTGGACCTTTAGAGTGAAATAGCCCTTCCTGTTGATAAAAATGAATGGCTGGACTGCTGGTGCCTAGAAGGCAATATGTGTGCAGTCAGAGACACCCTGGTTCTTTGAAAAACATGCCATTGCATGGAAAACCCTGGCTCTTTCAGACATGACTGTTGCAGTCCATTGTAATCTCAATAATTAGCCAGCTCGTTGGGACTTTCCATCTGTGGAAGTATTAGTGCAATGATCGGCCACAGTTGGATGACTCCAAATGCTGGTAAATCAAGATCAGTTTAGGATATCTGATGAGTGGGCGTGAGTTGGACAGAAGGGTCTGTTTCCATGCTGTATAACTCTATGATTCTATAAAAATATTCAGGACTATGGTTATCTTTCGAGCCATTGGTGTTGAACACCCCATGCACAGTTGGAAGCTGTCTCCGTAGCCATTATATCATAGAGAAACATCATTGTTGATCTCAAGATCCCCAGTAGCTTCAGACATTTGCAAACAACTCACTGTGATCCACTAGTCTTGGTTGGCTTCATAATGTCTCTTGGCAAGTTTCTAAGTCAACCATCCTGCCCCTTGCTGCCCTTCATTCTGTGTAATTGGAGTGACTTCTATTATTTCAGGCTTCTCCTTCTCATTCTCCTTCTTCTTCTCATCATCATCCTGCTCCACTTTCACTGGCAACCATGTCTCCCTATTTTCTTGTATTCAGGTAACACTTCCACAAAAATGCCTGCGACTTTCAGTGTTTACATTTGTGAGGATTGACAAATGCCAAACTTCAGAGCATCTCAACGTAAAATACTAACATCCACCACTGACGCCAGCTGCTGCACTTAAATCCACCCTGACAAACATAATGATAAAAGTTGACTTACTCACCTGGCCTTTCTCCCCACCTACACTTTGCAAAGTTGCAATCCAAATGTTTCCCATCTAGTTGATTGTGTTCTTAAAAGCATTTGGTTAAGATGGGTTCACATTCCTCAATTTCGAAGGCAACTCACTCATTGTTATACAGCATCCCAGTGTGGAGATATGGAAAACACAAGATGATGTAATCATGCTAGATATCTTGTCAGCCTGGGCACAAACCTGTCTCATGCTGTAATGGTAATTTTCTGTCCTTTACCTTTTTTTTTCAGAGTTGGAAAGAACAATGATTTTGCATCTGGCTCCATAAAGCAGCAGCTGGTGGTGGCCAACCCACCCACAATGTTGCTTCTGAAAATAACAACAGCCATCAGCTTTCTCAGGCATAGCTCTAGGCTTTGGCACAGGCCATAAATCCGACAGGTGAGCAATTTGTTTTGATACCTACAGCTTACCCAATTCATTCTGATGGGGCCTAATGACATATTTACTTCCATTCTCCTGCCTCTCCATTCCTGTACACCAATGCTGTCACTTTATTCTGACATTTATTTTGAGCTGTCAGCACCCTGTGAAATTTTGACTGCAATTATTTTTTACGCAGAATGTTACAGTGTATACAGCACAAAAAAAACCAGGCCATTCATTCCAACTAGTCTATGCTGGTGTTTATGCTTCACTCAAACCTACTCCAAATCTTTCTGAATTAAATCTGTCAGTATAATCCTTTATACCCTGCTGTATATGTTACAGAACGGAACACTACCAGCTAATGGTTGGGGTAGAATGCTTCTACAAATCATTTTTTCTATACTATGTGTTAACAGTGGTAAAGGAAAAACCCCAAGTGATTCTGAATAGGAAGAGGCACTTTTATTAACAAGGTGTAATTCACTGCACAATAACAATAGGTACAAGATATATTGGTGAGTTAAACATAATGGTACGGATTTTTTGATGGCTTGACAGTCGTTAATCCACTGTAGATGGGATTTCTGCATCATTCCTGCTGTCATGCCAGAGCCACCAGAATTGATGATGCAGGGCTATTCAAAGTGAAACATGAGAAATGCTCAGGCATTGAATTTGGAGTCTCAAATGTGGACCTTGGATGCCATTTTTATTGCACTCAGGAATGGGATACTTGGAGGAATAGCTTGGATCCAGAAGACGGAGTTTGTCTTTTCCAATTAATGAGAGTCCTTACATTGTACCACAAGAAGGCTAAAGATCTCATCAGTTCAAGCAGGTTATGCACAGTCAGTGGGGCCTTCCAAAAATACATTATATTAAGCAGCTAAAGTCTCTTCTTCTGCACTTGGACTAAGAACTTCAACAATTTCCCATTTGTGGGAAAATGATCATTGCTATGCTTTAGAATGAGGATTCTTATGAGTAAATGTTCCTTTCCATCCTAAACTCAGTCATTTTACCTCTTGAAAGCCTCACATGACATTTAATAGTTGGCACCGTACCTGCTTTATCATGAACCCAAAACAGTAGAACACGGATTGCAGAATTGACCTTAGAGAGTTAGAGATGTAAGCCATGAATATTTTCATGCAAGAAAATGGTGAATACAAGAGGTTCATAAGGCAAAGGACAAGCCGTTTATTATAATTATTGACAAATAAGATAGTAGCTGGCAGTTATATACTATATTTCACAATCTCAGGATGCCCCAAAGAAGTTTTACAGTCAATGAGATGTTTCCATGTTCAGATGCCGGAAATGCTGTAAAATCTGGAGGGTCATAAAAGTGATCGAAATGCAAACTTGATCTAAAGTTTTGAATGTGAAAGTAAACTGGGTTTTAGGCGATTTTGTAAGAGCTCTCTTAGGCTGAATTGCTTTAAAATGTCTCTGCCGTCTTACTAGTTTTATTGATGCACTTTGATTGATATATCATCGATTTATTGTTATTGATATGCTCAAAGTGCTTCAACATTTATATCAGGAGGTCAACAATATATCAAGAAGCCAAAAGCAAAGTACTGGTAATGATGTTAAGATTGGGTCATTTCACTCTTTCATGACACCATTAGACTTTTAATCAGATGTCATCTGGCTTGGATGTCCAGGTTAACTGTAATTATTAATTAATTTTTAAAAATTGCACTTTGATATACTATGCACCTGAAAGAAAAGTATTTTGTAACATCCTGGAATGTTTGACACTATTCCAGAGAGACTCTGCACTAAAGAATTGGAATAACTGTATTTGGTCTCTGTATGTGAACATTGCAGGCAAAGCTGCATTTCCTATACATTGTTTTTGAATAGCTGGTGGTTAGCTTTCTTGATTAACTGCAGCACTTTGATACAATTCAGAATTGTACAGTGGTCTGAAAGGGTACGAAAGGATTAATGCCTGCATTTGACTGCATGCAATAGGCTCCATCCACAGTGATGATATCATGGAGACATAATGGGAGAGTGAAGTAGGATCTTGTCTTCCCAAAGTCTTCCCAATGGTCTTTGTAGTAATGTAGAGATTATTCTTATAATGTGTAAATAGTTGCAGAGACACAATAAAACACAATAAATCTTGTTAACTCTGCATGATTCCTCTCGTCACCAAAAATTAGATATGTCACACATACAGAACTGGAGTAGAAAAGTCTTGCTCTAATTGTACCCACAGTACTATGTCCAATTTTGGTCTCCTTATCTCAGGAAATGCATCATTGCCATAGAAAGAGTGCAACAGATCTTCATCTGATTTGTTCCCAGGATGGTGGGACTGGCACAGTGTGTATCAGGTTTCGCCTGGTAGTCAAAGCTACCCCACCTCAAACCTCCATGATAAAGTTCTGGTGACACAGGTTCAAATCCCGCTGTGGCAGATCTGGAATTTGAATTCAATAAATACCTGGAATTAAGATCTAATGATGACCATGAATCCATTGAGAAAGCCCATCTGGTCCACTAATGCCATTTAGGGAAGGAAGCTGCCATCCTTACCTGGTCTAGCCTACATGTGAGTCCAGACCCACAGCAATGTGGTTGACTCTTAACTACCGTCTGGGCAGTGAGGGACAAATGCTGTCTAGCCCTCACCCCGCGAATGAATAAAGGAAAAAAAGGACATTAATTGGGCATTGTGATACTTGCTTTTGTTAGTCAAGACATTGAATACAAAAATAAAGAGGTTATGATGAAGTTGTATACAATGTTATTTAGAAGATAGCCGGAATACTGTGTGCAGATCTGGTCACTGCATGATAAGATGGACGTGATCGCTCTAAAGAACCCGCAGAGGAGATTCACCAGGATGTTGCCTGGTCTGGACCAATTAGCTGTGAAGAGAGATAAGAGAGGCTCAGGTTGTTTTCTTCTGAGCAGAGAAGGCTGAGGGGTGTTCTTATTGAGGCATACAAAGTTTTGAAAGGAATAGATAGGGTAGATAGGGAGAAACTTCTCCCCTTAGTAGTGGGGTCAATAATCAGAGGCACAGCTTTGAGATGAGGATCTGAATGTTTAAGGTGGATTGATTAGTTTTGTTTTCACCTAGAGGGTTGTGGGTAGCTGGAGCTCATTGCCTACAAGGGTGATTGAGGGGAATCCCTCAAGACATTTAGATGAGTACTGAGAATAGTTGAATGTGTGATGATAAGCACAGACATGATGGGCTGAAAAAACTCTCTCCATGCTAAAAAACTGGGTGACTCTCTGACACATCATATTGAGAGAACCATGTTATAATGCCACTAATTTCATGAACACCAAATGATTCTATTCATCAATGAACAAGTCATCTGTGATCATTGGAACTACATCTTAGAAGTCAGTGTCAGGTATCCTGGGTGCTGCCAAGATGCCTGAATTCTCAAGAACTCCAATGTCCTGCTTTATTTCACGAGCTGGTGGCCTTAAAAGAATAGTAAAAATGTGCAGGGGCTATCATGGCTGATGACTCCATTAAGTAACCTTCTGACTGGAATGGAGTGTGGATACAATGCTGCCTACTCTTCAAGCAAGGCCACTATGAAGGTGGCAATAATGAGGATGAGATTCGAATGTTTGGTTCCCACATAGTGCGTGGAGCAGTCAAAGAGGCAATCTGATGGACTCTGAAGAGCTAGGAAGTCTTCTGCAGAGAAATATAAGGACATTGAGCATCATTTGTTGCATGATGGAACAGTGCAGCACGGGGTGCAACAAGCCAGGCATGATTTAATTGACACCCAGTTCCAGTAGATGTGAGCTGGGGCCAGTGATCACTCATCAACAGTAAATCCTGCTCAAAAGGCAAGCTGTACCTGTTTGCTTCCAAAGGCAAACGATGAAGGGTCTAGGCCCGAAACGTCAAGTTTTCCTGCTCCTATGATGCTGCTTGGCCTGCTGTGTTCATCCAGCCCCACGCCTTGTTATCGCAGCTTCTATTTGTTTGGTTTTCTTTGGTTTTGATTAATAAAACTGAAAGTTTTAAACTAATTGAAGGCTTTCTGGCATGTGATCATCATACATTGAACTGTAATATGTTGGGTGACCCTGGGCACTGGGAACAGAGTAACAATCCCTGAGAAATGGTTCTAAGGTGAGATGACATTTAGGACAGGCAACCTATGTAGCCTGCTCCCTAAATAGAAATACATTTTCAAATGCGCACAAGTATTTGGAATAAAGTGTCAGTTATGCCACCTCTCTGCTCTGAGAAATATTTCTTTTTGGTTCCCCTCCCACTTCATGCACGGTGAAGGGTAACTCCTGGCTGGAAGCACTTGACCTGGTACACATCAAGGTTTTAAAAATGGCACCAGTGCAGGAAAGTGCACGTGATCCTGCATGGTGAGACAAGAGGAAGATAGAATGAGACAGGCACCATAGATGCATGGTGCATTGGTAATGGCAAGAGTTTTGGAAATGCCGTGAGAAATTTCGCTGGGGTCCACAGAGAGAAAACGTCCATGAAACTCAACAAAATTAACACTTACTCAATTTGTGGTTCAAATTTACCTGGCTTACCCAAAATAATCAGAAAAATAACATCATAGATATATATATAGATGGGAAAGAAATGAATGCAATTTATTCATTAATCTTACGCCTTGTGGAGGTGGCTATTAGCAATTGCAATTTCCCCAGTTCCACCCTATTACAGCTCAAATATGCAATGTCTACTGACTGTTTGACTAAGTCTGATGAAGGGTTTAGGCCCAAAACGTCAAGTTTTCCTGCTCCTATGATGCTGCTTGACCTGCTGTGTTCATCCAGCCCCACGCTTGTTTTCTTAGTTTTGTGTTGTTTGTTTAATGTTCATAGTAAAGCAGGAGGGTCATGCTACTGTCTAATGAAACAACTAGGCAGATAGTAAAAGAAATGCTTAAGGCAAATAGGTTATTGACATTATGAATTAGCAAATCAGTTCAACTTTAAAACATCTAATTTATGTGTTTCTAAGGCTTTGAGTAGTATCGTATCGCGATAGGATTTTATTTTGGGCATTGACTGTGAGGCTCCTGATTTGTAGTTGGGTTCACTTTGACCCTTTCCAATTATTTTTCCAGCAAACTGTTCCCAAAATATGCTACTGGAGAATATAGGAGAATACTTATCAAGCTTGGAGCATTTGCAGCCAATATTTTCATTACGCAATGCATTACAGGTGGACATTGTTTCAACTTAATGAGATTAGAATGGGGTGTCTTCCTCACAGCACACTAACTGGGCTGCAGCAATATGATATCACATTTTGGGAAGCTGTGTAGAGATGTCTACTCAATTCCTTTATACTTAAGGAAGTGACATTAAGTTGTTCCAGTGTCACTGGATTTTGTCCAGTAACTTTTTGAGAAAGAACTTGTGTCATTTTACAATATTAAAAAATTAAAGATATATATATTTATGTAGTGCCTTTCGTAGCCTCAGGATATCTTAAAGCATCTTACAAACAATTAAATACTTATAAAATATTGTCATAGAGTCATAAAGTCGTACGGCATGGAAACAGACCCTTCGGTCCAACAGACCATGCCAACCATAATCCCAAACTAAACTAGTCCCACCTGTCTGCATTTGGCCCATATCTCTCCAAACATTTCTTGTTCATTTAGTTATCCAAATGTCTTTTAAACGTTGTAACTGTACCGACATCCACTACTTCCTCTGGAAGCTCATTCCACACACAAATCGCACCCTGTGTAAAATAAGTTGTCTCTCATGTATTTTCACCCCTCACCTTAAAAGTATGCGTTCTGTCTTGAAATCCCACACCTTAGGGAAAAGACACCTGCTATTCACGTCATGTATACTCCTCAGGATTTTATAAACCTTTGTAAGGTCACCCCTCAGCCTCTGCTCCAGTGGAGAAAATCCCAGCCTATCTATCCTCTCCTTGTAACTTAAACCCTCCATTCCTGACAACATCTTGGTAAGTCTTTTCTGAACCCTCTCCATCAGCCAATTTACACACAGCAAGCCCTCAAAACCAGGAACAAAAACAAAGTTGCTGGAAAAGCTCAGCAGGTCTGGCAGCATCCGTGGAGGAGAAAACAGAGTTAACGTTTCGGGTCCGGTGACCCTTCCTCAGAACCAGGAATGTGTTTATGTCTGGATGATCTATTTCGGTGGTGTTGATTGTAGGATAAATATCAGATAGGACTCACTGAGTTAACTGTCTGCTCTTCTTCAAAATCGTGCCATTGGATATTTTACATCTACCTGTGAAAATAGATAGGGCCTTGATTTAATCTCATGTCCAAAAGTCAGTGCCTCCAGTACTATAACACTCTCTCAGTAGTGGACTGGAGTTAAGGCTTGTGATTTATAGATGAAAGTGCTACTTACTGAAACACAACTGACATACTGAATGTACTTTATAAATGCACATTTTGTTGTTGCTATTGGCAGATCCAGAAAGTATTACAAAAGTGTCCTTGGGCATCACCGACCAAATAACAAACAAATAACGATTCACATCGCAGTGACATTCCACAAGCAATAACTAGATCCCAATATGACTCTATGCAAGTGAGATATAGCAGCCAATGTATGGGTGCATTGCCCTTTACAACCTAATAAAATTCTGAAAAAACACAGAAATAAAGAATACTCTTTTCAGAAGTGAGATATAGGTGAAAGATAAAGTTCTTGGTGGGTGTTATTTGCTGGAAGGTATAAAATGAGTTTCGAACAAAAGAGCAAATTATTCAATTCAAAGGATTTAAAACTGATCCAGATGAAGATACGATAATTACTAGCTCATAATCTGCCAAGAATTATGCATCAGAGCTAGTCGATGTTTTTGTGTCATTCAGGATTAGAATGAATTTATTTTTTACAAATCCAATGTTTGGACCACCTAGCAATACAACATAGAAATAAAGGAACAGTGGATGAGGTAGGAATAATGATATTGCAAAGTATGTGGCAGCACGTAATATATATGACCCCATTCACAGGGGCTGCTGTTAAATCATTTGCCTAAAATGGCAGTTAACATGGCATTTGGTTTCAGTTTTCAATGATATTAAGTATCTTGGTAGAGCTGTCAGAGGACCACTTAAGAATAATTTAAAGCTATGGGGCACTCGGTCGATGGGAAGGCACTGCACGCAATGCTTCAAACGGAGCTCTCCATTCCTCCTCCTAGCTTGCTTTCAAAATGGATTTGATGTCAAGGATCTATTTGTGGGCCTGCTGCTTGAGATCCTTTCAGCAGAATGGAATCTGATAGCTGGAGAATCCTGATGTGATCCTAGACCTGGTCCCAATGTGTTAATATGCCCGTTTACATTTTATGGTCGAGGCAGCTGTCAGTGAGATGACAAAATTCCACCAAGAATCTCCTGATCTGACGGATAGAATGTATTGTAGACTTCCAGGATTCAATTACGTAAAGGAGGATTAATACTTTTAATTAGTCAATTAGCTTTTACGTAAACAAATAAAACATTAATCTGTGGGATTGTTTCATTGTTGGAATTGTCACAGGAGGGAAATGTAATGCTGTTGCCTCTGAACAGGTTTGAGTTCAAGAGCCATCACAAGAACCTGATGACACATCCAGACTGACGCCTCAGTGCAGTGCCAACTGAATGCTGAATTGTCAGAGGTGTCATTTTTCAGATGGGACTTTAACCTTGAGCCCGCTGCCGATGGGCAAGAGACCCCATGGCATAATTCTGATGAAAAGCATGGGCGATTTCTCCCTGATGTGTCGGTCGATATTTATCCCTAACGATCACTAAATCAGATGATCTGGTCATTATAACATTGCTACTTGTGGTAGTTTGCTGTGTGTAAAATCGTTTCCAATGATTTTCTCCTTACAATAATGACTGCACTATAAAAACACATAGTTGACTATAAAGTCCTTTGGGGTACATCTGAGACTGGGCCTTACACAAATGTCAGTCTTTCACTCTTTACTTTCCAATACAAATCAGGACATTTCCAAGTAAGCACACAGAGCTATACTTCTATAGTGGTTTTATTAAATGTCTCTTCTTCAGCAGGAGATGGCCAGGCTTCGTAAGTTTATTCAGGGTAGGTTTCATTGTAGCCAGTCCAATACAGTCAACTTCCATATTGACTATGCAGAATATTTAAAAAATACACAAGTTCTCTGACAACGAAAAATCATAAATGTTATCCGTAGGGCTGATCAGGCCAGATTTGAAATTGAGATATTTTCCAAGTTCTCAATGAATGCTTCCGTTACACCAATTTATCAGTGTCCCTCCTAACTTATATCAGAGAATCCAAAGATCCATGCACCCTTTGGAGAGTGTCAGTGTTGCGCCATTATTAGGGAGATACAACACTGAAGGAGGCTAATCAGTCCATCATGAGAGCTCTTTGAATGAGTGATTCAATTAGTCCTACTGCTCTGCCCTTTCCCCATACCCTTGCAAATACTCCTGTGTTAAATACATATCCAATTTTATTTTGAACATTATAATTGAATCTGCTTAACTTGCTCAGTAAAAACGAAAATTCTCCTCATCATCCCCTGGTTTAGTTGCAGCATATCTTAAATTTGTATCATTTGGTTACTGACCAGCCCTTCAATGGAAACTATTTTTTAACTTATCTTTAACATAAACACATTTATGAAGTAATATGGATCTATAACTTACTGACTTCTATTTTATGAATGAAGGCACATGGTTTTCTCTATCGATATAAACTTTTAGACTCAAATTTGAACATATTCTGTTTCACAGGTTCTTCTATTTGTTTTTTTGATTGGAAGAATAAAATATTGTCCTGAGAAAACTTAATTGATATTATGATTCCCTTCAACCCTTAACAAAGAAGTAGACATTATTCAGAAAGCCTTATCAATAATATTGATTGAACAAACTGTTGCATCAGATCCTGAAGAGGGCTGTAATACCAACGTTTATAAAGCTGAAGATAAGTTTGAATTCATTTGCATATCCCTGTTCACAAATGCCTGTGTTAAAATACTTCGATGTTTTATATGTAGGTTCTGATTTCAGGATTGTTACAGAAAAGTTATGTAATATTTTTCACAACAACAGAATATCCCAAAGTAGATGACTCTATGATTCTGTGAGGTATGAAAACGTTACCACTATACCAAGTTTCAGTATCCTAATATTTCAGTATTTTAAACAAGAATTGTATAGTCCATCCCAAAATTTCCATCAATTAAGATAACCCTTTCTCTGTTTTTTTTTGTAACTTACATTGATTCTCCCATGTAGAGAGTTAACCCTATATGGGGTTGGATTTTGTGGCCTCTGTTTGTGGGTATTTTTGGTGGAGATCTACATAAAACGTAATAGGTGGCTGGCCTACTATGTCCCTCCTCATCCCCAACCTGGTCCCCACAACACAGGAGCAGATCAAAATCAACAACCCACTCACCTGTGTTTTTTTGAAGGAAAATGTTTAATGGGTAATTGGGTATGTCAACAGGCCAATTAACCTGAATAACATGCTACCCACAAAATAAGCCAGTTGGCAGAGGCAAGCTGGCGTATGTCAATAACTGTTCTTTTTAAGCAGACTGGCGAAAATCTTGGAAGGAAAGTTGTGGGGTGTGGGGTAATGCCCTTTGGATGGTACCACCTGTGCACTAGGGGGGCACACCTCCCAATATATTATTTGCAAACCCCACCGCCCTTGTCACTTACTGCCTGGCCGTCAAAATCTGTCCCCTCCCTAGGCTTCTTCAGCCATTCCTGCACAAGAGTTCATGACTTAACTGGGCTCAGACTCCATGCCTGTGGAGCCCAGTTACAGCCTCAGCTATCCATTACTCAGTTCTGGCACTACTGAGACTGTTGGCTCAACAAACTGGAACAGCGCCTCTTAAGGGCAGGACTTCCTCCCACTGAGGAATGACTTCTAACTTTTAACTACTCGAGGACTACTGTTGCAGGGTTTTTAACACAGGTTGGCTGGCATCTGACATCTACTTTGCATGTCAAGAAGTATGTATCCTTATATCTAGCCAATGAAAAAGATGCAATGGGCCCTGTCAATACTGATGCAGGGGGAACAAACAATGACAGGTATTTAGTGCAGTGAGGCTTGCCTGCTCCTCGGAACTAGAAGTGCCATTCTTTTTTTAAGATTCTCAACCTTTGACGAAATACAGTACCACAAGAAGCCAACAGTCTCAACCATCCAGGTAATGAACATAGAAAGAGAGAGATATTGTGAATTGGGACCAATTCTGTCACATTTGTGATCTCACAAGACAATCAATGGGTAGTGATCAGGAATGGGAACTTGAATTATGTTTCATAAAAGCAGAGTAAAACTTGAGCTATCAAGCAAACAGACAAATAACAGTATAATTTATAGTGAAACAGAAAGGGTGGGGCAGGCTGATGTAACCTCATCATGAATACAGCATGAGAAATAACTTCCCCCAACCAACTAACTCTGGCATTTCCACTCCTGAGTCAACGGAGTTACATTGAGAGACCATTCAAAGACAACCAATGGTTTCTCTTCTATCTAAAGAAAATTAGCTTGATGTTGAACTGCCAAACAGTCTCAATTAAGAGATTAGCAAATTAACTTAAGCCCTTCAGTAGAACAAGCTCTGACCTGTTTCCACTGTGGGAGATAAAGTACCTTGTGATATTGCAAACACTTAGCCACTTATCTCATTGCTGATGCTCCCCTCCTGCATATTATGTAAGCAGAGCAGCAATTAAGTTACTTTTAGCATTCAAGACTTAGAAATGGCACCAAAATACATTTCTCAACAGGAAGAGGCACCTTTTATAATAAAGAAGAAATGTTTAATTAATTTAAGACTTAAGAAAGTAAGAAAGTGCAGAGGCAGGGCAGGATTTTTGAATAAATATTTTGAGAATAAGGCCATTGTCATGTTTTATTATATAAAAAGAGGAAAAGTATTGGTACTTCAAATAATAGGCTAGTCTCCAGTTATTAGACTTAAGAAAGAAAAAGTGTTTTGGCTGTCATGGTGTTTCTTTTGGCTGGTAGCCATTAATTGCTCAGTTGGCATTTCTATAAAAATCCTGTTGAACATCTTTAAAACTGTTGTGACAATTTCAATGGAGACGTTTTTAGGTCAACAAACACATTTCTTTTCCCTAACATTATGTTTCAAAATGTTGTGATAAGAAGATTACGACACAATGTCAAACTTTCACATTTTTACCAGACCAAAGCTAAAAACAACAACTTAGTTTCGTCATTAAGGGCTGTTCCTTTAGAGAAGGAGGGGCAAGCCATCCACTTGGATGTACTCTTGCTGGCTTTCATCATGTTGGTTGTGCCTCTTGGCTGTGAAACAATTCAGTTCTATTAAACTTTGTTATCCGTCACAGGCAGTTGTCATTCAGCACTTAGTGCCCATCTAAAACAGATGCCGGCTTTCAGCTAAATATACTAACTGACTCAGTCTCTGTTTGTTTACCTGGAATCACAAATTATTGATCAGACTGGTAAGAAATTCAGTTGAGTGTGAACGTGGCTATTTTTTAACTTTATGACAATTATCCTTTCCTGTTATGCACTTTATCGCAGTTAAAGATATTCTCAAAAGCCTTTTCTTTAAAAAAAAGCTTCCTGTCATGAAAAATGTCAAAAGTTTATAAGATCAGGAAAGCTAACAAAGGACAATACTAAGTGTGTTAAAGGCTGCACACAGACTGTGGCAGATTGAACCAGTTTGTAACTGAATGTGCTGCAACAGACTACATACACTGACTGTGTAACAGACTGTATATGGGCTTTACCAGACTGCACGCAGTTTCATGGAATCCATACAGTGTGGAATTGGGCCCTTCGGCCCAACAAGTCCACACTGACCCTCCGAAGAGCGTCCCACCCAGACCCATCCCCCTACCCTTTCCCTATAACCTTACATTTCCCATGGCCAACACCTAATCTACACATCCCTGAACCCTATGGGCAATTTAGTGTGGCCAATCCATCTAGCCTGCACATCTTTGGATTGTGGGAAGGAACTGGAGCACCTGGCCAAACCCACACAAACACGGGGAGAATGTGCAAACTCCATGCAGACAGTTGCCCGAGGGTGGAATCAAACCCAGGCCCCTGATGCTGCGAGGTAGCATTGCTAACCACTGAGCCACCATGCTGCCCCCGAAAGGTGCCATATAAATGCAGTAGGAATTGGTTTTTCTTTAAAAACAATTCTCAGTTTATGCTAACTTCCAATCAACCAAATCCCTTCCCATTCTTTCCTCCCTTCATTGTTTTCTCAGAAGGCATTCATTCCTTCCTGGCACATGGTTTGGTTGGTACATGGCCCTGGTGGAAATCTTCGTCCTACTGATGAGTGGCATATTGCTGTACCTCATGGTGGGGGGTGGGGGGTGGCGGGGGGTGTGGGGGCAGATGGCAGAGAAATGGATCAGTGTTCACGCAATGCCAAATCTTTCACACCGCATGACTACGTTTGCTGACAGTCCAATAACAAATGCGTCAAGAAGCCAGATGCATCGATACTTGCTGTTTCCACAGGAGCTCACCCACAAGCTGCTCACCACAGCCACGATTCTCATCTCTGCATCAAAATGCAAAAGACCCTCTTCACTGACACAGTGTAAAGTCTGACACTCCTGTGCAGGACCAAGAAGGTCCTACACTATCAGGGGTGCCATCTTTCGGATGAGTTGTTAAACCATGTTCTTATTCACCATCTCAGTTGAACTTGAAAGATCCCAGGACACTATTTGGAAGGTGGGCAGGGGCATTATCCTGGCTAATACTTATCCCTTAAACATCCTCATGAAGGGTTTAGGCCCGAAACGTCAAAATCCTCTATCCGCCTCCCCCTCTCTCCCTATTTATTTCAGAACCCTCTTCCCCTCCCCCATTTCTGATGAAGGGTTTAGGCCCGAAACGTCAAAAAAAACACAGCCATCTCATTATCTCATTGTGTGCGGGCTGTTACTGAACATGAACTGTCTGCCGAGTTCCCTAAATTAAACCAATGACTACACTTTAAAAAAGTACTTAATTGGCTGTAAAGTGTTTTGGGTCATCCTGGGGATTTGAAATGTTCTCAATTAAATGCAACATGCTGAGAGGATGCTTCCCCTTGTCAGGGGAGATAGTAAGAACAGCCGATGCTGTAGTCAGAGATAACACAGTGTGGAGCTGGTGGAACACAGCATGCCAGGCAGTGTCAGAGGAGCAGGAAAGCTGACATTTCAGGTCAGGACCCTTCTTCAGACATTCCTGATGCTGCCTGTCCCACTGTGTTCCTCCAGCTCCACACTGTGTTATATCTAGAACTAGGGGAAATTGTTTACAAGTCAGGGGTCTCTCATTTAAGGTGGTGATGTGAAGAAATCGTTTGTCTAAGCAGTTTTTTTTTGTCTCTGGAATTCTCTCGCACAGGCACTAGTGGGGGCTGGCTCACTGAATATGTTCAAGGCTGGGTTAGATTTTTGATCAACAAGGATTATTGGGGTGGAGGCTCAGATAGGAAAGTGGTGTCAGGGATATGCCCAGATCTTTTTAACACACTGTGATGTACTGTAACAGATTGCAACACAGGCTCCAACAGAGTACATTCATAATTTGATAGACTGCAGACTGGTTGCACACAAACTACAACAGACTGTACTCAGACTGTCATGGACTGTGCTCAGACTGCAACAGGCTGCATGGTCTTTAGAAATGACTACACTCAGACTGGATAAAACAGAAAATACTAAATTATTTGAAAGCCTGCTTCAAAATTTCTTAAGAATAAGCCCCATTTCCATGAGCTAAGAAACTCCATGACTTTTACCCACTTGTTTTTAAAGTGCAGTCATTGTAGGGAGAAATAGAAAGCATTGTGTGGACAGCAAGATCCCATGAAAAGTAACAAGATGAGTGCCTATTAATCTAATTTTGCAATACTTATTGAGGGAGAATGCTGCCCAGCAAACTAAAAATTTGCACCCCTGCTCTTGTGTAAATGGAACTAATGCATAACTCTTTGTGGAGGCTAGACAGGGTAGTAAAGAAGGCATTTGATACACTTACGTTTATTGGTCAGTGCATTGAGTATAGGAGCTAGAAATCAGAGAATCCCTACAGTGTGGAAGTCCATACCAACCCTCCATAGAGCATCCCAGCCAGACTGACACCCTACCCATGCATTTCCCACCCTCAACACTATGGGCAATTTAAGCATAGCCAATCCACTTAACCTGCATATCTTTGGACCAGGGGAAGAGACCAGAGCAAACCCACTCAGACAGTCACCCAAGGCTGGAACTGAACCCATGTGCCCTGGTGCTGTAAGGCAGCTGTGCTAACCACTGAGCCACACATTAGTTAGGCTACTGTTGGAATGTTGCACTCAATTCTGGTCTCCCTGCTAAAGGAAAGACGTTCAACTTGAAAGGATGCAGAAAAAATTTACAAGGATGTTGCTGGGGTTGGAAGGTTTTAGCTGTAGAGAGAGGCTGAGTAGGCTCGGGGCTATTTTCCCTGGAGCATTGGAGGCTGAGGGGTGATGTTATAGAGGTTTATAAAACCATGAGGGACATGGAGAAGGTGAATAGCCAAGGTCTTTTTCTCAGGGGAGTGGAGCTAGAGGACATAGGTTTAAGGTGAGAGGGGAAAGATTTAAAAGGGACCTAAAGGGCAAGTTTTTCACTCAGAGGGTGGTGCATGTATGGAACAAGCTGCCAAAGGAAATGGTAAAGGTGGGTACAATTACAACATTTAAAGGGCATCTGGATGGGTACATCAATAGGAAGGGTTGAGAGGGATATGGGCCAAATGCTGGCAAATGTGACCAGATTAATTTCTGGTCAGCACGGACGAGTGGACTGAAGGATCTGTTTCTGTGCTCTATAACTTTATGACCAATTCTATCTTCCTCTGGACTGTAGTTCACACCAAATCCCACTCACCAATTAGCTTTGTGTTTGTTAATCAAACTTGGCTCCTCAACTCCCCAACACTTTGATTTGAAAATACCTATCATAGTGTTCAAATCCTTCATGGCCTCACCCCCCTTTATTTCTGTAACATCCGAGAACCCTGCAATACCTCAAGAAGTGTTCGCCCTCAATTTTGAGCTCCATGCATCCCCATCCTGAATGCAACATTGCCTTTCTTGCCCATTTGGGTCACAAGCTTGTGCCTAAACCTTGCCTCCCCTTCATCTCTCTCTCCTTTTTTAACCTGCTCTGTTAAACCTGCCTTTGGATCAAACTTTCAGTCACATGCCATGATGTCTCTTTCTTTGGCATTGTGTCAATTTTTCTCCAATTACTGGATGACATGGTGGTTCAGTAGTGGCACTGTTGCCCCAAAGACCTGGGTTCGATTCCAGCCTTGGGTTCCTGTCTATATAGAGTTTGCATGTTCTCCCCATGGCGACATGGGTTTCCTCCAGGTGATCTGGTTTCCTCCCACAGTCTAACGTTGTGCGGGTTAACTGGATTGGCCATGCTTTAAAAACAATTGCCCAAAAATATGCAGGTTAACAATGGTGAAAACTTCATATTGGTTTACAGTGGGATAGGTCAGTGCAGACTTCATAAGCTGAATGATGTCTTTCTTCACTGTAGGGGTTCCATGATACTGTGCAAGTCCTGTGATGTTTTCATCCCTCACTTATCGACATGAATCTACTAGCTGAAGGAATGGAAGAGGAGTAACATTGGCAGAAAGACGGGGCAGACTGTAACATGTGTGTCACAATGCTTTTTGAGATTCTGAACCAAAAACCAGCTTCAGGAGACAATTTAGCAGCAGACTACCAATTTAATGACTTCACTTGCAAGTAAAACGGCTGAATTAGAATATGATATGGCAGCTGTGCATGAGATTCCTATGTCAAATTTGCAGTCTCCAGTGTAAATTAGTCACAAATAATCCTACAACAACCAGACCATTAAAGAGATGCTATCCTCAGGGTAAAGTACCCCTTGGGACATGTTATTCTATCCACCCATGTTCTGCCCTTCCTCGCACTGAATGTGGCATAATAATTACTTTATAGAAAGCCTCTGCTAAGGCTGAGTATGGAAGCTATAATGCAGTCTTTAGATGGCATCAAATGGCACATGCTTGGCATTTGGGTAGATATTACTAACTGAACTTTAATGTGAGAAAACATTGCCACTTTGGCCATTCGATCATGACATGTTTTTGGGTGTTTCTATAGTCAGCAAAAAATTTCCACTTACATCATATTTATTAGTAAATACAGTAGGAAACACTGAATATTTTAAATTAGAATTAGGTGAACACAACCAAGAAAGAGTTCTTCATCATTTCTGATGAAGGGTTTAGGCCCGAAACGTCAAGTTTTCCTGCTCCTATGATGCTGCTTGACCTGCTGTGTTCATCCAGCCCCATGCTTGTTATCTCGGATTCTCCAGCAGCTGCAGTACCTTTTATCCCCAAGAAAGAGTTCCTTCATATTTGGGCAAAATCAGAAATCTGAAGAAGAGCCCACTTCTTTTTCTCTTATACATAAAAAGGACAGATCTCTCCCATCCTAACAAACTCAAAAACATGTCCCAGTTAATACCCTGTGCAATTTTACTAAATGTAAAACAATCGTCTCCACATAACTAAAAACAATGAAAAATAACAATTCCTATATCCGAATAAACGTAGCATAATGCATGATGCTGGAAATCTGAATCAAACACGGGGACTACAGGGAAACTCAACAAGTCTGGCAGCACCTGCAGAGAAAGAAATAGAGTCAATATTTGCCTCCTCTTCGGATCGGAACAGCAGTAAAGTAGAGAGATTTTTTCTGAAGAAGGGTCTAGGCCTGAAACGTCAGCTTCCCCGCTCCTCTGATGCTGCTTGGCCTGCTATGTTCATCCAGCTCTACACCTTGTTATCTCTGAAGTAGAGAGACAGTTGGTTCAATTTGGTTCCAGAGCAACTGGAGAACAAACTCTGCAGGTATAACCAGTGTCCGCTGATTGTGATTTCTGACTAGTCCCAGGCCAGTTATTTCAGTAGAATATACTGAACTCCTTTAATCTTTTTTCAGTCACCTGGCATAATATCTCCTTTGGCTTGATGTCACTTTATGTCCAATTACACCTCTGTTAAGTGCTTTGGGACATTTTGCCATGTTAAATGTGCTATTTAAGTACAGGGTGTGGCTATTAATGGCTTATAATTAAGTTTTGCACATGGTCTGAGGGCAGAGGAGAGGGCACTTACTCTATATTTAACCATGCATCAAACCAAACCAAGAAGTGCTCAAGACTGAGGCAACAATATCTGCAATACCGACATTAACAATGTGCATTTATATAGCATCTTTAATGTTTAAAGCTTTCCCATGCACTTCACAGGAGCTGTAAGAATTTACATTTGAGAACAAGCCATACTTGGGTCAAGAGGTTTAAGAGTTTTAAGAAAAGATTGGAAGGAGGAAGAGATGAAGGTACAAAGAGGCGTAGTTAGGGTATTTCAGAGACTAGGGTCACCAAATAAAAACAGAAATGCTGGAGAAGCCCAGCGAGTCTGCCACATCTATGGAGAGAGAAACAGAATTCATGCTTCAAGTCCAAACATTCTTCTTCAGAACCGAGTTCCCTTCCAAAGAAGAGTCTTTGGACACCAAATATTCACTCTCTATCTCTCTCCACAGATTCTGCCAGATTTGCAGAGTTTCTCCAGAATTTTCTGCTTTTATTTCAGATTTCCAGAATTCACTGCATTTTGCTTGTAGTTGAGAGATTATAATTGTGTGATGATGAAAACTGGCGATGCATAAGAGCTCAAAACAGAGGAGTTCTGAGTTCTTGAAGAGTGCTAAGGCTGGAGGAAGTTACAGAGATTGGTGGGCAGATATGAAAACATAGATGAGAATTTCAAACTGATGTATAACAATCCTCACTATGAAAAGCAGAAATTTCACCCAAAGGGGTAGCACTAAAACAAAATGCAGAAGAAAGGAAGGCTGCATCTATGGTTTTCCCTCTACTTATTGGAACATGGAATCTTACTTAGTACTTAATTACTGTCCAAAGAAAACTAGAAGCTTTAGACAGCAGGACACTCTGAAAGAAAGCTATTTTTCACCAAAGAGCTTTCATGCCTCTCTTAATAAATGCATGTTTGTTGATTTATGTAAGTGTGATGTAGGAGGATCCAAATGAATGTAATCTACATCAAGCAAAACGCTAACCATTGGTGAACAGTGTGAATAATGAATCTCCACCGTATTCGATGGATGCTATTAATAATAATTCCTTGCTTTTCTCATTTCACCACGTATTCCAGTGATTAATCAATTTATTGGGCTATGTCACTGGCAACAAATTGCTACCACAAGACAAATTTATTGCCTTATGATAAAAGAACTTGTTTAGATACATATAAATTAAATCCTCTTTCATTATTTGAGTTTAATGTTCACATGGATGACCTGAATAGTAAAAAGGCTAGCAGGGGTAAGAATATCCAATTATTCCGCTTGTATTTCTTGGTGGTGTAAGCAGCCATAAAAAACAAAGTCGTTCTGTGCTGCTTAAGTGACCCTTGTCAAATATTAGGCTGTAATGATTTCACACAATGATCAGAAAAGTTTCAGAGTTTTATCCGCACACATTTCCTAACAACCTATAACGTGTTTGTTAAGTCAACTGGCATAGTCTTTGCCCCTCAGAGCAGGACTGACACCAACAAACAATTACAAAGAGCTAAAGTAAGCAATTACTTTTCTCAGCTCGTAGCCCAGTCATTAACATAAGCGTAAACAGAGTCTACAGATTTAATATTCTGTGATAACAATATTTTTTTCCAATCTGTTTGCAAATCACTGATTCTCGCTTAGGCACAGTTCCTTGAGCATCAGCAGCCAACTAGCCCCTTGCCTAAGTATTGACTTTTATTTAGTGTGTTAGTGTAGACAGTAAAAATGATGCCAAGTGATTCAATTGAAAAGAATCTCACAGCCAACACTGAGATTTTTCTGCTCCAACGTTCATACTTTTCATAGAACTAGTTACAAGGTGCACAGAAAGCAGGTATTTTCCTTGGTCGAGAGGTCATATAGGTTTAAAGTAATTGGCAGAAGGCCTAGATAGGGGTTGGCAAATAATCTTTTCATTCAGAGCGGGTTAAGAGTCTGGAAGCCACTTCCTGAAAATATGACATGATGTATTTAAAAAGTACTTGGATGTTGCCTTGAAATGCAGTAAATTTTGTGGCTACAAATTAACATGAAAGTAACATTAGGCTCGGTAGTGCTTTATTGGCCAAAAACATTAAAATGAACTGAATTATTTTATGCGCCATAACCAGCTAGGGTTACAGATATTTTCAAACCGATCTTTTCAGAGATGTTATTACACACCTCTGGAGCAGGTGACGTGAAACCAGGCTTCCTAGCTCCGATGGAGGGACACAACCACCGTACTGCGAGAATCCCTCCATCTGAGGCTACATACAGTATTGATTTAATGTCATCTGCAGGTATACGTGTTAAGACTGTGATAAAGTTCTACATTTTTGAGGAGTAAGGTATGTTGACACAGTGGTACTAGCAGGAGAAAAGATGCCCGAATCCTCTTCCCAACTACATGTAGATCTAATTTAAAGGTATCATCCATAGTTCAGGGATGGTAGTCTTTCCTGTAAGCCAGAAGTATGTAGGTTCAAAGTCCAGTCTGGATGCTCAAGCAGTACTCCAGTTCAACATTCAAAGGGTATTTCAGGTGGAACTCTATGTTGAGACATTATCTGCCTTCTCAGGTGGATGTCAAAGATACCAGAGAACCATTCAAAGCAAGACAAGGGGCACTCCTTTGGTGTACTGACCAAAGATTTAACCAATCCCCAAAACAAATGATCCCATCATTGTCTTGCTGTTTGTCAGAGCTTGCAGGGAGCAATTTGGCTGCCGCCTTTCTAACATGACAGTAGCAACTGCACTACAAAATGTCAGGCACTTTATGATGTCCTGTCGTCATGAAAGGTGATATGTCAGTGGAAGTCTTTCTTTGTTAGTCTCTCTGGCCTATCTACTCTTTGATCATGCAGGAGAGTTTAAGCACGCTCTTTGGTCTGACTTCTGACTTCCCTTAAAGGGTTAAGCACGACAGTGATCCCTAATCACAGTTTATCACAGAGAGCAAAGCAAGCTCTTTGCCTACCTTCTGATTTCCTTTGCTAATCTAAGCATAGCCTCTGCCCCATTTCCAATTTATCATGCTAAGTTAAGTGGTCCTGCGCAAGTGTAATTAATTAGTCCCCTTCCCTTGAAAGCCATCCTGGTTCTGTCCAGTTTAATTCACGATAATTAAATTTCTTCATGATCACCATCCACGAGAAAAATCCCAGTATTATTTAATTAACTTGCTGCAGGGTCATTGGAGATTTACATGTATTTGCATTACAGGAGCTGCAGGGATCCTCATGTCCGGTGTTAAAAGGGTTAAGTCAGTCAGCACAATCTCTTTCCCCAATTGCATTCAAAGAAATACACGCTGTGTTGTAATTGGCAATTTGGGCTGTAAAAATCAGTGAGAATTTTCTGCAGTTAATCTTTGGAAAGAAAAAAAGGAGAGTCAGAAAATCTGTTCATTTATTATGCCCACTTTAATCAATTAGCGTTTCAATTAATTATTAATCATTAGGATTCTGCACCTTTAGCAAGATCCTATATTGCTGAAATGTTTCACTGTGGAGAACAGTCTGCAACTAGCTGTAGCCCGCAGTTGAGCTAGTGGTCATATGGGTTTTTGCAGTACAAAAGTGATAAATGGATTTTGCAATCTAGGTGTAGCAGTATTTTTGGTAGTGCAGTGAAATGCAAGCTCCCTTGTCTCCCATAGCAATGAGGGCAGAGTCCCCTTTAATGTCTCTACCATCCCTTGAGCTGTTCAAAGGGCATAGCAGATACCTGGCATACAGTGAAAGAGTGGTCCCATTTCCCTTATGATATTCCCACCGCTGCCCGAACTTCATTAGTAGAATGTTGGAGTAGAAATGCACACAATGTGCTATCACTTGTGCTTTTCGAAGTATGGATAACGTCCTTATATCTTCTGAAGTGCCTGCTGGGAGGTATGTAACTCAGGCACTTTCTGAGACATGTGCATACTAACTGTGGGTAACAGTCTCCTCTCTACCACAGGGCATCATCTATAAAACATGTTTCTTTCTAATCTCTTGCCTTTCAGTTTGTGGATCACTTAAAAGAACATCTGATAATTTAACATTAATTGAAAAAAATAACTTTTTCTAATCGACCCATCTTAATGCACATTGCACCATCTGGTTCCTTTAATCTGACAGAACCAGCAAAAGGAGTTGTGGTTCAGTGATACTGTCGAACACCAAACAGTTGAAAACACAATAGTAATTAAAGTGCTCAGGCCTTCACAGACAAGGTAGGGGAATCTCCTCGGAAATGTTCTCCATCAGAATGCTGCAATAACCTTACATAAGGTTTACACAGATGAAGCTTTCATTGCATTTCTAAAGAGATTGCACTGCAAATCCAGTTCACAATACATGTTTTCCTGATGATGATCAAAAGTGTAACTGGTTCTTAAAAACATTTCATGGAAGTAATATAACCGGGACTTTTTCCATCATCTTTGTAAATGAAGCACGGAGATAATCTTTGAAAGCAAATCTTCGAAATAGAGTGTGTTGCATCCCAGGCTGCTAGAGAAATGCTTCGTCTCAATTCTGCCATTTATATTCTGTTATGCAGGAAATCGCAGTGACTTGCTGAACTGTTGTGTCTTACCTAAAGCGATCCTAGAAACTGGCAGAATCATTTATGATTTGCAAGCAAGATCTGAAAGGTTAGTAGCTTTTAAAAAAAAATCCAGCTATGTTACATCATTAATTTAATGAAGCATGAACAAATGAAGTATATGTTGTGTAGGAATATGGAGTTGAGGATTATCAGATCGGTAGTGATTGCATTGAATGGCAGAACAGACCTTGAAGAGCTGAATGACCTATATCTATTCTTATGGTCTTAAGTGAAAACTATCATATGGCCAGTTATTTTTGGAATTAAGAATGAAAAACTGCAATGCATCTCTGTGCCTCATGAATGGCCTGCCAGGATTTTGGAGAAGTGCCATGAGGGCCATGATACTGGATGCTAGTGTTCATAGACAAAGGGTGTGCATGGTTGGTGTCCATTAATCACACCCTGGGATGTTGGTGCCCATGTTCCAGGCTGGAGGTTGTTTGGAGAAAGCGGTGATCAGAAACCGCACACTTGCGTCCTTGTCAAGTTTTCCCGACGTTGAGCTTGTTTGATGATTTTGGTAAGTTGGTACGCTGAATAGCAAAGAGACAAGTTGGGCTGTTTACAAGGTGTTAACAAGCAATAATGATTTTGATAGTTCACCGCTTGTGAAAAGCATAAAAAATGGCGTGAGGTTATCTCGACACCAAGCTGGGACTAAGAACTTGCCACCTGATTCTACCACACACCTCACCATAACCTACATCAATCAGATCCCACTTAAAAGGCTTGTGAGAGAGGTTACATAAATGGTAATCTTTCATTGTTTTTCACTTTGTGGGTACTGATTGACCCACTGTACATTTTCAGCCATTTCTATTTGATAAATGATTGGCACAATCATACTCGACTTGGTTGAGGAGAAAGGGCAGAAAAGATAGGAATGCCAGAATGCAAGAATATGGGACATGCGTATTCTCACATCAATTTCCCTACTTTAGTAAAACAAAAATATTTAGTAGTGATGATTTAAAACCGAAAGAACTGCGGATGCTGTAAATCAGGAACAAAAACAAATTTGCTAGAAAAGCTCAGCAGGTCTGGCAGCATCTGTGAAGGAAAAAACAGAGTTAACGTTTCGGGTCCGGTGACCCTTCCTCAGCTCAGAAGAGTTCTGAGGAAGGGTCACCGGACCCGAAACGTTTACACTGTTTTTTCCTTCACAGATGCTGCCAGACCTGCTGAGTGGTGATGATTAGTTCTGTTCATGTAAGGAATGTGAAACAAGCCCGCTTTTAAGCAAATCTTGAAAAGAAAAAAATAAAAAAGTTATATTTATTAGTTTTATCTAATATTTATTAAATATTATTAGTTAATTTGATTACATTATTATTATATGCAATGTCTATGAGAGTCAGAAAAATCAAGCTTTGGAAGCAAACATCACTACAGATTCTGACATGCCTCACATATTAGGTGTAATGACAGTTAAAGTGTTGTATTAATTACACTAACCACTATTCCTTTAATTGAATTCAAATTCCACCATCAGCTGTAGCAGGTTAAAACCTGTGTTTCCACATCATTACCTGAGTTTCATAGAGTCATACAATCCCTACAATGCGAAAGCAGGCCATTCAGCCCATTGAGTCTGCACTGACTCTCCGAAGAGCATTGTATCCCCTTCCCTCTCCCTGTGACCCTGCATTTCCTGTGGCTAATCCTACTAGCCCACACATCCCTGGATTTCTGGATTAATTCTCTAGCAATAATACTACTGGGCCATTGCCACTCTTTCAGGCGGTTAACCAAAATCGAAGCATCTTTCGATTCATATTCAGACACTTGAACTGACTTCCTGTGGAATGAAAGTGAGGAGGGCTGTCTCCTTTGGCTTCTTAGTCTCCAAAAGCAAGGTAAGTTATTCTTGTGAGGTAGTGTGTCAAAGAGCTTTAGACGCTAAGGTCTAGTCCCTCTGATTTGATGTCAATGTCATATCTGCTGTATATTAGAGGATATAACATTTTTCCCTTCCTTTTCTCTTTTTCAGACAATTTAGTGACACTTTAGCTTTAGATGTGGATGAATCATCTGTTTAAATATGCAAGGATGGTTTATGAATATATAACTTTGGAATATGAGTGCATTCCAAAGATTGCTGCGTAAGAGATTGAATTGTATGTTTACGAAAAATTATACAATGAAGATAAAATTGGGCAATAAAGATTTTATACGCAGTATTACTGCCATCCATTTTCTATTAACTTAAATTACACTTGGTTGTTATTTTAAGGCTGTGAGTGAAGTGAGATAATGTTGAAAAATAGCTTATCAAAGTACATGCTCTTTTTCCTCAGCTCAGTGGCACCCTCCCTCTTAAAAGTCAGATGGAAAAGACCCATTAGTCTCAGGGTGTGGGAGATGTTGCTCCTTACTCTCCAAGTCTGTAGTTGAACACAGTTATCTCCCTGGCAGACCTAGTCACAATATTGAACTGCTTTGGGGCATCGCTCAAGTTATTTTTTCATTGAAAAAGACTGTTTTCAAAACTTCAGCCATCTGTATGTACAGGTGTGGGGTCATTTCATGCCCAAATTGGAATCATTCCCCTGGGGACTTCCATACTGAGTTAATTATAAAACTTAAATTCCTAATTCTATTGATTTAAGATTACATTTGTGCACAATATTATACCAATTTATGAAGTTTAAGGTTGCATTTCTAGATTTATTTTGAAAAAAATCAGCATGTGCAATATATAACTCCTGTTCAAAAATAGTTGTAGAAGATGAAGTAAGTTAAACAGTAATAGTTAGATCTTGCTATGATTGGATTTTAAAAGCCTTCAGTATTTAGAAAAGGAAATATAACATGGTAATCTGCTTAAAGCAGTAATTGGGAACTATGCCAAATTTATTTCATGGAATCACAGAATTATTATAGTGCAGCAGGAGGCCGATTGGCCAATCATGGCTGTAATGGCTCTTTTATCTAGTCTGGCTATATTATCAAGTGCCAGTCTTCTACATTTTCCCCAGATCTCTGCACACCAATACCATTCAAATTAAAATATCCAAGGCCCTCTTCGATGCCCCAATCAAACTTGCTTCCATACCCTAATTACTGACTGTATGAAAAGGGTTTTTCTCACCATTCAGACCAAGAAATTTGTCATGACCTGGATAATGCAGGACTTAATACTGTAGAAGAGACAATGGCTAACTGGTAATGTTGTTCGAGTAGTAATCTAACAGGCCGCGCATAATGAACTGGTGGAGTTTAATTTCACTTAATGAAATCTGGAATTGAATGGTAATCTTAGTCATGGTAATAACAAAACTGTTAGATCATTCTAAAAACACATTTGTTCGCTGATGTCCTTAAGGGAAGGAATTTAGCCATCCTTACCTGATCTGGTTTACACGTGAATCCAGACACATAACAATGTGGTTGATTCTTAATTACTCTCTGGATTGCCAAGTAAAACAGTCAATTCAGGGATAATTAGGGATGGGCCTTGCCCTCAACACCTATACTTCATGTAAGAATTAATAAAAGTGTTCTGGTCAGCTTGCGGAGGAGCGGAAAGCACTGAGGCAAGGGTTGGGGTATCACTTTGCTTCCTTAACCCATTAGGTCTGTCTGAATGCTGTTAAATCAAGTCAAATAATGTGCAACAGTTTCCACCAGGTCCAAATGGTCAAGGGATTTGGGGAAGGGAACAATGTCCAGGTGCCAGGAATCTCTAAAGATGAGGAAAGTAATTTCCCAACGTGTGTAACCAACATTTGTAACTGAATGGAGCTGTCCGGTATCTAAGATGCACCTGTAGTAATGTGGATGCTGACCATTTCATGGATGAGCTACTCCATTATCTGTTCTATGCACAACAGTGGGCCTGGTTTGGAGATTATCAATGTGTGTGATCCCACTTAACTGCTGGAATCGTAGCCTTGTGAATAGAGGGAACCCATTTTGATTTGATAGCTTAGATTCCCGCTGATGTTCCCTGACCAATATCCGCATTTTAACGTTTAGGTAATGACGAGGTAGCATAAACATGTAATTAACCACACATTTGCATGAAAGATTCTTGTTCTTTATGCTGTGAGCATTTGAATGCATGATAATCAGTGGCCCGTGAAATTGCACCAGGAGACCTTGAGAATATGACACTATCATTATTATGGCTTCATTATATTACTCTGCATTGAAATATTAATTTTGTGATAATGCAGTAAAGTGTTTGTTATCTTTACAGGCACCCAATCCCTTGTTTAAAGCTATATGCTTTGTTAATGTGCAGTCTGTTTATCTGGTCCTTGTGACCTCTGGGCTTATAAAATAACAAGCTTCAGCTTCAGTTACATATCTAAAAATAGATAAACAAGTTAAGCAACAAGAAGTCAGACACTTAAACCAGCTCCATAACAATTACCTTTGACATTAAACCAAGAAGTGTCACCAGCAGGTTCTAAGTCATAGCTATAGTGAACAAAATACCTTTGGAACCAGAAAGACCATTTAATGTACAGAATTTATGTTGCTCATGCCATGATGGCTGGTATAGATGGCTGCCACTTGCACATGCACAAATGGTGCCAATGCATTAGCAAAAATGATCTTCTCAAGTGTTTTGACATCTCAGTAGTCAGCCGTTCTGCTTGCTTTCCCTTTACTGCATTTATGAAGGAAAAGGGTTTTCAATAGATTTAGCCCATTTGCACCAAAATTTCTTCCATGAGTTATAGTTCCATCGATGGAACTCCCCACACGTTGAAATAACTGATCGTGGTCAGTTATGTAAATGGAGTCAGTCACGGCTTTAGCTCAAAAAGCTAACATTCTCCACTCCGTTCGAACTTTGATGGATGCAGGCTTCATTGCACTGATGGATCATTAATAAAGCTCATCTTCTGCTGCAGTGCTAAGGCAGACTCAAAGATTGCTGTTCAGCACATAGTGAGTGAACCTGGATTAACACCCGATTTTACTATCGATGGAGATGGATTGACCACCCTGTCCACAGCCACGCTGAGGGATTTGACGCCACCTTGAAGTGGAACTATAAGGGGTAGCACCATCTTTCTTCAAGACAGCTACCGTGACATGGGCAGCAAAGCTGTGTTTGTACAGGTACACAATCATTGTGCAGGTACACAGTCATTGTGCCACCTTGCAGTGGCATTGACAATAACTACAAACTTTCTTGTAAGGAAACACAGCCAGCCATTGCCTTAAACAGCAAAGTGCTAATGTTCAGGTAACCTGTACACCCAGGAGATTGTTCCTGCACTTCACTGAAATACTGTCAGGGAACCTTTCAGATCCATTTAAGAGAACAAATGGAGCTTTGGTTTATCTAGTGAAAGACAACACCCCCTGAGATTGCCCTGTCACGCATTGAGAGGCAGAGTCTAAATTTTATACTCAAAGCTCAGGGGTGGGACTTGAACCTTCAGACTCAAGAAGTAAAGTGTGCCACCCACTAAGCCACAGACTTAATAAAAGAGTTAGAACTGATTGGGGCCTGGTTCTCAATTGTCACATGTGCTTGTTGACATCTTTCTGCTTTCTTTCTCTACCATGTAAAAGTAACATTCAAAGTTTTTAATGTTATCTACACTTTCCAGAGCAATTTGTGGATTGAAAACAAATTTGTTGACAGAGCAAATCCAAATTGGCGATAATAAAGTACCAAGGTATTTTCATTTGGTAAAAAAAAGGTATGGGTCTATCACATTAGGGTTACAAAATGACAACAGAGCAGAGAAAAAAGGAGAAATGATGCCACTGGAGAGGCATCTCACAGCATGCTTGTTGTTAATAAAGAGAAATAACAAAAAAATGTTATTCTTATTCAAAGTGAAACATGCAGAAATGAAGCGTTCATTCACCAGGGAGTGGAAAAGCAGGCATGCTCTGCTGATCCAAGTTACACATTCAACAAAATGGCGCTGACTTATTGCACTTCAGTTTGAGGCAGGCAATTGCAAAGTGAACTCAAACTGACAGCAACACCTTATGAGCACATGAGGAGACCAATAACGTGCATTGATATAGCACCTCGAATATAATAAAAATTCCTAAGATGCAAGATTAACATTGAAGTCTACACATACAAGGTGACTTGAAATAAATGTTTGGTTAAAAAGGGAGTCAATATTTACAGGGGAGAGGCAGGGAAATGGAGTTAAGGCCATAATCAAATCAGCCACAATCTTATTGAGTGGCAGAGCAGGTGCAGCGGGCCAAATGGCCTACTCGTGCTCCTAATATAAACTCATGCATTTTCTTCGTTCTTGGGTGTCCTTTTTGATAAAGCCCATTTACTCTGACTCAGGCAGTAGACTTGGAGCACAAATTACAATTTTGCTTGCAAGCTGCATCTCAATCCAAAAACAGCATTTGGGCTTACTATGCAATCTTCCCGAGAGCTGTCACTGATGTGCTTCTGGCTGTCCTCTGGTCACTGGCCATTTGTTTGATTCCAATTTGAACAAAAATCTATTTTGAATTATTACAAAGGAAATATGTTTACACGGCATGAAATCTGACATCAAACCAAAGCTGTGATTATTCTGATGGGGCAGAGGAGACAGGCTAAGAGGACATTTGATGAAGATGTGCAAGATCGTGAAGGATTTCTTTCCTTACAGCAAACAAAGGGAAACCATTTCCAATGGCAGAAGGACTCGTGACAAAAGTATTCTATTCCAGAAAGCCAGGTAGTGAAGGATGGAAATGGAGCTTAATTTTTACACATTCTACAAACTCTTATTTGCAGGTTTACTCAATACAAGCTTACACCTCCAAACCCAACTAACTCTGACAGTCTGTTTCAGTGCATATGGGACTTTCTAATCAAAGTGTTCAGAGATATTATGAAACATTGTTGTAACAGGTGGGACCTGAACCCCGGCCTACTGCCTCAGAGGTATAGATACTATTACTGTACCACAAGAGCTGTATATGATGTCAGACATTTGATATTTTCCTATATCAACCTGCTAAGAGGTGTTATTACTTGATAGAGATGTACAAAATGATCAGAGGTATAGACAGAGTGGACAGCCAGAGACTTTTTCCTAGGGTGGAGGTAGCTATTACCAGGAGGCATAGTTTTAAAGTGAGTGGAGGTAGATATAGGGGAGACAACGGAGGTAGGTTCTTCACTCAGAGAATGGTAGGGGCGTGGAATGCATTACCGGAGATGGTGGTGGAGTCGGCCTCATTAGGGGCATTTAAGCAGCTATTAGATAGACATATAGATGATAGTATAAGGTAGGGGTGGAGGTTAGATAGACCTTAGGTTTAGGGTAAAAGTTTGTCACAACATTGTGGGCCAAAGGGCCTGTACTGTTCAGTGTCACACTTCCTGGGCTATGTGGGACTTGAATCCAGGCCTCTCAATCCATCAGTAGAGACACTATCACTGTACCACAAGGGGTTCCATATAGGTACAGATGAAATGCCACAATTAATGCCCACCACCTGAATATAATTATACATTCAATTGGTATACAATTAACATAAAAGGGATAGATTTGAGGTGTTTGGAAAAACAACCAGAATCAACATAAAGAGAATAATTTTTTTCAGTGCCAAATTGTTTTGCTATGAAGTGCACTACATTCAAATGGAAATCGGATAAATGTGTGAGGTAGGAAAAAATTGCAGGGCTACAGAATGAATGATTTTATCATCAGTTCAGTTTCATTTTACAGCGCTAAAAACAGTAAATTACACTGATAAGCTTTTCCACTGTTGCCACAATGTAGCGCCATTTTGGATAGTTTTAAGAATAAGGAAAAAATAGAAAGATATAGCTTAAAGAGAGTCCCTCAGTCCTGAGCCAGCTCATCATCAATAATGCCCACGCTGCCACCCCGCCTCCACCGCCTCGCTGCCATCAATATTGGACCCTACCAATGCTGAAGTCGCCATTCTACAGGCACCATCTTTCACCGCTGAGCTGATTCTCCTCCGCCACCATCTCACTGCTACCTGTGCCAGACTCACCAACGTCAGAGTCACATTTCTCTCTGCTGGGCCCACCTCACTGATGTTGCTGTGATACCCCTTCTCCACTGCTGCCAGTGCTGGACCCAACCAACGACATTGTCGCTGAGCCTCAGGCGTCAACTCTCGCCTCTGAGCCTATCTCTCGGACATCATGTCCACTGTTGTAGTGTTATTGGGGAAAGCGCAGGGGAGTGTGGATATTGGTGACTCTTTCAAACACGATGAGCACTAAGGACTGAATGGTCTCCTTTTGTTCCGACTAATTCTATGTAGTCATTCAGCCTGTCTTGCTAGTTTCAGCCCAGTGAAAGAACTGTCTAGGTAGTTCCAGCCCCTTGTGCATTCCCTTTAGCCTGAAAATCAGGTTGTTTAAATAGCAATGTCCCTGAAACTCTATCAATAGGAATATGGCTGCTGGAAGTGACAACCCTTTTCTCATTTAACAGGAATCTCTGCCCAACTCCTTCACACCTACTCCCCGAAAAAAGTTTTCTCAACTAAGTTTCTTACCTCTAATAATCTCATTTTCTGTGATTTCTTTCAAACAGCGATATAGGCAGTAAATGACTTGGAACCATTTGGAATGGATTAGTGCAACTGACAAATTCATTGTCAAATCCTGAGCATCTGCTGGGATCAACCAACTCTGAAGACTCTGCTCAAATATTAACCACTACTTTGCACTGCAGCAGATGTCAAAGGCTCCCCAACCCCTGCACAATTCCCTTGAAGCTTCACTTTTCTTAAAAAAATAAAACTTTTATATCAAAATCAACACGCTAATAGGTAATGCATACATTCGAGACCTTGAGCAAGAGATCTCAGCTAACATGGACAACCCAGTGTCTCCAGGAGTGGGCAATAGGCTCAAGGAACCAAAGGAGTTTTTATTAGAGTTGACTGGGAGAAACTGTTTTCACTGTCAAGTGAAGTCAGTAACCAATTTGTGATAATTGGCAAAAAAGAATATTATTGTGGGGAAGATGAGGAGATGAGCGTTTTGCAATCAAGAATGTTATCCCTGAAATAGTTTTGGAGCAAAGTTTGAGACCAGTTTCAAAACAGATTATATGCTTGAAAAGGATGGGATCCTTGCATGGGAATGGACAAAAGTCATGGGAGTGGGATCATTAGTCAGCTTTTGGCACATGCACATTGGGCCGAACAGCATCTTCTGGGCTGCAAAATTCTATCTTACCTTTGGCAACTGCATTCTGTTCCTTTAATTGGATATTATCCTGAAGCAGTGAAGATGTCAATTCGCATTGTGATTTATTGCACCCAATGGACCGCATCATCGGCATCCAATGTATTCCACCAAGGAATAGTTCCCATCAAGTGGAGTGGAAAGATGCACTAGCTGCTTCAAAGAATTTCCTTAGTGCAATAATAGTGGCATTTCACCCATTATTGATGGCATTCATCAAAGTCTGGTGTTTACCAATGACCAGAGCTGAATTGGAACAGCCATATAAATAATGTTGCTACAAGAACGTATCAAAAACTGGAAACATTGATGCAAGTAATTTACCTACTGGCTCCCCAGAGTGTGTCCACCATCTACGAGGCACAAGTCAGGAATGCAATGAAACATTTTCCACCAGCTCATTTGAATGCAGCTTCACCAACACAGGGCAGGCGTAGTCTTGCTGGACTGTTAATCCAGAGGCCCAGGTAATGTTTTAGGGATTCTAGGTTCAAATCCTGCCACAGTAGAAATTGAATTCAATAAAATCTGGAATTAAGAATCCATTACCAATTATTGGGAAAATCCCATCTGGTTCATTAATGTCCTTTAGGGATGGAAACTACCATCCTTACCTGGTCTGACATACATGTGACTCCTGACCCACAGCAATGTGATTGACTCTTAACTGCCCTCTGGGCAATTAGGGATGGGCAATAAATGTTGGCCTAGTGATGCCCTCATCCCATGAATGAATTTAAAAAAACTCAAGAATCTTAATAATATCCAGGAGAAAGCAGCTCCCTTGATCAGTGCCCTACCCACCAGTTTAAACATTTACTGACTCCACCACAAATGTGCAGTGGTGTGAGTGTGCACTTTTTATAAATGCGCTGCAGAAATTTGCCAAATCTCCTTCAACAGTACCTCCTAAAGTCATGACATCTGTCGCCCAGGAAGACAAGAGCAGCGGATACATGGGTGAACCAGCACCAATCCATCCTGACTTGGAACTATATCGTTGTTAATTTCATTGTCACTGGGACAAAATCATGAAGCTCCCTTCCTATCAGTCCTGTGGGTGTACCTGCACCATGTGCATTGCAAAGTTTCAAGAAGGTGGCGCATCACAAACTTCTCGAGAACAATTAGGATTGACCAACAAAAGCTGGCCAGTGATGCCCACATGAAAGAATTTTTAAAATCTCCTTTCTCACAAAAACAATCAAGCAAATTCTTCAAGTCTGGAGATTCAGCATGTTCACGTATGTTCATGGTAAAGAGATAGTAAGAACTGCCGATGCTGGAGTCAGAGACAACACCGTGTGAAGCTGGAGGAGCAGAGCAGGCTGGGCAGCATCAGAGGAGCAGGAAAGCTGACGTTTCGGGTTGGGGCCCTTCTTCATTTCTGAAGGAGGGTCCTGACCTGAAACGGCAGCTTTCCTGCTCCTTTGATGTTGCCAGGCCTGCTGTGTTCCTCCAGCTCCACACTGTTCATAGTAAAGGCAGTTAAAAGATCCGTGATCCAAATTGATCAGCGTGAGACCAGAGGTGAAAACAAGACCTAATAGGTCTCAAACCTCATTGCAAGGCGTCAGTGCATCATGTCACAAATATTGCCTGCATTAAAAATGATGGGACGATCGTAGTTTATAATATTTCATTTTGAAACAGGAGTAAAATATCAATAAATAGCTTGATACTTAACAATGGGAAATAACATTCTAATAAGATCCACCAGCTTTCACTGGAGTCAATAACATTGGATTCTGTTGATTGATTGATTGCTCTATCATCATGTGTACCAAAATACAGTGGAAAGCTTTGTTTACGAGTGGAACAGGTAGATCATAGTAAGCAAATGATGTACAGATCAAAAATACTTATACAGAGGCATACCCAGTACATTGCACAGGGTGTGCACTAGGCGAGATCAACGTTAGCAAGATCTGCATTATTTGAGGCTAGAGAGTCCATTCATCAGTCTGATAATGGCCGGGAAGAAGCTGTTCCTGAAACTGCTTGTGCGTGTATGTGGGCTTCTGTATCTTCTACTTGATGGAAGAGGTTGTAGGAGATCATCACTGGGGTGTGATGGGTCTTTGATGCTGTTGGCGGCCTTTCTGTGGCTGCGAGCCATGTAACTGGAGTCCATAGATGAAGTCCATGAGTTCTGAGGAAGGGTCACTGGACCTGAAACGTTAACTCTGTTTTTTTCCTTCATTGATGCTGCCAGACCTGATGGACTTTTCCAGCAACTTTGTTTTTGTCCATGGATAAAAGGTTGGCTTCCATGATGGTCTGGGCTGTGCACACCATCTTCTGCAGTTACTTGCAGTCCTGGGCAGAGTAGTTGCCATACCAGGCCGTTATGCACCTGGACAGAAAGCATTTATACTCTCACCTTCCCCGCTGCACTCAGCCCAAACAATACTTTGTGCTGCGGTGATTATTATTAAGTTTCAAGAAGAACCAGGAGGCTCAAGCATTAAACAGCAGGAACTTTATTATAGAGACGTTCACTCTATAGGCAACAGCTTCTTCCCTGCCCAAAAGGGTCAATGATGTCATCATTATGTCACTCGATCAGGCTGTTAAAGTGACAGTCCACCAAACTTGCATAAATACACAACAGAATTCATGGCAAAAATTTACTTCACCCAAGTCTTTTGCCCAAAGAAAATGCTCGGCATTTTCAGTTAAAACAGATGCACAAAATTAGACTTTTAGAAGGCAGACGTCAAGGGAGAAATGAAATCATTGATCAGGTTGATTTACTCAAGGGAGCTAATGCTCCCCTTCAGTCTCTCCTGATGAGATGCCATCTCCAGATCTTTCTCAGTTGCAATCTGGCATGGTTGGCAACGCAGCAGAATCATTTTGTTAACTTGCTACGGGAAGTCACCAACAGAATTGTCCAGGCTTTGTGAATGTTCCTTCAGGAATTCACTGGCCTACACACACCTCTGCTTCATGGCTATATTTTTTTGCTGGCCTTTTCTCATGGTTCTGGAGAGATGTTACTTTTGAGGAGGCTAAACACGTGTTTCTGTCAAGAGACGCGACTCCTGAAAGTTCACTCAGAACATTAAATACAATTTTTCATTGAAAGCTGCCAACACACCATCAGATCTTTGAGAGAGTAATGACAGGAAAACCATTGCCTGCAGATTCATAAATGATGATGTGAAAAACAACGGCAAACTTGGGGAGAACCACCATGCCTTTTGTCCATTCCCATACCACTTTTTCCATGTAAACATCCTTTTGAAACTGGCTCTCAAACTTTGCTCCAAAACTGTTTCTGGGATTAAATTTCTGATTGCTCCATGAATGGGTCTGTGTCCCCAGCTGCTGCTACACGACAGTGATACACAACGAAGCATAAAGGCAGAGCTAACAAGCATGGGGCTGGATGAACACAGCAGGTCAAGCAG
>JAHRHZ010000088.1:6134097-6239170 GCA_024137785.1 Ginglymostoma cirratum
CTGATGAAGGGTTTAGGCCCGAAACGTCAAGTTTTCCTGCTCCTATGATGCTGCTTGACCTGCTGTGTTCATCCAGCCCCATGCTTGTTAGCTCGGATTCTCCAGCATCTGCAGTACCTTTTATCTCAAGCATAAAGGCACATGGTCAATGGGGCATTTGTAACATCAGCAATAAAGTCTGCTGCTTGTACCTGGGGCAGTCAGTGGATGGCATGACCAAATTCACCTCCACTGACAGGCTGAAAGCTCTTCCTTGGTTTCAGATCAAGGCCTAGGCATCACTGAGATTGTGTCCCTATCAAGGAACAGCCTCCTTCCATATAGCACTCATGGACTATTGTTAAATATGAAGGGGGTCCATAAAATCAGTCTAAGTTATCTGAAAAGGATGGGGTTTGTGCCCAATTAAATCCTCCTTTCATCCAGATGTCAGTTTTTTTTTTATTGAAAGTGCTTGAAAATGCTGCTCTATAAGACTCTAGTGGCATAGTGGTAGTGTGGCTATCTCTGAGCTAAGAGATTTGGGTTCAAGTCCCACCTGCTTCAGAGGTATGTAATAGCAACAATGAATAGGTTGATTAGCTTGATTCAGAGACACCATGGTAACATCCCTACCTTTAGGCCAAAAGGCCTGGGTTGAAGTCCCACCTGTTCCAAAGGTGTGTTACAGCACGTCTGAACAGGTTGATTATTAAAAATCTTTGAAATGCCACTCATGCATATCAATTAAAGCCAATTAGGGGTGGATAGTAAATGCCAGCAACAACTGAAGAAAGACTTAGAAATAGTTTTTTTTACTGAATTTACAAATAAAATGTGAATGTTGCTAGCTGACCCATATTTATTGCCCATTTGTAGTAGCGATGAACACAACTGAGTGGCTTGCTAGGCCATTTTGGAGGGTAGTTGAGAGTCAACCACATTGCTATGTGTCTGGAATCACATGTAGGCCAGATGAGGTGAGAATGGTAGATTTTGTTCACTGAAGAACACCAGGGAGGTGGGTTTGTATGACAATCAACAACAGCTTCATGGTCATCAGTATATTGTACTGATGGCCAATGTAATTCCAGATTTCTTCTATTGAATGCAAATTCCACCAGCTGTCATGGGCAGGATTTGAACCTGGGTCCCCAGAACTTTGGCTGAATTTCTGGTCTAGCAACAACACCACTAGGCCATTGCCTCCTCATCAAGTATTTTGAAATGTACGGAATAAAGTGCCACCTATTTGGTAAATAGAAGTAAAATACTGCAGGTGATGGAAGTCCAAAATTAAAAAAAAACTGAAAATGTTGGAGAAACTCAGTGGGAGGAGAGAGAAAAATGGAGTTAACATTTCATGTTCTGTATGACTCTTCTTTGGAACCGATATGTTTGATGTTGACTCCATTGCAATCATTTTGAAGAGAGTGCCATAGACGACAAATCAGTTGTACCAACTCTTGTGTCAGCTAAACTGTTAGCCTGTGTGTTCTTTTAGTTCTCCTCTTTTCAAGTATAGTCATTGCCCAACCTGATGGAAAACACATGCTGCTGCATTTACAAGTCTTTTCCATCTGCCAACAACTTTTGCTTTGCTTACTACTGGCTATTCATCTGTTGACTTAATGCCAAGGTGAAGTGTTAATGTTGCATCAGTACTGCAATATCGGTTATAAATATTGCATAAGAAATAGGAGCAGGAGAAAGCCATTTGGTTCTTTGAGCCTGCTGCTCCATTCAATATGCTCTTTCACCTCAATTCTATCTTCCTGTACCATCCTTACATCCTTTAGTTCCCCTAGGGTTGCCAACTGTGACCAATGCCATTCCAAGAGATTTCTTTTCCCCATAAATGATGGCACCAGTGCCACTTGTGCAAAGGTATTGATCTTCACGGTTATGGTAGTGTTGCTCTTTACCGACCACTTCAATTTTAGCCTATCACTGCCCATTTCCTATTACTCCCTCAAGGCACAACATCAGTGTGAGCACTAGTAACTAAGTTCATCTGAATGGCATATAGTCATGGTGTGTGGAAATATCAGTTCATATGATTCTTCTTTATGCATTCATGCGATTTTTGTATTAATTCATGGCATGTGTGTGTGTCTGGCTAGGCCACATTTATTGCCCATCTGTCCTTGCCCAGAGGCCAATTAAGAGTCAACCACATTGCTTTGGGTCTGGAGTTACATGTTGGCCAGACCAGTTAAGGACGATAGATTTCCTTCCCTAAAGGACATTAGTGAACTAGATGGGTTTTTCCAACAATCAGCAATGGTTTCATTGTCATCATTAGACACTTAATTCCAGATTCTTTATTGAATCCAAATTCCACCATCAGCCATGGTGGGATTTGAATCCAGCTTTCCTAGAACATTAACTGAGTTTCTGGATTAATAGTCGCGTGATAATATGACTGGACCATTGCCTCCCCAGCCCCGTGATGTGAGTGTCACTGGCTAGGCCAACATTTATTACCCACCCCTAATTGCCCTTGAGATGGTTGTGACGAGCTGCCTTATTGCATCATTACAGTCCATGGTGGGTAGGCTCATGCACCGATATTTTGTGTCATCACAACATTGACAGTGGAGTCTGTTCACAATGCAATGAGCTCACCATTCAGACGAATTTAAAAGCCCCGAGAGGGCTTCTGCATAAATTATGCAACTGATCTACTTAAAACATCATTCCCAGATTTCCCACAATGTTTTCTTTGGCCATTGGAGTATTAATGCTATCTCAACAGCCTCTCAGCCATTTGGGTGGGTCGGCAACCTTAAATTAAATGAATACTTAATGTACAAAACTGGAGTAAATGGAACACACACTCAACACCTCTACAAGCTCTAGTATTAAGAGCAAATCAAACCACTGTAAAGAGCAGAGATAGTAGGAACTGCAGATGCTGGAGAATCTGAGATAACAAGGTGTAGAGCCGGATGAACACAGCAGGCCAAGCAGCACCAGAGGAGCAGGAAAGCTGACGTTTCGGGCCTAGACCCTTCCTCTGATGCTGCCTGGCCTACTGTGTTCATCCAGCTCTACATACAGTGAAGAGTTAATTCTGCAGTTACTGATTGGCCCCTTTCAAATGTGAGCGACCTGCTGACAAAGCATTCTATTTAGTTAATGATCAATAGCCTGTCAAGAAATAATTGGACTTGGGATTGTATTATTTCACGGCATTCCAGTGAACAGGGTTTTTGAAAGCAACTCAGGATGTATGCTTTTAATTGGTAGCAGCAGATTGGCTAACCTTAGAACTCAGTCTGATTAGCTGAATATTGTTGATCCTGAAATTATTTAAATATTAGGTTCATACTGATGATTGGCTTTGATGGTTGCTTAGCACACACTGCTATAAGGGGGCTCTTGTGGTGCAGTGGTAGGGTCACTACTTCTGAGTCAGGTAAGCCTGAATTCAAGTCCCACCTGTTCTAGAACAGGTTGCTTAGACGCTATCAAAATTCCATCAAGGATACACAAATGTTTCATGAGTGGACAGCCTCATTGCAAACTCTCAATTCAACAATAGACTTACATTGGAGGCAAAAACTTGCATTTATGTAGTGCCTTTCATGCCTCAAATTCCTTCATACCAAGCATAGTCACTTTTCTAATGGCAGGAGACCCAGGAGCCAATATGCACATAGAAGATACCATCACAAACAATAATATGTGAGAAGATTATCTATTTTAGTTATTTTGGCTGATGGACAAAAGTTGGTCAGGACACCAGAAGAATTCCATTGCTCTTCTTAGCACTGCTGCCTCACAGCACCCAGGGACCTGGGGTTCAATTCCAGTCTTGGGCGATTGTCTGTGTGGAGTTTGCAAGTTCTCCCTGCTCCTGTGCAGGTTTTCTCCAGGTGCTCTGTTTTTTTCCCAAAGTCCAAAGATGTGCAGGTTATGTGGTTTGGCCAGGCAAAATTGCACTGCAGGAATGTGTAGGCTAGGTGGGTTTGCCATGGTAATGATGGGGATAGGGTAGGGTGCTATGTAGGATGCTCTTTCGAGGGTCAATGTAGACTGAATGGCCTCTTTCTGCATTGTAGGAATTCTACGATTTATGCTCACCTGAGAATAGCAACAGGACTACAGTCTTAACTGAAGGACAGTAGTTCCCTTGCAATGACACTGAAGTATCTATCAAGTCGAACCAGATGTTTTGAGCTTTATTCATCGGGCCGGGACACTATGAATAATTTCATGGACACATTTGCTGGCTACCTTTAGAGCTGATTTTCATTTTAGCAACGCCTTTTATTTGCATTGCTTTCAAACTTGCCTAAATCTCTGTTGCAGGTGACACTCAGATCTCACAGCGCAATTATTCACAGCTCCAAGTGCAAATATAGACGTCCACAGACATTTTTGTGGATGAGTGATTTTTAATGAGGATGAGGACAATTAAAGACCCTAGTGGGAAATAAGAATCCAGAGAGCTTTCGGAGAGCCTAACACAACCTTTCAACCCATCACTTTGTTGAGGTGCAGTGGTCACAGTTTAAGAAGGGAGAGGTCAAGGTGAGAAGGGGAAACCTCTGTAAGGCAGTCTACAAGATCAATGCTACAATAGCAAGTTGCTGTTTGCAGAATTCAAAGTGGAGGTGTAGGGGTACTTGTGAGAAGAACTCTCAGTGGTATCATGCTTGACAGTAGCTTCAGCTGAGGTGGCTCACTGGTAAGTATTGCTGCCTCACAGCACCAGAGACCTGGGTTCAATTCCACCCTTGAGCTTCTGTCCGTGTGCAGTTTGCACATTCTCCCCGAGTCTGAGCGGGTTTCTTCCCACAGTTTAAAGATGTGTAGGCTACATGCTAAATTACTCATAGTGCCCAGAGATATTTAGGCTGGCTGGGTTAGCCATGGGGATATGCAGGGTTACAGGGATGGGGTAAAGGAGTGTGACTGGGTGGGATGAACTTTGGAGGGGTTAGTATGGACTTGATAGGCTGAATTGCCTGCTTCCACACTATAGAGATTCTATGATTAAGTACCATACCCCATGACCAACACTCTGTTCATATGAAAACCATTTGCTGCATTGTAGTGGTAGGTACCTTTCCTGGAAATGGCCCAGCTCAGTGTCTGCCTATCTGAGATTCTAAACCCTGAGAAATCATCATTGTTTAACATTTTATATTTGAGTGTGTCCAGAAATGGCTGCTGATATCATGGTGGGTACAGTTAGACAGACAAGGACAGGCTTTGGAATCACATCTTACCATTGCATGGCACCACCAACAATTTTGTGTTTCTTCAAGCTGATGCAGAAGTGACAGTTTGTGTATGTCTTCATGCCCTGGGGTGGGATTTGATCCCACGGCCCTTTTGTGGAGGCTGTCAACTTTCAGGAGGTGAAAAGAAGTAATTTCCGGGCTTTCTCTTCATATTGATCTCATTTTCTTCCAAGAGCATCTAGCTTCTGCTCACTGTCTGCTTTTAGAAACTCTCCAAATGTAAAATTACAGATACAGATCCATACACCGTTTCTCCCCTTCTGCACACCAATACACTGCATCACCACTTCATGGGTCATTAAGTATTATCAAGGATTCAATAGATTTTTAGTCAGTAAGAAAATCGAGGGCTATAGGGAAAAGTCAGGAAAGTGAAATTGAGAATTATCAGATCAGCCATGACCTTATTGAATGGTAAAACAGATTCAACAGGCTGAATGAACTACTTGAGCTCCTAAATCTTTTGATGTTATGATCGAGGAACCTCATGAAGGATGTTCCATCTATATACTGCTTTTGATGCCTTTATGATGTCCCAAAATGCTCTGCAGCCAATTAGTAATTCATTGAAGTGTCTCTATTGTAATGTAGCAAACATAGCTGCCAATTTATGCACAGGGAAGCCCGAAAAGGATTATTAAACCAAAGGTGAGATAATTTGCTTTCAGTTGTTGGTTGAAGGATATATGTTGGCCAGGAAAATTCCCTGTTCTTCTTTGGGTAGTGCCATGGCATCTTTTCAAGGCCATCTTAGGCCACAATTTGGTTTAACCTCTCATCTGAAAGACAGTACTTCTGGCATTGCTGCTTCTCTAGTTCAAACTAACAGGATCTATTTCTTTGTTAAAATGTAACCAGATTAGAACTAAAATTATACAAGATGTGCAGCCATTAACCCAAATAAAGGAAATATGAAGCCATTAACTTTAAATCTCAAGTACATAAAGTACACAACAATTAATCCCACATCCATGCATATAAAACACATAGTATTAATTCCAAGTTATATGAAGAACATCCAGTCATTAACATTAATTCATAAAACACGCAATCATTGACGTTAAATTTAGAAAATATGCATTAATTAATCCTAACACTGATTTGCAGTTACTTTAAAATCGGGCCAGCAATTTGCACTTAGCTGTGCATTTCAAGAGTGAGGTCTATATTTTTTTGGATTATCATGAATAGTTATCATCAACTTTTCGGGGTACAGAAACCTAGTTTTTCCAAAAGGTATCACTCACTTTCACTAGACCCTTCCAAGTTTTGTACCCAACATCTTTTCCACCCCAGTTTTAGAATTGTCTGCCTTTAAAATTGAGTAGGGATTGCGTTCTAAAATAAATTGATAAATTTATGCTGATGTTCAACTGTGCCTCACAATGCTCAGTAGGATAGCACAGTGGCTCGGCAGTTAGCATTGCAGCCTCATAACACCAGGGACCCAGGTTCAATTCCAGCCTCGAGTGACAGCGTGGAGTTTGCATATTCTCCCCATGTCTGCGTGTGTTTCCTTTGAGTGCTCCAGCTTCCTCCCACAATCCAAAAATGTACACGTTAGGTGGATTGGCCATGGGAAATGCAGGGTCATAGGCGTGAGGTGGGTCTTGGTGGGATACTCTTTGGAGAATTGATATGGAGCAAATGGCCAGCTCCTGCACTGCAGGGATTCTATGACTTAGATTTATTATGCAATGGGCACCATGGGCTGCTATGGGCTGTGGAGATATTAGTAAATCTAAAATTAGATGCATCAGATTGACCGTGATGCTGACAATGCATTCTTCCAGTTGCAAGCTTCCAAACTCTTGGAGGCAACACCAATTCTAGGTACATTCAAACAAAACCGTGAAAATTATGTCAGCTGATGAGTGCACATTAACAATACCGGTCCGTGGCCACAAACTGTATGTGTTGTGCTTCTTGAGCAGTTTTCATGCTTCTGTACGATACCCATATGTCATGTTCCAGTTGCTGGTGCCTACTGGATTTTGAATTCTGTAGCCATGCAGCTACATCTCACATTCCTGGCCTTTCTAGGAGTCCCCAGAACATTACTCCAGTGATCTGGGATTATTAGCCCAGTGATATATGACTGTGTGTATATCACCTGAGGCCTCCTAAGATACTGGGTTTTAGAGGGTTACAATATGTACTATATGTAGTTAGGCTGCATCAACCTACATCTTCTACCTTAAACATAGAAGATTGAGGGGAGATATGGCAGAAGAAATCAAGATCAAAGGCGCCTAATCCTAAAATTCAAGAAGGAACAACTGCTGTAGATTCCACATAATTGAAGGCATCAAGTTTGATACTGACAGATTTTGTTTAATAAACACATCAAGCTGAGGTGGATAAAATAGATCTGAGTTACAGACCAGCCGCAAATTAATTGAATGGTGCAGTGGACTCATTGGTATAAATAGCCTATTCCCATTCCTATATTTTATCTTATAGTGCAGGTATGTTGACCGTTTACCTTTACAAAAAACAAGTTTAGGCACACAGTTTGTGCCATGACCAATCCTGAATACCCAGAAACACCATTTCTGATGAAGGGTCTAGGCCCGAAACGCCAAGCTTTCCTGCTCCTATGATGCTGCTTGGCCTGCTGTGCTCATCCAGTTCCACACCCTGTTTACCCAGAAACACCTGTTAGCTTTCTGAGCGTAGCTTTGTAGAATTATTTCCCTTGTTTGAAATAAAGTGTTTAACAAAAAGAAGCCAATTGCAAAAAATCATTTGAATCAGATAAAACAGAAGTATTGTTTTTGAGGTACAGAAGAGAGTTTGGTGTGCATTACCATTCCATTCCTCAAACTAACACTTTTAAGTTTCCCTCTCTTCCGTTAATCATTCCAGGATAACAAGTGAAAAGTGGCAAGGATAAGGAAGTCGTCTTCTCCTTGGAGAGCAGACAGCTACCCACATAATCTGTAATTGATAAATTCAGATAATTGTGTAACAGGGTCTTTGTACTGGTGATTCATTTGCTTACCACATAAACTGTCAGTTGGGGCCTGAAGTCACAGTCACCGTTTTCATCCTACTCTTTTGAAAAGACTTTTCACCCTTGTTGCCTCTGGTCAGTCTTGATTGCTTTCGTGTATTTCACAGACAAAGAGATGGGAAAGTCATAGAAACACATACATACATATTTAACTATATACACATATATAGAAAGAACTGTAGTGAGTCCGTTGTTCTGCTATGATTGATACTACAGCATGTAGGTGTAATGAAACAGAGGCTGTCTCCTTTGCACCTGTGATTTATGAGGACTAAGTCTGAGATGAAAAAAGGCCCCATGCAGGCAGCCACATCTTTCCCCACAAAGTAGAAATGGTCATCCATCACAGACTGTGCAAGAGACCAATACTGAGCGGCTCATCAGATGAGCCAACACTGTCTTTGTTGTGACTTCTAACAAGTGTCGGTTGAGCAGAAGTGTATTTAGACTGACAAACCTTTCTCAACAGATTGGTAGCGGGTCATTGATTCCTGCTACTGCTACAGAGTATGAAGCAGGAAGCCATGGAGCATTTTCCATAGAGCGATATTAATGGAAGTAAAGGTTGTTGCTTGAACTCTTTTAATCCTGCTTAGACTTCTCTCAAGGCCTTTTAAATGTAAAAAACACAATTACAATATTTTTAAACTCAGGTGGTGATTCTGGACTTCAGCTCCTGATCTGTTGGTCCCCGAGTTTCACAAAACCACAAATTACTGCCCAAGAATATGATCATATCCTGTTGTGAAATGAATGTAGGAATTGAGCAGCTTTTTTTCTATCTTTTTTCAAGCAAATTAGAGATATATTAGCCTGTTTGCCATTACAGGACAATTGGATGGAACTAAAAAGCAATACTTGATTGCATTCTTCCCAGAATTTTGGACTATTATTTTCTTCCCTCTTTCCAGATTTGTCCTTCTACCAAATAACAAACTCTGATGGATAAAACAATATCACAGTTTATTCACCGGCCTTGCTCCTTTTGGACACGAACCACCCATTGGACAGTTTCAACTTCCCTCCTCATGGAGACTTTCCTATTCTTTTACTTCAAACCAAATTGAAAGTTGAGACTTGAATTAACAAATTACTTTGTTGGGAATTGCAGGTAGAGCCTTGCTATGTGCTATTGTTACCATACAGAATACAGTCAATGCATCGTGGAAGAAGTCTATTGCAGACATGTGCGGGATCAGAAATGCATCCGTTGATCACTTTCTCAACCCTGCTCCATGGACATAGGTGACAGTGACCCAGGAATTAATTTCTATTTGACTTTCTTTTACCTCGAGGTCATGGTTGACTTATTTATAAATCAGTGCAGCCAAATGGTCCACTGCCAAAGTGTTGGATGTTGGTAATTTAAGATATTAAGCATTGCAAACAGAAGACAATTATTCCAATGGCTCCACTGCAGAAAAAGGGAGGAAGGACTATCCTTAACTATGTACAGCAGCTGGCCACGGTTAGATAAAGTGCTAGGATTAATAAAATATTAGACAGAACTGTGCCATTATCTTTGATGATTCGGAAGTCTTTATGCAGAATTTTCTCTTAAGAGATTAAAAGCCTGATTTTGTGGGCAAGAGGTCATGTGTTTAGATAACTAAATGACAGCCTAGGAAATGAGACATGTCAAAACTAGCAAACTTGGCAGTGACAATGAAAACCGGTCAGGAAGCTGTAATGGTTTTTAAGTTCATCTGACAACTTGATTAACTGTATGATTAATTTATGAACTATTTTATTGTCAATGTATACAGTTCACACCATGTACTGTGTACTGAGCCACTCTCGTTTAAATAGCAATGCCCAGATGAAACAGGTGGTGATAACTCAGTCAAGACATGGGGAATGGCTAAATTGACTTAGTTCACAACTTGTGGAAAGAATTGTGTAACTGGATTTTTTCTCTGTCGTTGCATTCCTGTCTCATTAGTGTCTTCTTATTTTATTGGTTACTATCTCTCCTATTTTGGTCTCTTGCAGGTCTTTGATTTTCATTGACCCATCACTGTTGGCAGTTGCCTTCAGTTGCCTAAGCCCTAAGCTCTGATATTGTCTTCCTAAAACACCCTACATCTACATTTATGTCCTCCTTTTAGACTCCCTTGTAATGTGACTGAGAACTTTATCAACATTATATTAATACAAATTGTCATTGGATAACTTGGTATAGACATGTGTCATCTACCAAAACCCAGGTAACAGTTGCCAGTTAAAAGGGAAATGTACCGTGAGCATTGATATCATATAAACTATTTCCTGATATTTCATTTTTATCACTAAGAAAACAGATGATATAATCATGAAACCAAAGACAATTGCAAACAGTTTATATGGTACATGCAGGTGGTCCTGTTGCTCACTTAACACAAAAATAAAATGAGCTCCTGGGATTTCAAGAGTTGGTTTGCTCCGAGAAACCTGACCTTAAAAACTGAGATAACAAGGTGTAGAGCTGGATGAACACAGCAGGCCAAGCAGCATCAGAGGAGCAGGAAGGCTGACGTTTCGGGCCTAGACCCTTCTTCAGAAAAAAACTGACATTAAGTGGTAACTGACTCAGCCAGGTCCATGTATCTCTCACTCATTTCAATGCTGTAATGCGGAAACACAAGACAATGCAATTACAGAAATAACAAGGCGTGGGGCTGGATGAACACAGCAGGCCAAGCAGCATCATAGGAGCAGGAAAACTTGATGTTTCGGGCCTAGACCCTTCATCAGAAATGGGGGAGGGGAAGAGGGTTCTGAAATAAATAGGGAGAGAGGGGGAGGCGGATAGAGGATGGATAGAGGAGAGGATAGGTGGAGAGGAGGCAGACAAGTCAAAGAGGCGGGGACGGAGCCAGTGAGGTGAGTGTAGGGAGGAAATAGGTCAGTCCAGGGAGGACGGACAGGTCAAGGGGGCGGGATGATGTTAGTAGATAGGAGATGGGGGTGGGGCTTGAGGTGGGAGGAGGGGATAGGTGAGAGGAAAAACAGGTTAGGGAGGTGGAGATGAGCTGGGCTGGTTTTGGGATGCGGTTGGGGGAGGGGAGATTTTGAAGCTTGTGAAATCCATATTGATACCATTGGGCTGCAGGGTTCCCAGGCTGAATATGATTTGCTGTTCCTGTAGCCTTCGGGTGGCATCACTGTGGCATTGCAGGAGGCCCAGGATGGACATGTCGTCTGAGGAATGGGAGGGGGAGTTGAAATGGTTCGCAACTGGGAGGTGCAGTTGTTTGTTGCGAACTGAGCGCAGGTGTTCTGCAAAGTGGTCCCCAAGCCTCCGCTTGGTTTCCCCGATGTAGAGGAAGCCACAACGGGTACAGCGGATGCAGATGGCAGCCCAATGGTATCAATGTGGATTTCACAAGCTTCAAAATCTCCCCTCCCCCAACCGCATCCCAAAACCAGCCCGGCTCATCTCCACCTCCCTAACCTGTTTTTCCTCTCACCTCAAGCCACACCCCCATCTCCTATCTACTAACATCATCCCGCTCCCTTGACCTGTCCGTCCTCCCTGGACTGACCTATCTCCTCCCTACCCCCCCACCTACACTCACCTTTACTGGCTCCATCCCCGCCTCTTCGACTTGTCTGCCTCCTCTCCACCTATCCTCTCCTCTATCCATCCTCTATCCGCCTCCCCCTCTTTCCCTATTTATTTCAGAACCCTCTTCCCCTCCCCCATTTCTGATGAGGGGTCTCGGCCCAAAACGTCAAGTTTTCCTGCTCCTCTGATGCTGCTTGGCCTGCTGTGTTCATCCAGCCCCACGCCTTGTTATTTCGGATTCTCCAGCATCTGCAGTACCTTTTATCTCTGATACAATGCAATTACAGCATTTCTAACAATAATGAATGAACATGACACTGTTTATTAGATACTAGCTGACTTGCTGCAGATCAGCCCTTCAAATCTCAATCCATAATCACTCATTAAGAGAGGACAGTGGAATCAGTGCCTACAAGGAAAGTTAGAGAAGTAAAACTTGGAAAGTTGGAATTGAAGTTAGTTTCAAAATACTTATTTGTTGGACATTTTCAGCCTTAGTAGGGCTCTTGCATTGTCTTCCTTCTTCTCTGGCTTTCTTCACATTCCGTCAGTTCAAATCTCAATGTTATCCACCAATTCAATCTTTTTCTTCCTCTTTTGTTTCACTCTCAATCTTTCCTTCAGTTGTTGACAGGATGAAGCTGTCAGATCTTCATTTATAATGTTTATAAATGTGAACACATAGGATGTTGGTATGATGATACTGTGCCTTTAAGAGATGTGATATGTCCTGTTTTTCTGGCCGAATGGTATTGCCACAGTGATGCCGTAATGTCTCCTTCAGACATGCATTTGGTAAACAGCTTTGAGTTGCCCCAAGTGTTTTTTTTAATTAAGGAAAAAGAATCATGGTTGGGTGGGTTCAGGCTCATGCAGACCCAAAAAGACTTTAGTTTTGCTTTCAATGAGGTGGTGGTTTTGGCTGGCTGCTGGAGCTCAAACGTTTTCCGCAGCTAAAATGAAGTGTCAGACATAGAGGTTTCTTTTTTAAAAAATTCAAAAAGGGCAGATTGTTTCTTTTGGTGTTTCTTTCTACTGGGCTGGAGAGAGACAGTGCATGAGATTAATAACTGTGTTGCTGAATTGCCTTTGCCAAAGGATGTGTTTGCGGGATGCTGCCTACACTAGAACAGTTGATGATTAGTGGTTAAATAATACATTATCTTGTTAAACATTCCATAGAGTAAAATTATGCCAATTCTTCTTTTTGTTGTATTTTAACTGTGATGTGAGAATAAGATGTGTTTTGATTAAAGCTTAGTGGTGGGCCAATTGAATCATATCTGAACCACAGAACATTACACATTCCATTTTAGAAATATAAAAGCTATCTTCATAATATACCATGGTGGGTGGGGGTGGGGAAGTGGTGGGGGCGTCTGGTCTGTTCCATAACACTGGTTTAGCCACAAATGGAGCAATTTGTGCAATTCTGATTGCCATATTATAGAAGGATGTGATCGCATTGAAGATGATGCTGTGGAGATTCACTAGGATGCTGCCCGGGCTGGAATGTTTCAGCTTTAAAGAGACACTACATAGGCTGGGATTGTTTGCCTTGAAACGGAGATAGCTGAAGCAGGGTGTCTGATTGATGTCTACAATATTATGATGGGCAGAGATAGGGATTGATAGAAATAAACTTTTCCCCTTATCAGAAGAATTAATTTACAAGAGATATAAATTTAAGGTAAGGAGCAGGAGGTTTAGCGGGGATGCAAGGAGAAATTTTATCTGAAACTCACTGCCTGAAAGAGTGATAGAGGCAGAAATCATCAAAACATTAAAGAAGCAACGGACAGTATTGAAGGTTATTTCAGAGTAGAATGGGACCTTGATCAAATGAGCTGATCGGCTGAGGAGTGGCAAATGGAGTTTAATTTAGATAAACATGAGGTTTTGCATTTCGTTAAGGCAAATCGAGGTAAGACTTATATAGTTAATGGTAGGGCCCCAGGAAGTGTTGCTGAACAAAGAGATCTTAGGGTGCAGATTCATAGTTCCTTGAAAGTGGAATCCCAGAGAGACTGGGTTGAGAAGAAGGCATTTTGTACGCTTGCCTTTATTGGTCAGTGCATTGAGTATAGGAGGTGGGATGTCATGTTGCAACTGTATAGGACATTGGTTAGGCCACCTTTGGAATATAGCATTCAATTCTGGTCTCCCTACTGTAGAAAAGTTGTAGTTAAACTTGAAAGGGTGCAGAAAAGAGTTACAAGGATGTTGGAGGGTTTGAGCTATGGACAAAGACTGACTAGGCTGGGGCTATTTTCCCTGAAGCATCAGAGGCTGAAAGGTGACCTTATAGGGGTTTATAAAATCATAAGGGGCCTGGATAGGGTGAATAGCCAAGTTCCTTTTCCCAGGATAGGGAAGTGTAAATCTAGAGGGCATAGGTTTAAGGTGAGAGGGATAAGATTTAAAAGGGACCTAAGGGGCAACTTCTTCGCTCAGAGGGTGGTGTGTGTAAAGAATGAGCTGTCAGAAGAAGTGGTGGAGGCTGGTACAATTACAACATTTAAAAGACATCTGGATGGATACACGTATATGAAAGGCTTAGAGGGATATGGGCCAAATGCTAGCAATTGGGACTAGATTAATTCAGGATGTCTGATCGGTATGGATAAGTTGGACGAAGAGTCTGTTTCTGCACTAAAGAACTCTATGATTCTATAAATACTTAGATGAATAGATGAAACACTATAGCATACAGGCCATGGGCCAAGTGCTGGTAAAGGGGATTAGAATAGATAGGTACTTGATAACTGTTGTGGACACAATGGGGCAAAGACCCTTTTCCCATGTTGTAATACTCCTTGAGTCTATGACTATCTTTCTCTAAATGAAATTACCACCTTTTTAATTTCCAAACCGCTGCTCTTAGTCCAACATGTTCATTTGCTTTTCCTTGTATATTCAGCTGATTCTTCACATTCATTTTCATAGCCAAATTTCAAAATTATTGTCCCCCTCTCATCCTCTTTCCTATAAGTCCAAATCATGCATCTATTGAGTGTGACTCTATCCTTAAAAAATTGCAGAAACTGGGACATCATTGAATATGCTGTATATACGTGTCCACATGTAGTCGATACGTAGTTACATGTGCATTGGAGAGTTCATATCCTTAAGACGCCGAAAATCTAATTTGGGGTCACCAATGTCCCTCGGTGCTGCTGAGTAATGCAAGTAACAAGCCAACAGCACTAGATATACATTCAAATAAACTGACATTATGGTTTTGTTTGTGGCCAGCTTAACATTCCTACATGTGTGCATATCAGTGTCACAATAGTGGCAAAAGAGCAACTGAGGGTGAGGCTGTGTTATTGGTTCCAATGTCTTGATTAACTGCTCTTTCAGGGGAATTTTATTTGTCATGTTTTCCACCTACTCTTGGCATCTATTTTAATATTTGTCTCTTCTTGGCTCAATGGCTAAAGGTTAATCTCTCGACCAATTAGAAGTCACACCATTGAAGCCTGTCTTGATTATATCATCAGATGAAGTCCTCTGAAATTTTGGGACTTACCAACATATGGAAAGCAGAACGCTGAGACAACTAAAAACTGAAAGAACTGCAGATGCTGTAAATCCAGAAAACAGAAGCTGTTGGAAAAGCTTAACAGGTCTGGCAGCATCTGTGAAGAAAAAATGAGTTAACTTTTGGGTCTGGTGACCATTCCTCAGAACTGATAGTAGCTAGAAAAATGTCGGATTATAAGCAGAAGGTAGAGATGGGGGTGGGTAAGGGAGTAAATGATAGGATAAAGGATAGAGCCCAGAGAGAGAGAAGAGCAGTTGGATAGACAAAGGAGCTGATAATGAACAGGCCAGGAGGGAGAATACCCGTTAATGAGGACTGTTAGTGATTAACAATCGGTAATGTGTAATAGCAGGCTATGTGATAACAAGGCCTGGTGTGTGAGGTAGCGGGCTAGGTCATGGGAAAGTTTAGGCCCTAAAATTATTGAACTCAATATTGAGTCTGGAGGGCTGCAGGGTCCCCAAGCGGAAAATGTGGTGTTGCTCTTCCAGCTTGCACTGAGCTTCGCTGGAACACTGCAGCAAGCTGGAGACAGAGATGTTGGCCAGGGAGCAGGTTGGTGTGTTAAAGTGGCAGCCAACTGGAAACTCAGGGTATTTTCTGCGAGTAGAACATAGATGTTCCGCAAAGCGGTCAACCAGTCTACGCTTCATTTCCCCAGTGTAGAGGAGACCACATTGTGACCAGAGAATACGGCAGACTAGATTCTGGGAAGTGCAGGTAAAGTGTTGCTTCACCTGGAAGGTTTGTTTGGGCCCTTGGCTACTGGGGAGGGAGGAGGTAAATGGGCAGGTGTTACACCTTAGCTGGTCGCAGGGGAAGGTGCTGAGGGGCTGTTGGCAGGGGGGGAGGGTGTTGGGGTGAAGCAAGAGTGCATTGCAGATGCTCAGTTGCCAGCTCTCAGACACCTCCTCCTATCTTCCCCTGGACCATGACCCCACCATGACACATCAGGTCCACGATAACTGACCTTATTTCACCTGGTGCTATCCCCCCACTACTTCCAAGCTGATCGTCCCCAGCCCTGCACAGTTTGCTTCTACCTCCTCCCAAAAATCCACAAGCAGGACTGCCTGGCAGGCCTATTGTTTCAGCCTGCTCCTGCCCCACAGAACTCATCTCTTTCTACCGTGACTCGGTCTTCTCTCCCCTGGTCCAGTCCCTGCCCATGTACAGCTGTGATTCCTCTGATGCTTTATGCCAGTTTCAAAATTCCCAGTTTGCAGGCTCCAGCCACCTCCTCTCTACCATGGACCTCCCCTTTGCACATTCATCCCCCACTAGGTTGGTCTTAGGGCTCTCCGCTACCTCCTGGAGCAAAGACCTGAACTGTCCCCACCCACCAGCACCCTGCTCCACTTGGCCAAGCTCATCCTCACCCTCAACAACTTCTCTTTTAACTCCTCTCATTTTCTTCAAGCCAGAGGGGTGGCCATGGGTACCCATATGGGCTCAAGTTATGCCTGTCTCTTTGTGGGATACGTGGAGCATCTCTTGTTCCAGTCCTATTCTGGCCCCCACCCACAAATTTTTCTCCGATATATCGATGATACCATCGGTGCTGCTTCCCTCTTTCATCTGGAATTGGAAAAGTTCATCAATTTCGCCTCTAATTTCCACTCTGCCCTCACTTTCACCTCGTCTATCTCTGACTCCTCCCTTGTCTTTCTTGACAACTTTATTTCCATTTCTAGGGATAGTCTGGCCACTAATGGCCACTAAAAACCCACAGATTCCCACAGGTATGTGGACTATACATCCTCGCACCCTGTTTCCTGTAAAGACTCCATCCCATTCTCTCAGTTCCTCCGTCTGCATCGCTTATGTTCAGATGAGACCAACTTCAACAAAACAGCGTCCAAAATGTCCACCTTCTTCGTCAACTGAGGAACCCCAGCACCATTGTCTACAAGGCCCTCAACCGGGTCCTACCCATTTCCCGAACTTCCACCCTCAAACCTTCTCTTCCCTCCCGCAACAGCGATAGGGTTCCCCTTGTCCTCACCTACCATTCCATCAGTATCCACATCCAGAAGATCATCAGATGCCATTTCTACCACCTCCAGTGAGCTGCCACCACCAGACACATATTCCCCCTCCCCTCCCTTGTCCGCCTTCTGCAGGGACCGTTCCCTCCAGAAAACCCTTGTCCACTCTTCCTTTACCCCCAACACCCTCCCACAGCCCTGTGGCACCTTCCCCTGTAACTGGCGAAGGTGTAACACCTGCGCATTTACCTCCTCCCTCCCCAGTATCCAAGGGTCCAAACATACCTTCCACGTGAAGCAACACTTTACCTGTACTTCCCAGAATCCAGTCTACTGCATTCACTGCACACAATGTGGTCTCCTCTACATCGGGTAAACGAAGGGTATACTGGGTGCCTGCTTTGCAGAACATTTATGTTCTACTTGCAAAAAAGACCCTGAGCTACCTGTTGCCGACCACTTTAACACACCACCCTGTTCCCTGGCCAAAATCTTTGTGTTCCAGCTAAGCTCAGCACAAGCTAGAAGAACAACACCTCATTTTCCGCTTGGGGACCCTGCAGCTCTCTGGACTCAATATCGAGTTCAATAATTTTAGGGCCTAAGCTTTCCCATGTCCTAGCCCGCTACCCCACACACCAGCTGCCATCTTCTGCCCCTAGCTATTTCTATGATGACTCAGATCCTTGATGCCCAGTTGAACCAAGATCCTCAAAAAAACTCCTTTGGTGGATGGTCTGTTCTTGGGCACCAGGGGTTAATCTCCAAGTGGGCCAGTATGTGGTTAAGCTGTACGCCTACTGATATTCTTCAAGTCATTGACACAATTAAATATGTTGCCAAATGCAATTAATATCATCATTTCAAGAGCTAATACCTGACTAATCCTCAGAGCCTCAGTGTCAAAATAACCAGTTGCGGCATGTGAGTTTACCGAATGCGTACTTAAGCTTGATAAATCCAAAACAAGGCTGGACAGCAGCAAAACATGGATTGGCATCACTAGATTTTCTTGTTTTGACCTTAAAATAAAATGCAGCCAAAATTTTAATAAACAGTTCCTAAACATCACAAAACACAGTCGTAGGCGAAAGATGAGAAGAATTGTATTCTTAAGACTGAAATATCAGTATCTGTTCAGATGAATGATCAGCCATGATCATAACAAATGGTGGAGGAGGCTCGAAGGGCCAAATAGCCTAATCCTGCTCCTATTTTCTATGTTCCTACATAGCAAGCCAGCAGTTATCTCAGCCTCAACGTTTCGGGTCCAGTGACCCTTCCTCAGAACTGATGGTAACTAGAAAAATGTTGGTTCATATGCAGAAGATAGAGGGGGAGATGGGGTAGGGAGTAAACAATAAGATAAAGGATAGAGCCCAAAGAGAGAGAAGAGCAGTTGGATAGACAAAGGACTTGATAACGATCTGGCTAGGAGGGTGAATACCTGTTAATGGGGACTGTTAGTGACTAACAATAGGTAGTGTGTAATAGCTGGCTATGTGATAACATCAGTTCTGAGGCAATATGAAGTGGCGAGACAATATGAAGTGTTTGGGCTCTGTGCCGACACACTTCCACTCCAGCTCACCTAGCCGGCCACATTCTTCTTTGTTCGTATTTTTCAGTTTTTTTCTTCATTTCTCAAATTCTCTTCTGTATTGAAGTTCACCGTTTCTGCGGCAGCGGTGGAGGAAGGCGGTTGCGAGGGCCTGCCACAGCATTGGCAGTGTGGTGAAGCCGGATGTCCGTTCCTTGTGGCCATAGTGGCCACGGCTTTATCAAAGGCTCCCATCATCAGTGGGTCTGGTCTGTTCCTCCTGGCGGTGGTGCGGCGGTTTCAGTGGTAGCAGCATGGTGGCTCCAGTTCGTTACTCACAGCTAAGGTGGCTTCGAGTGGCGACGGTTTAAGTGACGCCTTCAACGCTGGGGACTTGGTGGGTCCAGTTGTCGGTGGCTTCGGTGTTGGCTTCAGCAGTGGCAGCGCAATGGGTTGAATCTGGAAAGCCTTGCTTTGGTGGACTCAGGGGCTGCTTTGGCGGTGCCATCCTGTAGCCATTCCTGAAACCCAGAAGCCATGGATGGAACAAAAGATGACCTTTGTCCTAACTTTATCACAATTATTTCGTTCTCGAATTTCTGTAATAAAAATGGCACCGAATTGCGGCAATTGATACACATCTCACTGTACTTTCACAAATACAGGTGACAATAAGTTGCTTTTTTATTCTATTGTACATTACAGAATTGCTTTTTGTTTACAGGAATTTAGGTTTGCCATAAATCCTCTGTTTATTAAATTCAATGCAACCTAAGATAAGTGTTTATAAATTCCGCAAGTGATTTTGCTCATAATTTGGAATGTCACGCTTAAAATGAGGACTAGTTAGAGGATCCATGTCTGTTCTTCCAGGATTGTTCTTTCTCAGATTTTCAAGTAATTGAACTGGAAACCATCTCCACCTTCCAGTTGAGGCATGCATGCCCACACCCACATTGTGAATAGTAAGGAAACATAACCTTTTGTCATTTGATATTGTAGAATTCACTGCACTGACATGTTAGCAATAACTTTTGGCCAGTCCCTGAGCATGTACTGATAACACAGTAATCCTTACTTTGTGGCTGTGCCCACATTATTCTCACAGTTATAGTTGAGTACATGTGCTAAAATCATGAGGTACACTGTTAATGTTACCATGCAGATACAATATTAACATGCCAGCTTCTAGCTCTGCACACAAAGCAATAGGCACTTATGCTCGCAATAAGCTTTCAGCATATCTGTTAAAGGCAATCTCACCGCCAACGTCGTTTTGAAAGCTTAGTCACGGGGATTTCTGCATCCCCTGCAGCTTATCAGATACAACCAATCAGGAATGTTTCACCTCATCCAAGAAAGCACTGGATGCTAGAAGACATCAACAGCTAACATGCCGAAGTGCACATATATAATAAGCAAAGCACCACACCAGCAAAGCACATTAGATACAAAAGTCACATTCACTAAAGTGCTTATATATTCAATTAATTTCTCTTGCAGTCTACAGATTTCACCAGAATCTCAATGCAAACTAGTCAAATATTCCAATGCCCCCAAACTAGGAGGGCAGTTGGTATTGCAAGAGGCAACCAAAGATGATTCAAGGCTTGCTTTTCTTCAACTTGTTCAAAGATTGAAGTCCAATAATTAACAATAAGGCAGACAAGACAGGGCAATGTTAATTAAGATGTGGAGGTACCGGTGTCGGACTGGGGTAGACAAGGTCAGAAATCACATGACACCAGGTTATAATCCAACAGGTTTATTTGAAAACACAAGCTTTCAGAGCTTCACTCCTTCTTCAGGTGTTAGTAACGGAGGTTAGTGACAGAATTTATAAGTAAATGATCAAAGGGTCACAAAACTGATGAGGGTGTAGTAAACAAACCGAAGATGTTTTTAAATTTAGATATATGTATTAATCAATTAAAACCTTCTAACTGCTTAAAGATTTAACAGCATCTTTGGTTTGTTTAATACATCCTCATCAGTTGTGTGACCTTTTGATTTTTTACTTATAAATTCTGTGTCTGATGCCACCTCTCTCACTAACACCCGAAGAAAGAGCAAGGCTCTGAAAGCTTGTGTTTTCAAATAAATCTGTTGGATTATAACCTGGTGTCATGTGATTTCTGATAATGTTAATTAAAAGACATGATTGGTAAATTATAGTGTTCTGATCAAAGACAAACCTAAATACACAGTCAAATGTGCTCACCAGTTAACATGAGAAGTATTTAGGTATTGAAGACATTGCAACATAGTTTTACCAGAATAATGCCTGGACAGCAAGGGTTAAAGTGCATGAAGGGTTTACGCAAAATTGTTGTAATGTCTAGAATTTAGATACATGAGGAGTGATTCAATCCAAGTTGAATCTGTTAAGGAGAACAAATATGGTAGATTGAAAGAAACTATTTCTGACATCTGGCGAGTCCAGGATTAGAGATTGTAGTCTAAAACTTTGAACCACAATTTTCAAGAGTGATATTAAGAAATAGTTACACATGAAAAGGGTGGTAGAACTGTGGACTGTTGTTCCACAGTTGGAAACTGGTTGGAGTTTTGTGAGACAAAGATATTAAAACATATGTGACAAAGATGGTCATATGGGGCTGGGTCACAAATCATCCATGATCTCCCTGAATGGCAAAACAGGTTTGAGGGATGAAATGGCCTATTCCTTTACCTTTATTATATGATAGGTATGAGGCTGGTCAAAAGTATCAATTGTCATATTTGAGGTTAATTTAAATGAACGAAGTAACAGTCACTTAGGACTGAGATGAAGAGAAATTTCTTTGCTCAGAGCATTAAGAATCTTTGGAATTATTTACTTCAGATGATGAGGAAGCTCTGTTGTTGCATATGCTACTTCATTCGCAATCTCTTTGAAGAACTAAGATGAAGTCCCGGATCTGGACACCTGTCAGCCCTAGGCTCTGGTGCTTTGCTTAGTACCATTCCCTCATGATTGCAATTTCACTAAGTCTCTCCCTTCCTTCTATCTCCTGATTTAGTTATTACTACCATTTTTAGCTGTATCCTCTATAGTGAAGACAGAAGTAAAATATGTGTTCATTCTATCAACCATTTTTTTGTTATCTACTATTTACTCCATATTTTCACTCACTAGAAGATCAATACTCAGTTTACTCACACATTTCATTTTTAATTACCTGTAAAAATCATTAACATCCGTTTTTACATTCTTAATGAACATCCTCTACTATTCTAATTTCTTCTTCTTGATTAATCTTTTTGTCATTCTCTGACTTCCTTTGTATTCTGACCAATTATCTGACCTGTCACTCATCTTTGCAGACTTACACGTTTTTCTTTAAATTTGATACTTTCCCTAACTTTAGTGAACCACTGATGGTAGGTACTCCCTTTAGAATTTTTCTTTATCGTGGGAATATACTTATTCAGTGTATTCTGAAATAATCCCTAAAATGTCTGCCTCCCTGCTGTTTCAGTTTTCTTCCTGAGCCTACAGCCTCCCTTGTTGCTCCACATACCAACAGATGCCCTCGCTCCAACTCCTACCCCTTTCTTCTTAGTTTCTATAGATGGACATAAAGGACTGACTATATGCCACCCCCTTGAGTGACCTAACTGGACAGCCCTGGACGAGAAGTGCTCAGACCCCAGACTGGTGGCTGTACATCTCCCCAACCACATCAACCTTACTCTGAGGAACTGGCTGTGATGGGGCTTCAGGGCTGACCATGACCCACTCCATAGATTGGAGAGACATGGACACTCCTGAACAGGAACACCCCATCTTGATGCCTAACCACGAACTGGTATCAGGAGCTGCCCCCGGTGTACTGCACTGGGACCCCCTGACTGATGTGTGCCTCCATGGATGTCAGTGAGGACTGCTCCCCTAAGACGTTGAGACTTGGCTTCCTGCTTGCTGCACATGGAGTGTGTTTGTCATGTAACATGCTGGAACACTACACTATCACGTACAGTAACTACTTTCCTTGTTGCTTCCTACAGTTGAATGACCACCTGCACCATGGTGCCATGGATAGTTTGTTCTCCCACTGGAAGGCAGAGACTGAAGAAAGGTGTGAGCCAGCCCAGCAAAAAAAACCTCCCTAATATTCTCTTATACAGGGAGAGAAGGCAGGGCTATCTTTTTCTTTCCAGCTGATTCAACGGACCAGCACGTAGACCATCTTTCTTGCTGTTTCTTCCCCAATAGCCACCACCAGTAAAAACACCCCTGTAGTTAATTGAGCATTTACAAGCGAAGCCCACTATGGACACTGCAAACCATCAAAAATGAAGTTGTAGGGAGTGCGGAAAGGGACTAAAATCAAAATGGAGTTGGAGGGGAAAATAAAGCACTTTAACTGCCACGGTGCTCACCTCTCTTTAAAGACCATTAACCAGCACCTAGATCTATTGTGATCCACTGCAAACATGGTGGCAGTAAATGATTGTAATTAATGCAGCTTTGGCTCAAAACTGTGAGCTGGAGGCTGAACATATACACTGCAATGCATCAGGGAATGGGGTGAAAGTTATTTGGATTCTTTTTACCAGGAGGCTGTCTCTGTATTCCAGTTTGCCTTTCCTGGGCTGGAAAAGATGTGAGTTATTAAGGTGTTTATGTCATGTGACCATAGTTTCAGTATTTTTATTGGCTAAGGATCATGGTTTCTAACAATGTTAGCCTGGACACACAACGGGGTTTAACTGTTTCCATTCCATTGTGTTCAAATGTATGGTTTCCACACCCATTTTGTGGAATTTAAAGTTTAGGCACTAAGTCAAGGCAATCATTGCACTCAAGTTCTGTAAACATTTAGACAGCAGTAGCTGTTTATTTCACAAGAGAGACACCTGTTACATTCTAATGTCTCTTCAATGTAATGTCCCGAGGAATGTTATTTACATTTTATTGTTCTGACTAAGCAAGCAGGCTGCTTCTAGCCTTGGACAGTCTTGTATGTATTTGAAGACTGGGGGGAATGTCACCTGACCCCTGGCCTCCATCTTGTACAAAGGTAAATTGTCCATTCTCCTTTCTGTTTCTCCAAAATAAAGTCCCCTTTTTTTTCATAAATTTGTTGGTGTTACTACATGGGCATAACATAATTCAGTGCATTTTGAGTACATAGATTCAGGAACAATCAATTATGCCAGGGACTGTCCTAGGCCAAGGCATAGGCCTGCACAAATGACATGCAACATGGCCCATATAATGAATGAACTGTAGGAAAAATATTTCTAAGGTTGCTGTAGATGAAGCAGCACATCTATATGTCACAGAGTTTGCTAGTTGCGAGTTGGAGATGCACCGTTCGAATTGGACAATGCGCTAACGTCATCTTCTCTCTTCACTGCCATGATTTGGCCATACATTAGCGTAACATATGTTTCTAGGTGGCTGTAAGTATATAGTACAATGCAAAGCAGGCATGTGTTACAGTTACCCTTCAGCTCTTAAAGGCAGTCTGTCCTTCTGATACGGTAGCTATGTTGGAACAGAGATCTATTAACAACTGAAACAGAAATATTCAAGATGAAGAAAAATGGACTATCAACCAAAGTTTCAGGGCTCCAGGATTCACAAAAAAGCAGCTATTGAGGTGTCATGAATGAAGTTGGATTGAAGGAAAGAAGTCATTTTTTTTAATGATTCTAGAAGGTTCTCATTGTTTGGCCTCAAAAAGGAGCAGAAGAAATGGAAGGCCAAGGTAATGGAACTGTTAATTCAGAAGGCTGCCTGCTTGCTAAACAATGTTTCTAGTGGTTCTGTGGTTTTCATTGAAGGCCTGCTTTGCATGTTGATTTACATGGAAAAGGGCAATGTACCTTTGGAAGGGGGCATCCCACAGGTGCCAGTCTAGTTTGTCCTAGAAGCCCAAAGAAAATGTATGGAGCCAACTGGCGCAAGCATAAAAGAATCATGGCAGCTGCACGATTGGGGACAGCATTCACTGAGGTGAAGGTCTTGGTCTGGTTACCAAATGCACATTTATCAAATGCCCTTGCTGTTTCTGCAAATCACCCAATTGATATTGAGAGGTTGCATTGCTATGAGGGCTCTGTGTACATCATAAAGAATCTAGTCCCCCGCTGAGGCCAGATGCCTGTTCTCAGGATCCCAGATCATAACCCTAGATCACCTATGGACACACTAGAGTTTAAATACAAACTCTTCGTAAAAACATTGGACAAACATTCAAAAGTTGACCATGGTAAATTCAATGCCTACCTCAAGACAGCCGGAGATTCTAGCATGTAATTTTTGATGAAGTGTCGAAGAAGCTCAAACAGACAAAATGTAATACAAACAGAATTTGTAATCTCCTGGGAATATCTCAGACTGTGAACACAATGGGAAAAGAAAGACAGCAACCTAGATGAGCCTCTTGCTCCCATTTCAAAACATTTGAGGGAGGTGGTGGCATAATGATAATATCACTGCATGAACAGACTTAGCGACTCTAACAAAAACTGTCACATTTCAATGAAGAAGGAGGATGATGGGAGGGCAGAATTGTGAACATAAGAAACTTCTAGCTTTAGCAATGACATTACTATAACAGAAACAAATGCTTGTATGGCAAAAGAGGAGGAAATGATGAGTAGATTTTGTTATCTGTTGTATGGAGACCTGCAAGGATGGTCAGCCATCTGTCAAGCATGAGTTTATTTTCCTCCTCAAGACCTATTTTATGAGGAGGCAACTGGTGATCCTGTATAGGATGGGCTAAAATTGATGATGATATTCGACAGCTGCATGACCTTGAATGAGTCCTGTGAACATTCCTGTACATGCCAAAGGTAGCATAACCAAAGTTGCTTTTCTGTACTGTTTTCTGTATTGGCTGTCTGTTACACTGTAGAAGAGAAAGAGTTTCGTTCCAAATCGTCAGACTTCACCTCGGACAGGATCGCGAACAGTGCCAGGAACAAACCTAAGCCTCCAGACCAACTGTCAATCGAAGTGTCTCCGAAGGGCAGGAGGGCGTGAGGCTCACTGCTTTCTTTTCCTTCCTTTTTCATCTTTTGTAATTAATTAATAGACGGTCATATTTCAGTGCTTTTTCTTTCCTTTTTCATCTTTTACTATCACTCAATAAATGCCCATATCTAAGTTAATTTATGTTATCGAGTCTTCTCTTAACTTCCTTTCACCAAATCTAAAAAGAACCATTCGGATATCGCTGTGATCCAAGACAGATCCACAGAGCTCAGCACAGCAGTCGGTCACTTTTCTTTTGATATCTGATTTTCTTTCCTGCTGAAAAAAATGGTACCCTCTAAAATATAGGAAAAGAAAATTAACTTTGAGTAGCACTTACATTTACTGTAATTTACTGTTGCATTTGCTTCTGCATGTTATGAATTTGTCCATGTTGCTTGTGTATATGCATTGTTAAATACCCCAAAGCTGAAGGATTAATGTGTGGTAGGTGGTTGTATGGTTAGATGCAAATCTAAATCAATGTGGCCAATTATTGCAACAGGCAAGTACATGACTCCAAGACTGTAGATTCTTATTCTTCAATTATCCAATAAGTTAAATTATCAAAATTGAATTTGTCACTTTTATCATCATCCCCCCGAACCCAAATTAGTCGCGGCTTTTATTCCTTTTTCATTTCCAAGCACGTTTACTTCCCATAGCTGAAGAATAAAAGGTAAGTTTTATGGTATGAGCACAATGCAAGTAGTTGTTGGTGATCATTCAGTAATTGCAATTTATGTTGCAATTTGGTGTCTCAACAGCCTCCCCCATAATTAATGATTCAATGGTGCACTACAAAGGGTGTATAACCACATATGATCTTTCTTTTCAGATGCATGTTTAAACTAGTGGGCTTTTCTCCAGCACTAATGGTGAGACCCATTTTACCTTAAATTATTAAGCATTGTTAATCGCACTAGCAACCTATTACCAAGCAAGCACAAACATGTATACTTTTCTTCATTATCTTGATTAGCTGCAGGCACTGTTAAGCTTTCCAGTGAAAGTCATTTCCAAAAACTACTGCAAGCTGCTCAAAAAACTTAAAATTAGGCACCTGGTACCATACATTAGTAGTGAGTAAGGCTGGCAGAGGCATCACTTAGGGTCAAAATCAAAGTCAAGACAAACTAAGAGGCCACCCCTCAATGCACTTGCAAATTTTAAGAAATTGGCATGCATTTTGATTGAGAAAGTAAACATTGTCAGCAACTTCAGGCATCAATGAGAGGTACACATGTGGGACAAATGTGACCTTTTCAATGCTTCCTGATTTACTGTAAAGATTGACTGAGTCATTTCAAATTTGATCCATGGTCTATAATAGATTAGCTGATCTCAGTGATATCAACTTATGATCTCAGAAACCTTACAATACAGTGTGTACTTTCTTCCTCTATTCATGTTTACAAAATATTATCTCCTTTTTGTTCCATATTGAACGGGATCTATCACCTATCCATCCACCCATGTCACCAGCCTATTTTGTGGGGAGACTTTCAATGCCGTTCATACCTCAACCCAGCACATCAGCAGAGCCTAAATGATGGTGCATTTGATCAATGTTTTCATTGTTTAATTTGAGTATCATTATTGATTTCAACGTTGTGGAATACCATTCACTACGACTTTACAATCTGAGAAAATTCTTATCCTTACACCATCAAACTTTTAACTTTGTGAACACTGTTAAGGTACTGGTAAATGTGTGCTGCCGAATTTTAATATTGACCATCTGACTGTTTATGGACTAAATTGTTTTTAAAAGTGTTAAATGTTGTACTCAAATGGCTGATAAGATCACCTAACCACAAATTGAGGCAAATCCAGAAATCCACTGTAAAGTAAAAGAAATCATGTACACTAAAATTACCATTAATAAAAAGACTTTTAAACTGGCAATTGAGTCAGGTGCCAAGAAACTCAAATCTATATCTCCTGTTTAAATCATACTTGTATGATAACTTGTATGATAAGACTTGTCTGCTAGTGAGCCAGGCTGGAAAAAACAAAGAAGCCTGACTCAGGAATACACACTGAATTATATTTCAACAATTGCCTTTGGACAGCAAAGCAGAAAGAAACAATCGTGAATTGGTAACAGCAATGAATTTTTCTTTCTTTCTTTTACTCCTCATCCCCCCACTCCTCCCCACTCCCCGCCAACCATCCCCCACCCCAAGTATCTCTTGTTATCTTTCAGGACAGTGTACAGTGAAATATCAAGCTGGGGGGATAAAAAAACATGCATCAAGGACGCAAAAATATCTTAAAATTTCATCACTGCTAAGGATACCAGTCAACAATTAGACACCTGTGGTATCAGACTAAAAATCTAACACCTAAGCACTCTGAGAAGTTTTAAAAGTAAGTTGTCTTTATTCTTAAAGTCTGTGCCAGACATTTTGTCCTTCTAAACTTGTTTTGTGTGTGTACATTTGTGTGTCTGTGTGTGTGTGTTTCTTATAATAGAAATTTTTTCTTTCACACAAGGAAATTTTGTAATTGGCTTTTTCATTTTGATCCAGTAAGATACGTTTTTAATTAATTTAATTAATGAATGTGATGTAGCTATATGAAATGTGGTTGACTTTTAACTGCTGTCTGAAATAGCCAAGCAGGCCACTCAATTCAAGGACCGATGAGAGACTGGCAATAACTGCTCAACTGTCTACTGGCACCCAAATCCTAGGAAAGAACAAAAGTATTCAGAAGAAACATCTTAAGCCACGAATGGTAATACAATGATATAGAACCATCGCAGGGAACAGCTGAAGTGAATAGTATGGATGTATTTAAGAGGAATAAAGAAAAGAGTATGAAAGAGAAGGGAATAGAAAATGATGATGATAAATGAGAAAAGATGGAAAAAGACCCAAGTAGAGCAAACATTCTGGGCCAGATATTTGAATTCTGTGCCTTATATACTGTATAATACTATGTATGCCATTTTGTTCTCTTTTGTAGTTTCCTCACATTCTGCCATTCTTGGTCTGTTTTGTCAACTTCCCCTTTTTATAACATTCCAATGCTCCTTCTGTTTGACCAAGCTTTTTCCCTACAAAAAAAAATTTTTTGCACTTGTTGCCAGAACCCAAAACTCTTTCTTCCCTTAATGACAAGTGGTTGATCATCTGCCTTCCCTTTTCTTGTTGAAATATTTTTAATTGCTGATGTATGGATTTTATTTGCAAATCTCTTATGCTATTTAACTACGAAGAGGTCCTTTTGACTTTGCTAACATGTCTTTTAACCAATGAGAATTCATTTCCTCCTTTTTCTATCCTTACACAATGGCTGTTTTTTTATTATATGCCCAAAATGGGTCTGGAATTAATAGATAGGCCTACCCATAGGCAGCCTCAGTTGATCAGAATCAATCTCAGTTTCAGACTATATCAACATAATTTGTGGAAATTAGTGGGCAGATTGTCGCAAAGGCATTTGAAAAATCTACAGGTCCATTAAGAGATACAAGTCATCGTAAAAGGAGGAGATGATCAGGCTGGCAGTGTTTGGCACTGGCATGCATTATGTATGTGAGGCCAGCATGCTCTGCTTCACTTGAACCCCATAATAATCTAAATTCCAATACCCCCTCCACCTCCCAAAGAATCCCACAGACTCCTCAAATTATAAGCAGAAATCCTAGGACTCTGATTTGCATATGCAAGGAACTTCATACCTTTGTTTTTGGGCTGGCTTGCATGAAACTTCTACAAAGAAATGGGTCAGCTAATGTTGAAATTTGTTTCACACTTTTCCTGAACACTAACTGACCATTCTTTTGAAATATGCATCCCCTAAATTTAGGATGTTTATTCTCACCTCAAGAATTTTAAAAATACTTTTTTAAATGCAAAATTTATGAGAATTAAAATTTCTAAATGTCTACCTATTGGGAACATGATATGATAAGCATATTGTCTTTGACCTAAACTAGAAAGATTGCTGATCTTGGAAACGATAATGTCACATCTGTGCAATGGTGATTATCCTTCTGAGGATGGTTTTAGAACAGCTAGCTGGGAAAGTGTACAGAGAACATTACTCTATATAGTACCTAAGTTTCTGGAGTTGTGTTGTTTATAACATGAGAAAACTTCTCATGTGCATTACATGCTTCCCATCTTCTCACTTTATAACGCACACAGGCAAATCTAAATCACGAAATACAACAAATAACTATATTTAGTGGTTAATTTGAAGATGAGTCAAGTGGCTTCTCAGCGTGGGAGCATATTTGTCCAAGTATTCAGGGCACAATTGCTTCTCCCTGAGGTTTGTGACAATGAATGCAACATCTTCAGGCCTAGAGAACAAAGGTGACACAGCTCAGAGCTTGAAGTGTAATCCCAAGGAGGAGCGTCACAATTTTGAATTAGGGAATAAATCTTGTCAACGCCTTGAGGATTTCGTGAGAGTACTCATGTGGGATGAATGTGACCTTCAAGTTAAATACATTCAGTTACTGAGTCATTTCAAGTTTGATCTCCGCTTGTTAAGAAATTAGCTGAACTCAGCCATATCAGCTTGATCTCAACAATTTTGCAGTTGAGGTGTTCTTTCTTTCACTATTCATACTTCCAAAATATTATCTAATTTTCTCTACAATGAACTGCGTCTCCTACCTACCTGTTCATATTGTTAGTCTGTCCAGATTCTTTGACAGTCATACAGGCGTGGTCAACATTTGCCCTTACAACTTTATGGAATACCAAGTACCACATTTTTAGAATCCGTTAGAACACCGTCATTCTTATCCTCTGCTCGTATCTTCCAAGAGGCTACATTCTGTTTAATTGTACATAACATTATCTTGGCATAATTCTCTTACGTGGTACCTTACCAAATGCTTTTTAAAATCTATTAAAAACTATATATAGAACACAGAACTGTACAGCATTGTACAGGGCCTTCTGCCCACGATGTTGTGCTGACCTATTATCCTATTATATGACACACTTACTTTATCTACTTGATTCTAACAGAGAGAGGGACACCACCAATTTTCCACAAGAGCTCTTCCCCCACAAATCTACCTGATGAATTCTGTAAACCAGGTCAAGATGGACCTACTCTCTAGATATTTATTAAGGTCTGAACCTAAGTACTAGGTAATTTCATGGCATATTATGCACTTTAATATTCTTGCAACAACTGAAATAAGCTAAGGTGCCCTGTAATTTCCTGACATCTTTGTCTCCTTTGATGCAGGAAGTTACACTTGTCAACATCCCATCCCAATTCAACATTGGCATCTATCTGTCAAGAAGGAAAATTGCCAGAGTATGTCCAGTTCACTATAAGCAGGATAAAGGCAACCTGGCCAATTTAGACTACTCTCAATCATCAGCAAAGTAATGGAATATGTCATCAACAGTACCATCAAGTGGCACTTATTCAGGAATAACCTTCCTAAAAATATTCAAATCAGATTTTGCCAGGGTCACGAAGCTAATGCCCTCATTCTAGCTTTGATCAAACCCTGGACAGAAGAGCTGAATTTAAGAGGTGAGGTTAGAATAGCTGTCTTAAGGGCCCTTTTGTGGCACACTGGTAATATCACTACCCCTGGATTTGGAGGCCTGAGTTCAAGTCCCACCTGTTCCAGAGATGTGTAATAACTTCTCTGAACAGGTTTTGGTTGGGGAAAAAAAGGACTAATTTTTTAAAAAATTTGGAATAACTGCCCTTTCACCAGTATGTTAAATGCCTGAGTTTCAAAGCTAATTAGACAGAGTCTATATGCATAGTTTTCTAATCAGAGTTTTATTTCTTCTTATGGTACACAAACTCCAAAAAAAATTAATCAATCTGTTCAGATATGTAATGACACACCTTCAGGATTGGTGGTACTTAAACCCAAGCCTTCCGATTCAAAAGCAAGGACACTACAATCACATCACCCTCGACCAACATTGATTACTAGTCACGTACATACATAGACATTTTAAATGACTTATTTAGCCATGTTACGGCACACCTCTGGTCCAGGTGGTGCTTAAAGCCAATCCTTATCTCTCAGAGGTAAGTACACCACCATTCTCCCACAAGGGCCCTTCTCACACAAATCTATACCTAGTCAAGTTTCACCCAATTACTTAATGTGCAATCATCATCCGTTCCCTAGTTCCAGTGGTCTCAAACATCTCTGCCAGGTCCTATGAGATGACAGCACATTTCACTGAGTGTGTCATCAGAAACCCTAGCAAAATTGACAACAGGCGGAAGATGTCCACTGGTTAGTTATACTGAGCACATAAGAAGATGGCTGTGCTTATTTCAGGATAATCATCTCAGACCCAGAGTATCACTGAAGGAGTTCCATAGACCAAGGTCCACTCATTTTCAGTTACATCATTAATGAGCTTCTTTCCTCAAAATCAGAAGTGGGTCATTCACTGATTTGAAATGGTGTTCAATTCCTTTTGCAACACCTCATTTAATGAGCAGACGACACCAACATACAGTAAGACCTGAACAATATTCAGGCTTGACAGGATGAGTGACAAGCAACATTCATATCAAATAGTTGTCAGAAAATGTGTCTAACAAGAGAAAGTTTAATCATTTTCTTCCTTCACATTTAATGGTGTTATCACCTCTGTCATATTCTGGCATAACCATTGACCAATAACTACAAGAACAAGTCACAGGGTAATGAAATCTTTGGAGGGGAAGTCACCAACTGACTCCCCAAATATTGTTCACCATCTACTAGCTATAAATAAGGAGCATGACACAATGGTCTTCAATTGTCTGGACAAAAACTCCAAAAACACTCAAGAATCTTGACATCACCCAAGATTAAGAAACCTACCTGAATGACGACACATGCAACATCTTAAATTTCATTCCCTCCACCACTGTCTGGGAGTAGCAGCAATAGGTACCAATTACTCAATCCACTGCAGCAACTCACCAAGTCTCTCTTGCAGACCCTCCTAAACTGTCACGCTCCATCACGCAGATGTTCAAAGGTGGCACGTGCACAGGAACATCATTGCCTGCAAGTTCCCCTCCACATCATACAACACGCTGACTTTAAAATGTAGAACCATGGAAACGTAGAAAGGTTATAGCACGGAAAGAGGCTTCTGAGCCTATCATATTTATAGTGGCTGAACTTGACACCTATTCCAATCTCATGATCGGTACCTGGTTCATGGCCCTGCAGGGTACAATGCTTCAGGTACAGATCCAGATGTAGTTAAATGAGTTGAGAGCTTTTGCCTCAACCACCAAACTGGTCAGCAAGTTTGAGACAACTATCAACTTCTGATTTAAAATGCCTCTCCTTGTGTCTTTTCTAATCCTCCTACTGGTTTATTTGATATCACAAGCTTTCAGTGTGCTGCTTCTTCGTCAGGTGAAGTATTAATCTGACGAAGGATCAGTGCTTTGAAAGCTTGTGTTTCAAATAAACCGGTTGGACTATAACCTGGTGTCGTATGACTTCTGACCTTATGCACCCCAGTCCAACACCGGCACCTCCACATCAATCCTTCTACCAATTAAATCTATACCCCATTGTAACGGACTTGAGGAAACAGAACTTCCCTGTGTACTCTGAGCCTCACACGGCAACTAAATCACCCCTCAGTCTCCTCGTTCAAAGGAGAATAATAATAGCCTATCAACTTTTTCCTCATATCTACAATTTTCAAGACCTGGCCACATTCTTGTAAATTTCATCAGTACGCTCTCTCTCAGAGGGAGAGAGAGAGAAAGGGAGCAAAATACCTTCCCGAATGTGGTCATCAGAACTGTACACAAAACTCCAGCAGTGGCCTAACCAGTCTCTATATCATTCTGGCATTGTTTTTCTGCTTTTGTATTCAATAGTTCATCCAATGAAAGAAAGAAACCCATATGCCTTCTTTACTACTTAATCTCCCTCAACTGCTACCTTCAGAGAGTTGTGCACATGCACTCTAAAGTTTCTTAATTCCTTGAACCTTCTCAATACCTTTCTATTTATAGTATACTCCCATGCTTTGAATGCCAAACCCAAATGCCTAACCTCACTCTTCTCCCAATTTGTTTCCGTTTCCAATTTCCTGCCCACTCAAGCAAAACATTGATATGTTCCAGTAGTTGAATGTCATTGTCTTCACTGTCAACTACCCAGCCAATTTTTGTGCCATATGCAAACTTCCTAATCATGCCTCACACGTTTAATTCTAAATGATTGATACGTACCGCAAGCAGCAAGGAACACAAACTGAGCCTTATGAAACATCACTGGAAAGCACTTTCCATTCACAAAAACATTTGTCGACCATTACACTTCGTTTTCTGCCACTGAATTAATTTTGGATCCAACTCACCACAATTCTCTGTATTCAATGTGTTTTTTTTTCTTAACAGCCTGCTGCATGGAAGTGGTCAACTGCCCTACTAACATCCATATAGAAAACATCCACTGCACTACCTTGTCTATTTATTTCTGGGCTCCCCTCTTCCTTCCCGGTCCTGATGGAGGGTTTCGGCCCGAAATGTTGACTTTCCTGCACCTCTGATGCTGTCTGACCTGCTGTGTTTGTCCTTCTCCACGTTTATCAACTCTGGCTGCCAGCGTCTGCAGTCCTCACTGTCTCCTAGTCATCAAGGGTGTTAATCCTTCCAGAACGTTCCTTCTCATTATACCTATTCTATTAAAGATATCACACTCTTCCTCCTTAACGAGAAGTCTACATCATAGACTCATAGAGTAATACAGCATGGAAACAGGCCCTTCAGCCCAAATTGGTCCATGCTGACCATGGTACCTTCTCAGCTAGTTCCAATTGCCTGCAGTTGTTCCATATCCCTCTAAACCCTTCCCATCCAAGAACCTCTCTTTATGTTTTTTAAATGTTGCTATTGTACCTGCCTCACCCTCTTTCCCTGGCAGCCCATTCCATATATGCATCACACTCTGTATGAAGAAGTATGAACACTCCTCAGGTCCTTCTTAAATCTATCCCCTCTCACCTTAAACCTATGCCCTCTAGTTTTCAATTCTCCATCCCTGGGAAGAAGACTATGTGCATTCATCCTATCTATGCCCCTCATGATTTTATACACCTCAATAAGGTCACCCCTTATTCTCCTACATTCCAAGGAATAAAGTCCTATCCTGGCCAACCTCTCCCTACAACTCAGGCCTACTAGTCCTGGGAACATCCTCATAAATCTTCTTTGCACGCTTTCCAGTTAAACTATGTCTTTCCTATAACAGAGTGACCAAAACTATACACAATAGTGCAGAAATTCACCAAAGATCCTCAGACAGCACCTTCCAAACCCAGGACCACTTCCATCTAGAAAGATAAGGGCAGCAGATATATGGGAACACCACCACCTCCAAGTTCCCCTCCAAGTCACTCACCATCCTGACTTGGAAATATATCGTCATTCCTTCACTGTCTCTGAGTCAAAATCCTGGAATTCCCTCCCTAATAGCATTGTAGGTCAACCCACAGCAGGAGGACTGCAGCGGTTCGGAAAGGCAGCTCACCACCACCTTCTCAAGGGCAACTAGGGATGGGCAAGAAATGCCGGCCAGCTAGCAACACCCACATCCCACAAATGAATAATAAAAGTGCGGCCTCACCAATGACGTGTACCACTGTAACATAAATCCCAACCCCTATACTCAATGCCTCATTCGATGAAGGCCAGCATACTAAATGCCTTCTTCATCACCCTGTCCACCTGTGATGCTGTTTTCAGTGAACCATGTACTTGTACTCCTAGGTCCCTCTGCCCGACAACACTCCTCAGGACCTTACCATTTACTGTATAAGTCCTACTTTGTTTTGACTTTCCAAAGTGCAACACCCCACACTTATCTGTATTCAATTGCATTTGCCAATCCTCAGTCCATTTTCACATCTGATCAAGATCCCTTTGTAATTTTTGATAATGTTCCTTGCTATCAACGATACTTCCTAATTTTGTATTATCTACAAACTCACTAATCACGCCTTGTACATCACATCCAGATCATTTATGTAAATAACAAATAACAAAGGTCCCAGCGCCAGTCCTTAGTCACTAGTCATTGACCTCCATTCTGAGAAACAACCTTCAACAATCACCCTCTGCTTTCTACCATCAAGCCAGTTTTGAGTCCAAATAGCTCGGTCTCCCTGGATCCCCCATGCAACCTAACTTTCATGACTAGCCTGCTGTACGAGACCTTGTCAAAGGCCTTACTAAAGTCCACATAGACAACATCCACTGTCCTACCCTTATCTATCCTTTTGGTTACTTCCTTGAAAAACCCTAAAAGATTTGTCAGACATGACTTCCCACTCACAAATCTATGATGACTATCTCTAAGCAGACCTTGACTATCCAAATGTTAGTTGTCCTTAGTCATCCTCTCCTTCCAAATATACTGATAAATTGTCGTTCCTTCAGGTTCACTGGGTCAAAAATCTGGAGCTCCCTACACCACAGATGCACATACACCACCAAAGATTACAGCGATTCAAGAAAAGGGCTCATGACCAGCTTTGCGAAGGCTATTATCAGCAATAAATGCTGACCGTGAATGAATAAGAACAATTCTTGCAGACTCCCAGCAGGATACATCACCATGGAGTCTGCTTAAAACTTGAGGAAAAGAGAAACTCAGGGGATTGTGCAAAGGGTAGAGCAGGAGGAAAAATTATTTATGTGAAGAAAATATAAAAATCATGGGACTCTGGAAAGCATTTCACTTTGTGCTCGATTGCGTGTTTTAATGGGAACATTTTAAATGCCACAGAAATTTTGGATGTCAAAAATGAGCTGGCATTCCTTGTGCCAGCATTGCTTTGGCAATATTGTTGAAAATTGTAATATGTAATACTATTCCATTGTTCATAAGCAGTTCGAATTTTGCTGCTCATGTCAATGGTTTCAAAATCACAAAAGTCACACTAATTGGTAGAATTTGGTACGGTATGACATTTTTCCATTCCCATCCAGCCAAGATCCCTCAAAACTGGGCAGAATCTAAGAGAATAATCCTAATTCCTTTTGATTATTTCTTCCCTGTCTTCTTCCAAAGTTATCCAATTCTTGTGATTTGTTTACGTTGAGCAGGAAAAAATTATTCACATCAACTTCCCTTAACTAATAACCTACATGTATGTAGCACAGGGGGACATAGCTTTAAATTGAGGGGTGATAGACATAGGGCAGATGTCAGAGGTAGGTTCTTTACACAGACAGTAGTAAAGGCGTGGAATGCTCTGCCTGCAACAGTAGTAGACTCACCACTTTAAGGGCATTTAAATGATCATTGGATAAACATATGGATGATAAGGGAATAGTGTAGGTTAGATGGGCTTCAGATTAGTTTCACAGGTCGGCGCAACATCGAGGGCCAAAGGGCCTGTACTGTGCTGTAATGTTCTATGTTCTATGTTCTATGTATGGACTGACAACCACCTCAACTATTTCTAGATTTTACAGAACTCCACCTCTGTTAAAACTAACACAAAGTGCTCATGTAACATATTTCCTCACATTTTAATGTAATCTTGCCTCCTAAATGTAAAATCTTAACCTTAATTTGGTTCTTATTTCTCTTAGTACAAGTGTGTCAAAGGAAGCTTCTTTTTTGTAGCCCTCCTTTCCATTTGCTTACATTCTTCTACTCTTGCTTTCACATTGCCTGGTTGTTAACTTTCCAGTACTCTTGATGTTGTCCTATCTTTCATTTTTTTGACTGTCTAATAAACTTTTATGTTTGGGATTTGACCAAATTTCAATTGTCCCTCTGGTGAATCCCAATCTCTTCCTTTCTTTGTGAGTAAGAATCTGGTTTGCTGGCTTTCCTTCGTTAAATAAACTATTTTCCATTACTATTCTATGGGTTTTATTTACACATCTTCTCTGTCATCAAATTATGTTTCTTTTTATGCTATTGCTTAAGTTTTGCTAATTAAGAACTCCATTTCTGCTGCCCATCTTCTGGTGCACATGGGTTGGTTTTCATGGTCTACCCAAAATGGGGCGCCTGTTTTGTATATGTCATGTGCCTTTTTTTTGCCTGCTGTCCTCAAAAGTGATAAAGAAAAGAAACAGGGAAGCAACCATTGAAATTGGCTCGACATGATACAATAAGCATATTGCCCTTTACCTAAGCAAGGATTGCTGATCTTGGAAACTGAAATGTCACGTCAATGCAGTGGGAGGCGTAATTCTGAGGGTGAGGTTGGGAATGCCTATTTAGCACAGTACACAGACAGCATTACTTAAATTTGACATAAAAGCCCTTGAGTTGTTTTGTTTTTAAAACTAAAAGCCATCCCACATCAACAAGTCTTGATATCATCTCTCTTTAAACACCACACAAAAAAAAATGCAATGGGTTAAATTGAAGCACTGCCTGCTTGAGCAAATAGCAGTGAGGAAAAGGCAGAAATATATTGTGCAACAATTTTTTAAGGTTATTCATTAATCTTTAAAGGCTTGGAGTTTCTAATTAATTCTTATGCGATGGCATGTACTGTCCTGAACATGAGTCACTCCTGAATTCATGTAATTGACTGAAGTCTAACGTGTAATGATATTATACCAAGAACATATACTCAAATGCACTAGTTAGAGCCTTGCCAAAGGCTGCGAAACTGCCATTCTGTGTATATTCTAAACAGAAAGTATAACTCCTTGAACAGGTTTTCACATGGTTGTCATAGATAACAAGGTGTGGAGGTGGATGAACACAGCAGGCCAAGCAGCATCATAGCTTAGCTGGATGAACACAGCAGGTCAAGCAGCATCATAGGAGCAGGAAAACTTGACGTTTCGGGCCTAAACCCTTCATCAGAAATGGGGGAGGGGAAGAGGGTTCTGAAATAAATAGGGAGAGAGGGGGAGGCGGATAGAGGATGGATAGAGGAGAGGATAGGTGGAGAGGAGGCAGATAAGTCGAAGAGGCGGGGATGGAGCCAGTAAAGGTGAGTGTAGGTAGAGGGGTGGGGAGGAGATAGGTCAGTCCAGGGAGGACGGACAGGTCAAGGGGGCGGGATGATGTTAGTAGATAGGAGATGGGGGTGTGGCTTGAGGTGAGAGGAAAAACAGGTTAGGGAGGTGGAGATGAGCTGGGCTGGTTTTGGGATGCGGTTGGGGGAGGGGAGATTTTGAAGCTTGTGAAAGCCACATTGATGCCATTGGGCTGCAGGGTTCCCAGGCTGAATATGAGTTGCTGCTCCTGCAGCCTTCAGGTGGCATCATTGTGGCATTGCAGGAGGCCCAGGATGGACATGTCATTCGAGGAATGGGAGGGGGAGTTGAAATGGTTCGCGACCAGGAGGTGCAGTTGTTTGTTGCGAACTGAGCGCAGGTGTTCTGCAAAGCGGTCCCCAAGCCTCCGCTATGCCATGATGCTGCTTGGCCTGCTGTGTTCATCCAGCTCCACACCTTGTTATCTCGGATTCTCCAGCATCTGCAGTACCTATTATCTCTCCTTCACATGGTTGTCAGTCTGATTATATTTTCTGCCGAAAATCACTTCGTAAATGGTGTTAGAGAAATGAAATGCTGCATTAACAGACTATCAACAGCTACTAGACCTTTGAATCCTCTCTTAAGATGAGGATTTATGTTGTTAATGCATTCTTAAATTTAATTTTAATGTTTTGCGTCCTCTTTATAGTACTGTTTCCTCCTTATGTGTCTATAAAAATATAGGGAAGTAAAGATTTATACAGCACTCTTTGTGAACTCAGAATCTGTGAGGTAAGAAATGCAACAGCCAATTTGCACACAGCAACACCGCTCCCCTCCCCCCAAACAGCAGATGATCTGTTTTTGTGAGGTTGATTAAGAGATAAATATTTGCCAGGCCACACATGCAGCAATATAGCACACGACTCTTGGGTGGCAGTGAAGCTAATAAAACCTGACACTCATCCCCTCTGGGTCACGCGCACAACATGCGTGGAAAATGAAATTGCTATGTACACGCAAAATATTAATAAAAGTACATGACCGCCAGTGCAAGTTGTTTCTCCAAATTCATTTTAAGTCAAAATTGTAACAAATTGTTTACCTTCAAACTATGTAGCTTATTACGATAAAGAATAAAACAAAAGGGCTTGTAGTTCATTGCAACAAAAGGAAGAAAGAAACAACTATCTCACTGCGGAACAAAAACAAAGTTGCTGGAAAAGCTCAGCAGGTCTGGCAGCACCTGTGCAGGAAAAAACAGCGTTAACGTTTCAGGTCCAGTGACCCTTCCTCAGAACTGATGGTGGCTGGGAAAACATCAGTTTACATGCAGAAAATAGGGAGGTGGGTGGGGTAGGAAGTAAACAGTAGGATAGAATCCAAAGAGAGGGAAGGATATTTGGACAGACAAAGGAGTTGCTAACGATCAGGCTGGGAGGGTGAATAGTTGTTAATTGGGACTGTTAGTGACTAACAACAAGGGGGTGTGTAATGGCAGGCTATGTAGTAACAAGGCCCGGTGTGTAGGGTAGGGGGCTGGGACATGGGAGAGAACAGCATCCGCAACATCCTGATTTACAGCATCCACAGTTCTTTCAGTTTTTATCTCACTTCAGAACTTCTTCCAAGGAAAAGAACAGCTATGAAGCTACTCAGCATTTTGCTCTATGTTAAAATTCAAAATCTTTATCAGCTCCTTTCTCTTAATTTTGCAGTTCCTATATCCAGTTGGTTGCCCATGAAATATTATCGTGAGAAATCTGCAAGATGCATAATTCTGTCAACTTTTAGTGAGAGTTAGTAAAGCTGTTCTATGTGGTGCAAGCATTTGTCTCACTACACAGGGGTGGCAGAATCCACAAGTGTGCCAGATCTCCATGGAGATAGTCATCTGTTTCACCTTCAAAGCAGAATCTTCTAGCAGTGACAGGGGTCTAAGTCAGGTGGCTGGACTTTTGGTGAAAACCTCACAATGCCCCTTTCCAGGAGAGCCCAACCAGTCCTGTTCCACTGAAGCACTTAATAGGACAAAAGAACAGGAACTCGGGAAGAGCAAGGGTCTCCATGGAAGACCTGCAAGCAATCAAGCAAGGGGCAGTGGGATAAGGTCCTTCCATGAATTGCCTGTGTAAAGGTCTCAATTGGCAACAGAGCAGGAAGGTTGTCCATGGGTCTTCTTAGCCTGGAATTAATCAAGATGGGGGTGAAAGGTGTGTGTGGTGCATTCAGGGAGTTATAGAGTCAGAGAGTTGTACAGAACTGAAACGGACCCTTCATGTGAACCAGATACCCTAAATTAATCTCGTCCCATTTGCTAGCAATTGGCCCATATTCCACTAAACTCTTCCTATTCATGTACGCATCCAGATGCCTTTTAAATTTTGTAATTGTACCAGCCTCCACCACTTCCTCTGGCAGCTCGTTTCATAAAAGCACCTCCCTCTGTGTGGAAAAGTTGCCCTAGGTCCCTTTTATATCTTTCCTTTGCACCTTAAACCTCTGCCCTCTAATTTTGGACTCCCCACCCTGGGAAAAAGACCTTGACCATGTCCCTCGTGATTTTATAAGCCTCAATAAGGTCACCCCTCATCTTCTGACACTCCAGGGAAAATAGGCCCAGCCTATTTACGAGGAACTATAAACATACACTCCAAGGTCTCTTTGTTTGGTAACAGGACCCGAACATTAGTTGTATTTACCCTAATGCGTGTGCGTGTACTTGCGTGTATGTACATGTATGCACGCATCTGGTTTTGTTTAAAAGGATCTGACTCCTGATGTTGCATCTTGAAAAACATTCTTTCACTGTATAAGAGATAAAAGGTACTGCAGATGCTGGAGAATCCGAGATAACAAGCATGGGGCTGGATGAACACAGCAGGTCAAGCAGCATCATAGGAGCAGGAAAACATGAAGGGTTTAGGCCCGAAACGTCAAGTTTTCCTGCTCCTTTCACTGTATAAATCCACACAGAAAAGGATCAGCACAGAACCAGAGGATGGTGAATCTGTGGAACTCATTACCACAGAGACCAAGTCATGGAGCATTTTAAGGCAGAGATAGATAGCTTCTTGATAAGGGTTACGGGGAGAAGGCAGAAGAATGGGTGTGAAAGACATATCAGCCCATGATTGCATGGCAGAACAAAACCAATGGGCCAAATGGCCTAATTCTGCTCTTATATCTCATCATCATATGGTCTTAAGGACAAACTGCCTCCTTTCACAGACTAGCTGTCATGTAGTAAGTTGAAAGGCTGAAGTTGAATGTTGTGAATTGGAGTGTGGGTGAGTGAATGAATGGATAGGTGGGTGAACTGAATAAGACAGAAGGTTAGTGTAGTAGTTATTGGGTGAGATGGATGAGTGAGTGAGCACGGTAGGTGGGTGAAGTGGTTAAACAGGTGAGATGTGTAGGTGAGTAGATGTGTAGGGAGTCAAGTGGATCAGTGCATATTGCAGTTGAGGGGACAATGGGAGTTGTCAAGTTGGGTCATGACAGCAGTTGGGACTGAAGTTTATTTTGGCAGCCAGATGGGTAGTCAAGTCAGGGACCAGTGGGCCTGGGGTGTTGTAGAAAGAGGTAGTTAGGTCCCTGGATGGAAAGTCAGGTCAGAAGGGTGGCTGGAAGATAGTTGAGTAGGTCAGGGAATAGTTGTGCGTTAGGAGTGTAATTGCGGCTTTGGGAATCGTCAGATGGTTGGGAAGGTAGTCAAGTAGTCAGGAGATATTCAAGGGGTTGGGGTGAGGTTCAGTTGTATAGTTACCCAGAGGTTAGGCTAGGTTTCAACCTGTCTAACATTGCCAAGGTAAGTAACTATCCAGTATGTAACATGGAAGTGCTGTCTTAATTCTCTGATTTGAACTCAGAATTGGAGGCCTTTGTGGAGAGTTTTGAGGGGTTTAAACTTCCATGGAAATTCCCACCTAGGTCTGCAATTGAGCCTTTCAACTTCTGCAAGGTTATGTTGTACATTTTCTGTCAATGATCTGTTCTCCAACAATCTGTAGACTGGAAGATATGGCCTATTATTTTGTAAAAGGAATTGCAACATTGAGGATACAAGGTGTGGAGCTGGATGAACACAGCAGGCCAAGCAGCATCATAGGAGCAGGAAAGCTTGACGTTTCAGTTTCTGATGAAGGGTCTAGGCTCGAAACGTCAAGCTTTGCTGCTCCTATGATGCTGCTTGGCCTGCTGTGTTCATCCATCTCCACACCTTGTTATCTCGGATTCTCCAGCATCTGCAGTACCTATTATCTCTGCAACATTGAGGAAATAGGAAGCCTTTTGAATGAAGTAATATATTCTGAATTGCTGTGACTATGCAGTCGATCACATCCCATTTTTCAGAGAAATGTGCTAACTGCTGCAGTACAAAATACCCTTGCTGCCACTGCTGGTGATCACTGCTGAAAATAGATGTACCGACATGCCCTCTTATATGCGTCTTCAGTGATATTCCTAATAGTGCAGAGTGGGCTACGAAAGCTGAATCATAGAGTCATTGACACACATACAGCATGTAAACAGACCTTTTGGTCCAACTCGTCCATGCCAACCAGATATCCTATACCAATCGAGTCCCATTTGCCAGCATTTGTCCCATGCCCCTCTAAACCCTACCTACTCACATACCTATCCAAATGTCTTTTAAATGTTGCAATTGTACCCACCTCCGCCACTTTCTCTGGAATCCAGCCAAGTATTTCCCCAGAAGTCCTGGTTTCAAGGTAGCTGAAATCATTTATCACTTACACATCTGACTATGCTGTTACTCAGAAAGCCACATTAAAAAAAGCAAAAACTGATGCCTTCCAAAAGTATCTGCTTTTAAGGAAACCTTCACTTGTTTCTTTGCTGACTCATTTAAATGAATAGACTTTAGCAGGCAATTAATAAGGCCTTGTCGTTTATATTTTATTATTCCCACTTATTATTCGCACCATTTAGTTTCTTCACAATCAATTTTAGTGCATTTTAACATAGTATAAAATTAGACTTGGGTAGTTCTTATTTTTAAAAATAGTAGCTGCTGTTTATGAGATAGGAGGAACTGCAGATGCTGGAGATTCTGAGATAACAAGGTGTAGAGCTGGATGAACACAGCAGGCCAAGCAGCATCAGAGGAGCAGCAAGGCTGACGTTTCAGGGCTAGACCCTTCCGTTTATAGTGATTGCCTGGGACATCTGAATACAACACCAGCCAATCGTACTCTTGGTGGAAGAAAAAGACTAACAAAATTGAGCACGTATACATCCAGAGTGATGTTTCACAGCCACAAAGCTGGCAGTAAAGGTTGATCCTCCTCCAAAAGCTTGATAATCAAAAATATTCTGTGACTGCTTTGAAACGAATTGTTTTGTTTTCAGATGCTGAGGGGTTGAATGTGCACCCTGGCATCTTCTGTTTGTGTTCTCCTTTATTGGAGTATCTTGTGGGTTCAAATTAAAATTGGTGTTTTCTGAATGGAGATCCTGTTACTCTAGGTATAGCTTCCCGTGCTCCGTATAAAATGTTTCACTTAAACTATAGATAGGTACAAACAGAGAGTAAGTCGGATCCACAGAATGCCTAGTTCTGCTTCTGTCACACTGAATTTTCTGTACGGCTGTATGAATGGACTGCAAGAAAGGATAATACTCACTGAGAAGTTGGGAGGTGTATGAAATACTTGTATTATTCCAATAGGGCAGAATTCTCCAAACACCTTTGAGCTGCCATGCCACTTCTGCCTTTTTCTCCAATGATGGAGCTTGGCATTTCTAGCGAGTATTTCCGTACTCTGCACCTTCAAAAATATGGAGAGATCTTCCATTGAGTCCTTTTTCAGAGCACAGGATCATCAATAATCCACATCTCCTATTTACAGCACATATTGTCGGATTCTGCTAACTCTTCATTCACAAATGCACCAAAAAGCCTTGAAGCATTTAACAAGTTGTTCAGAGTGTTAGTGTATAAGTGTGAGTGGATAGGGTGCCTGGGTGGACTGGGTGCTATCTAGCTAGAGTGGCAGGATGAGTTAGAGTGCCAGCTGTTCAAATGTCATGGTTAGGCTAATAAGATCAGGTCAGCTGGAGATGGAGCATTAGGGATGGGATGATGGTCATGGTTGGATGGTCAGGAAAAGGGATCAGAGGATCATGGAATACTTGGAGGGTTAGGGGAGCTGTGGGCAGCTGGGGAGGAAGGTCAGTTGAACAGTTACTCAGGAGTTAGACCTGGGTTTAAACTGTTTAACATTTCTTGTTAACTATCATGTTATATCAGTCAGATTCTAACTCAGAATTAAAAACAGTGCTGGAGAAACTCAGCTGGGCTGGCAGCATCTTTGGAGAGAGAAACAGAGTTAAAGTTTTGAGTCCAATATGACTCTTTTTCAAGAGTCTGTTTCTCTCTCCACAGATGCTAACAGACCTGTTAAGTTCCTGGAGCACTTATTGCTTTTATTTCAAATTTCCAGCAGCCGTAGTATTTTACTTTTATTTGAGCCTCAAGAAGACAGTATGGCTCCTCTAATTTTTTTCCTGCTGCTACACGGAGCTTTGAGGTCTGCGCATGGCAGTAACTTCCAGAACCATAAGGCAATGCGTCTGTAAGCCAATTTACCTGTGTGTGGCATGCACAGACTCTGAATAGCCACATGGCTGCACAGCTTAGAGGGAACATTGGTCAGAGACATTACTTGTGAAATTGCTCATCGAATGTTTAAAATTTCCAGGCAATTCCTGAGGAGAAAGCACACTGGGGCTTCTGACAGGTCCTGATGTATGTTTGCATCTGACTATTCAGATATCGGAAGATCTGCACCAAAGTACATAGCAACTTTCACAGTCAAGTGTGTTACAAAATGTATTGCAAAAATGCATTACTTTTCAAATGCAGTCAATGCAGCAGGCAGTTTTACACATGGCAAACACCACAAATGGCAATGCGATCACGTCCAGATAACCTTTTTTTTGTAAGTGATGTTGTTTGAGGCTATATGTTGAGGAGGAGGCCTCTGCTCTTTTTCAAACATACGTTAGTGCCATCCCCAAAGATGACAAATGTTTAACGTCTTGTCTGAAAGTGTTGCCTTACTATCCTGGTGAATCAATTTTGCTGTTGTGCTCAAGTTACTGGAGTGTGACTTCAATCTTCTGACATTGAGAAAAGTGTGTTCCCAATGAACCACAGTTGACATTTACATGCCACACTGTGCTTGTTGAACAGAAGGGCAATCAGCTCAGTTGTCTACATAGCTAGTATTTGTTTTAGAATATCATTAACAGTGCATCGTCTGTTCTGATTGGGGCAGACCTGGGACCTGTCCACTGCTGGGGTCCTGAGAGTAACCCTAAACCTAATCTGAATCCTAACCCAATCACAAGCGAGAGTGGAAGGCAATGGCAACCTTACACTGACAAAAACTATCTTGAAAACGGCTCAGGGCAAAGGAACAGCAGAGATAGAGCACATGTGACATGGCTTATTGTGGATATAGGACAATTGCAATGTGACTGAGCTTGCCAGCAAACCTGGTGGCATGCTCAGAGAAGCTCCCAGAGTCTAGGTGTGGTTCTTTTACACTTGTGCTGTAATAACATGCTTACTGCCTCTGGGACTGTGAAACCATAGACCTGCCATGCTGAACCTCCCTGAAATCAGGTCTTGCTTAGGTGGCCAAAAATGGGCCTCTTTCCTTTGTGGTTTGCAGTGAATAATTTCACTGCTCTTCATTTCAATGCATTAACAGTCATTGCTTTAGCAAAAAAAAAACAACCCTATGCCCTCTGATTATCTGAGCTGAAACATGGGGATGGATTTTACAAAGTTTGTATGCCCCAACCAAATGGTCAACTGTCAGCTGTCCAACCAAAAGCCCAACTGCTCCATAGCAAAATTAAACTTATTTCATTTATCTTGGGACTTCTCTGCAGGCCTGGGAGAAAGAATGACCTTCTTGAATTGTTGGCCAAATTGATTGGTTGTCTGCTATATAGTGCTGCAGCACCAGAACAGCATAGTGGCCACTGCTGGAAGTGCAGGCAGTCATCTGGGAAGAAGTATGGTGGATTCCAGTGTTCAGATGAGCCTGCGGTATTTGGTCAGGTCTGGTTAGCAAACATCAGCAAATGAGGTGGGAGTAGAGAAGGATGCTGTGTGCTAAGATTTTAGAGGCTAGGGAGGCTTGAAGCATGGGCCTCTAATTGGAATAGAGTATTCCCCTCATAGGAATACTCTCCTTCCTCCCATGCAGTGAAAGCCACTGGGCTGACTACCTTGCCTCCACTTTCAGACAGATGCCCATTTTATATTATAAGCATCCATACCTTCAACTATGCTGATAGCAGTGAGGGGAGTTTAGGGGGAGTTGCAAAGTCCAATCCTTTAATGCAAACATCACAAAATTCCTGGCAAGTGGAGATCAAATCCTCTGGTGAGTTCAGTTGGGAGCTGAGGAACATGAAGCTGGTACTGATGTGATTGTTCTGAAGATTGAAAGCTAGAGATTAACAGCAATCCTGTGTGTGCAGTAGGTCAGTAAACACTTGTTGGGATCTCTGGCCTCTAGCCTCTGTGACAGGGCTCTGAGATTGTGGGTCTGATCAGGGATTTTGGTTGCCTGCTGTTTGACGAGGCTGTGGGATGCTGATTCAACTCACCAAGCCACAGTTCAAAATGGCTTGACCATATATTGGAAGCTTCTTCACTATCATGGGGTTAAAATCTTGCCACCACATTAAAAGGAGCAGCTGGGGATGGGCACTGATTACCAGTCTTCCCAGTAGGACCACTTCGCTAGAATCAACAAAGAAAAAAGAAAGAAAAGAAGGAACAGCTTCTGTATATTTTGGTAGAGATTTTGCAAAACTAAGCTTTGGCTCTCATACAAAAGCAAAATACTTCAGATGCTAGAAATTGACAGAAGGATAAGGAAAGGTTGGAAAAACCTCAATGGGTCAGGCAGTGTATTTGGAGTGAGAAACAGAATTCAGGTCATCTACTTTGTTTTATATTCGTTCTTATTCCTTCTTGGGATGTGGACAAGGCTAGCATTTCATTGCTCATCCCTTATTGCTCATGAACTGAATAGTTTACATGGCCATTTCAGAGGGCAGTTAAAAACTAAAGTCCACTAATGTCCTTTATGGAAGGAAACTGCCATCCTTACCTGGTCTGGGCTACAATGTGGTTGACTCTGAACTGCCCTCTGGGCAATTAAGGATGGGGTACAAATGCTGCCTAGCCAGCGATGCCTTCATCCTGTGAATGAATTTTAAAACAAAAACACATTGCTTTGGATTTGGAGACAAAGTATGAAGAATGAGAGGGAATAGATGACATGAGAAAACATAAAATTCACTCAGTGAGTGGTTGTGATATGGAAAACATTGCATGAAAATGTGGCGGAGGTAGGTTCAATTGAGGCATTCAAGAGGGCAGCAAATGATTATTTGAATATAAATAATTTTCAAGGTAATGAGGAAAAAGGAGATTGACTCAAGGTAATGGTGCATGTTTGAAGAGCTGTTGCAGGCATGATGGGCCAAATAGCCTATTTCTTTGCTGTAAGAATTCTGTAGGCCAGAACGGGGTTGTTTTCCCTAAGGACATTCACAAATCCAGATGCTTTTTGTTTTTTTGGTAATAATGTAAGATAGCTTTTTGCTCACCATTACTGAAATCTGTAATAAAATCAGAAATTGCTGGAGAAACTCGGTGGTTCAGGTAGCATCTGTGGGTAGAAAGCACAGATAATATTTCAAGTCCGATAACTCTTTATCTGAACTGGCTAGACTCAAAACGTCAGCTCCACTTGTTTTTCCTACAGATGTTGCCAGACCTGCTGAGTTTCTCCAGCAATTTCTGCTTTTGTTTCAGATCTCCAGCATCAGCAGTTCTTTGTTTTATTTTACTGAGACCCATGTTGTTTGCCAGATTTTATTTCTTTCACACAGGGTAAATATTTTCCACTCAACCTGTTCAGAGATATCATGCCACACCTCTGGAGCTGGCGGGTCTTGAACTGAGGCCTCCTGGCTCAGAGGGGGGAAACCGCCACTCTGCCTGAGTTTATTCATTGAATTTTCAATCCACCAGCTGCCAATCACCAGACCCCAAGGCAATAGACTAGGCTTAAAAACAAAAACAGAAGTTTCTAGAAAAGCTCAGCAGGTCTGGCAGCATCTGTGAAGGAAGAAACAGAGTTAACGTTTCAGGTCCAGTGACCCTTCCTCAGAATAGACTGGGTTTATTGATCACTAGTCCAGTAACATTACTCCTATGCCATCATCTATGCTGGTTAACTTGTTGAGCTGTTCTAGCCTTTATTTGCTCTGATGCCTAGTAATGGCTACCAACTTATGATTTCTGAATATGACAATGTGCTAACATGGAGTGAACGCTGGATCATACCTAGTTGGGAAGGGACTTGTATGTGACTAACCACATGACAAGGTACTGGAGAAAGTGGACTGGATAGTCTGCTGAGATCTTGGCTGAGCTGATCTGATCTGAATGTGATTTCACTTGGTCCGGCAGTGTAACAGGGAATCTGCTTCGTAAAGAAAACAAGCGGATGGAAGGGAGGCGACTGGACATTCCCAATGATGGAGATGGAGACAAAATGGACTTTTATCTAGAGACAGGAGGCGTGGGATGGGGGGCAGGGAGACAAAGATGAAAGTTGCAGCCGACATCAAAAGGATTCACAAATGGATCATGTTGTTTGTTACAGTACAAGACACAAAGCCCAAATTTCAGGCTTATTAAAGTTAAGTTTAACGACAACTTCGCTGAGTGATCTTCTGTGCTGATGGAGCAGCCACACGATGTAAGTGTGTGGTCCGCTCGCGGTTTTGCACAAATGCCAAATTTCAGTGATTCGTCAATGATTCACACTGTTTGTTGGGTTGCGCTAGCTGGAACGCTCCTTTCCTACACATTAATTAATATTACAGTGATTGAAAGTTCAGAGCTCTGTCGTAACTTTTGCGCAACCTCGGCTGGATTGCGACAACAGGTAATAAATTAATTGGCAATCCTACGAGCAACTTAATGCAACACTTCTTTTAGAAAATAAACGAACATTTTTTAAAAAATGGCCCTTTCCCTTCGTAATCGACGACCTGTCCATGAAATCTCAAGAACAGGGACGCATTCAGTTTTTTTATGGATCAGAGTTCAGTAAAAACGCGGCCGATTTGAGAATCTAGACTGCTGCGCCCAAACCCTTGAGTGGTGAATTAGCACAGGAAAACTCCTTCCTTAAGGAAAATCGTGAGAATGCCTGTTTTTTTTTCTCTCTAAGTGCAATTGACGAACGGAATAGGCGATACTTCGTGGGCACTTTGAAAAGAGCGATTTCGAAAATGCAATTTCGTTCGCTAGACGTTGGCTGCGAATTGAAACGAGTTTCCTTCCTATTTGGCTCTAGCCGAAACGAGCAATTCTGTAGAATGTGTAAGGGGTAGGTTTCTCAATGCTACCAATTTGGGGGTTGGGTTGTATCCCTTCAGTTGGTCGCTTTGTTCAAGTGTGCGCCCCGCTTCGGTTTGTATCTCAGCAGATTCTACCATCCATGCCCACCGAGGCTCGTATTTAATTCGTCACATTTCATTCGGTCGCAAGTTTGCGCCGCTTTGATTCGGGCAGAGCCCACGGGGAACCGTCTCGCTGGTTCACACACGAAGGGAGATTCCTGCCCAGCTCTTCGGCCTGGGGTCTGGGAGTGAGCAAGAGCTCCCTCGGGGCTAGAGATTCCCACCAAAGCGCGGTGACAAACTCAATCTCCTCCCCCACCACACCCGGGATTCCGAACCCACCTCTCCTCCACCCCGTCCTTGGGCTGACTCAAAGCCGCCCCCTGTAGCTGAGCTGCTAAACTGCAGGTTTCAGCAAGGAGCGTCACTTTCTCACTCTGGTGTGCTGTTTCCTTTGGTTGGGGGGGGTGCGACTGTCTAACACGTGAGGCGGGGTGGCGTTGGGGGAGACAGAGAGAGAGGGAGAGATGGAGAGCAAAGAGCACATTATCAGTACGAAGCAAATTTGGACAGAGAGGAACCTGCCTCTCATCCCACTGTGAAGGTGCTAATCTCTCCCGTTTGATCTGCCGGAAGTGACAGACAGGCATCAGGCAGCATTGAAAGATAAAATTATTCTGGGCATTTAACAGCGTCAAACATTAAACTCCAAAACGGCGTTTCGTGGGTACACCTACAGAGGGGTAGATAATAAGCCGCTCCTCAGCACTTCCTTTTTTTTCGAAAAAGAGATATGCTGTTGGATCTTCCTTTGCACTCAATATGGGAGATATATTGCAAATAAAAAAAACTATATATTTTAACCAACACGGAAACAAGATATAGTGCTATTGTGTGTGAAATTCACCGTTGGACAGTGCCACTTCCAGCCTGAGTTTAAATCTATTTATTTTTGAATGCTACCAAAGTTTTCAGCAGTAAAATCCACCTGACCTCTTTTCGACGGCCTTGTCCTTCTGAGCTCTTGTGGAATAATTTGTCCACACAACCTCCCTTTGCCTTTACAGGGACCATGGGCACGTCATGGAGCGATCGCCTCTCAGGTTAACATAAGCCGCTTAAAGCATCGAGAGAGCTGTCCTGCATAAAACTGTGTTAAATTATTGAAGAGATCATTTTCTCAGAACAGTTCCAACACTGTAAATCTAAACACTGAGCTGCCCATTCTCCCACCCCCTCCCCTTTATTTACTCATTTCTCAGAGCACATTTTCTCGCTCGTTTCCCGCTCTCTTGTGGTGCTCCTTCTCAATGTTACCTCTTCAGTTCTTATTTTTCTGATTTGAGCCTTCTGTACCCGCCCACCCTCCCCTCACCCACAACCTCTCCTCGACTTTACGCCTGCTGTCGTTTCTTCTACTAAATGCTAGGGGACTGAATCAATACTGTGTAGGCCGTTAACAGTGGCTTTGCTTCGCTTCATACTCGAGCATCAATAGTTTCGGAACAAACTGGGGACAAAACAAAGTTAAACTTGTCGGATCTTTGGTATTTAAAAAATATATATATAAAACGACAGCGTTTGGCTGTATTTCCGCTTATTCGAAAGATGCTGACTTTTATTTTAAATTTCTCAAATCTCGAATAGTTCGGTGGTGTTGAAATGAGAAAACGGAATGAGATTGTAAAGTTTAAGGGGGTGAATATATTGTCGGCATTAATTGGATCCCCTTTTTCTGAATGTTCTTCTAAAAACGCTTGTTTCGGTCCACACTCCATCCACTCTGTTTATATCTGTCCTGAAATTCGATATTCCTTTCACCCTGTCCTGTTCTATTCAAATTCCATTTAACTAAAAGACTCCTAAAGGATAAAATGGTTTAGTTTTACGAGTGATAGCCATTTCTCCAAACTTTGATAACAAAGCTTGGTTGGTGTAAATATATCTGGTCGTCGGCAAAATGGTCCATGAACGACAAAGCGGGGTGGGGACCAGCTTGTCCCCTCATGTATATGACAGCGTGGGTGTTGTGGTTGGGTAACGTGTGAACGGATGTTTCATTTTACCCGTTTGGTGTTTACAAACTCAAGTGTGTTTCACTGTGCAATGTGACGCATTGGCCTCAGGGAACTAGTGTTGTGGGTGTGACTATATTTCATGGCACCTTTGTTTCTGTTGGTTCGAGCATGGATGCGACGGATAAAATGAGTGCCGGGAGATACTTCCGTGCCTCCTGTGTGTGAACATTACGTGTGTGTTAGTATCAGTGTGTGGAGGTGCTGTGTGCTAGCATCTGTGCGTGTTACTGTCAGTATATGGCTGTCAGTATATGTTAGCGTCAGTGTGTGCAGTTATCAATGTTCTTAGTGTCAGTGCCTGTTCGTGTCAATGTTAGAGTGTGTTAGTATCAGTGGGAGTGTTAGTGTCAGAGCCTGTTAGTGTCAGTGAATGTTAGTATATGTTAGTGAGTGTGTGTGTTAATGTCAGTGTGTTGTGATGGTGTGTGCTAGTGTCAGTGCGTGTTGCTGTCAGTGTGTTACTCTCAGTGCATGATAGTGTCAGAATATGTTAGTGTCATTGCTTGTTCATGTCAGTGAATGCTTATGTGTTGGCATCTGTGTGTGTTAGTGTCAGTGTGTATTAGTGTGTGTTAGTGTATTCGTGCCAGTGTGTGTTAATGTATGCCAGTGTGTATTAGTATCAGTGTGTGTTAGTGTGTCGCTGTGTGTATGTCTGTGTGTGTTAGTGAGTGTCTCTGTGTCAGGGTTTATCTTTCTGCGTGTCAGTGTGTTCTTATGTCTGAGCTTGTGTGTTAGTGTCAGTGTGTGTTAGTGTTCACACATTGTTCTAAACAGATGGCTGTAATAAAAGGATCGAGTCAGTCACTTACCTACTCAGGACTAGCGCATAGAGATCGGGGCAGGGTTGGGGGGGGGCGGGAGGATGCGGTTGGATGCAGGCGGAGGGGGGCATTCTCAACTGTCACAGACCCGCCCAGGACTCCCAGTTGTCCCAGCTCCAAAGCCTGAGGTCAGGGGTGGGAGAGAGTGAAAGGCGGAAGATCAAGCATCCCTAACAACAGGCAGATGATTTCCATTTCGGTCAGAAGGAAGTCAATTTCTAACGGGTTGTGAGTAAACGATACTGTTTCGATATGGAAGGTGACTTCCTTGTAAGATAGCTCCGTCTGCTGTGTTTAAATAGTCCATCATTAACCTAACTTAGCACGGTCCAGATTCATCTCTCGATCTACATATACGTCCTCCCTTTTTTTTCCTGTAGCTATTGATATTCGAAGTCTTTCTGCCCATACCCTGTGCACCTTGAAGTTCGGGAGAGAGTTAAAGTGCTCTCCCTCTTCCTTTCAATCCTGGAGAGTGCGCCCCTATCATTCATTTTCTCTGGGCACGTGTGACATCGACCCTGTCCGGAAGAGGGATGGATGTCGAAAATATAGTTACTGTCCGCTATATTTATGTAGTTATTTAAAACTTGCCAACCGAGACCAGGAAGAGCAATCCAACCCCAAGCCTTACAATCAAACCGATCTCAACTCCGTCCCTTCGCGATTTCAAGAAAGGAACCACGGATCCGAGAGGAAACTGGGATATTTGGCTCGATGGCAAGAGGACGAGAAAGGGGAATAATTATTTACAACACACCCTGATAGGAAATAACGTGGGAGCGGTTGCGATGGGGGGGGGGGGGGGAGTGGTGTGGGAGAGCAGAGCCTCTAATCAAATGGGTTTCCCTCCCATTCAAATTACATTTAAATGCCCTCTATAAACAAGCAAGCTCCTATCAAGAAAGATGTATTAATATCATTCATTTTCAGGTAGATTGAAACTTGCATCTGATAAATAAAGCAGCAGCAGGGTCAACAGATTTATTTTCCAAATTGCCCCGGGACACTTCCAGGACTGATGTTTTGTTGGTCACCGACTCTCGCTAGTTTCAAGGTCGGACCTGGGAACTCCCGCATTTGGTTTTAGCCCCATTTTTATCATTCCAGACCCGGAAAATGTTTTCTGCGTTAAAATCTATAGTCCTGATTTCCGTCTCATGTTATTCCGTCCCAGCCCGTGTAACATAACGCTGCGGAAAAGCCACCACTCACATGGGTTCCAACAAAAAAAATGCCCCTTTAGTCTGTTTACATCCCAATACAAAATTGGTTGCAACTGCTTATATTCGGTCAATTGAAATAAAATGATCTACTCGAGGAATAGGATTAAAATTATACTCAATATTTGGTTTAAGCGATGTTCTGAGTCTTCACTACTTATTTTAAAATATCTCAATTATAAAACTGATCATGTGCTTCCATCTATGATCGGTAATTATTGAATTTACAATTGAAGGGAAAGTCTCAACTTCAACAACATATTATTAAATGTTGAGATACTGTCTCCAAATAGATTTCAGCCGATGGATTATAAATGTTTTTTTAATCGTCCCTTTTACATTTGTATGCACTCACACCTGTCACCTTGCTCTCACTGTGAGAATACTGTTTGAAACTTTGTCGAGGTGATTATTTCCTCGCTCCTTGCGGGATTGTAAAAGCGACGATGGATGGAAATGAGCTTTTTTTTTGTTTTCTCAACAACTGACCCGCTCTTCCCAGCCCAGGAATTGTAGGAATGTGGTTCGGAAAGTTTGAGGGTATCAGCGAATGGACAGAAGGATGCTGCAAATGTTCTCTACACGTTCTTCCAGGACAATGTTATCGCTGCATCCTCGTCTTCTTCGCTCGTTCTTTTTATTAAATAAACACAGAACAAGTTAAACGATACATATCCGCGGCTGCCTGTAACTATTTAAACTGGGCTTTGTGGAGACCGGCTATGCTCAGAGTCAAAATGCGCCTAGCATAATGGAAAAGCCTGGGAATTCGTTGTCACACATCGCCACGCTGGGCTTCCATATCGAACATTTTTAAAAAATATATAATGATAGAGAAAGCTATCGTGGTTTTTGTAGATACTAATCGTTAGATCACCTAAATCTCGTTCATACAAATATTTATAGATACAGATTCTGTATCGATAAATATGAAATACCAGATTTTTTAAAAAAAACAGAGATAACTGGATATGGTTCATCTCTAATTTGAACCTATTTTAATATAAATGAGGGAGAACGCTGTAGTGAGGGGTTCGCACAAGCTGTAAGGAATAGGAGGTAATAGACATATCTAGATGTTGGAGTACCGGATATTTTCACAGACACACAATGCACTAGATGCTAGCCATCTACTGAAGGCGTATTCCATTAATATTTAACATGACGTTCGGTGTTAGCAACTGTTATACCAACCAGTCCAAGTTTAATGTCGGTTTCAAAGGCTTTCCTGCCACTTTGCTCGCCCTTTTGAAACCATTGTTTGAAAACCGGCTCTTCTGTCCGCTCTGATAGAGGAGGAGTATCTGCGGGACGGTGCTGAGAACCGTAACAGTTTCTTGCGCCGCTCTTCCGCGTCTCTAGCTGGCTGATTACTGCGATCTCTCCTTTTTTCCCCCTGCGCTCTGATCTGAACACACGGGGTCGCACTTTGTAGAGCTATCCATGTGCCTGTGAGTCTGTGCTGAAACATGCCAGGCCAGTCAAGCATGCTTCCAGCCAAGTGCTATGATGCATGTGTACAAGAACTGAGCGACCAATCACAGTTTTGTATTTTTTTAAATGTCCTTTAACTTAAAAGTATTGCACAGAGAGGGGTGAACCTGCAGGCTTTACTGCCCGTACCCTGGGAAAAGTGGAATGGGTGATGTGAGGAGGAAAGGGTGGGGGGCGGGGTGGGGGGGGCTTGGTGTGACAGTCTGTAAACGTAGAGGAAACAGTATCGATCCACCTGGTACAAAGTAACGATGTTCTCTGAAGCTAAATTATAAAGTATACTTTAAGAATGGTGCAAAGTATTCATGTCAACAGAGGGTGATCGCAGGGTTTTGATTACCCGAGTTTAGATATTTATTTGCAATTATTTACAACTCCTTCGTAAAACGCGCTCTGTTCGACCTTTGGTTTAAACAACTTTAGAACACCCCCAGCAACTCTCTCTCTCTCTCTCTCTCTCGTACAGCAAATGCTGCACTTGGCTTCAGAACAGCGACGCTGTAAATACAGCGAGCTGGTCGATGTTCATCTCCACGCTGTCGCTGCACCCGGTTAGTCTGCTTTCAAACAGCGCGGCAAATCCAAAGTTTCAAAAATATATAAAACAAAAGCAGAGGATCGCGAAAAGGAGGACTGGGTGTGCTGTCTGGTTTAATGTCAGTGAGATGGAGTGTGTGAGAGTGGAAGTTTGAGATTCTAAAAAGATTGGAAGAAGAATATCAAAGAATGAAAGGGCAAGAAAGACCGAAAGGAAGGGGCAGTGTGAAGTATCTGTCGGGAGACAGATATACAGGAGAGAGAGATTACGAAAGGCAGGTAGTGTGAGAAAGCCAGCGACGACTGCGGGTGGGGGTGGGGGGGAGGGAATCAGGGAGAGCGAAGAAGATCAAAAGAGGAACACAGATAAAGTCAAAAAGAGAGTTAACAGCGGTCAAGAAAGATAAAGAAAAACAGACTAACCAGCAAGTCAACAAGACAGAGGGAGAGCGAGGTGCAGAAAGAGACTATTCTGTCAAATAAGCACAACAAAGAAACTAAACGTCAAAATTGCTGGGGTGAGAAATCAAACGAGCACCATAAGGTTTGGTTTGTGTGTATTGGGGATACGGCCAGTGTGTATTGGGAGATATGGTCAGTATGAATTGAGGATAGGTCAGTGTGTTTAGGGGAATACGTTCAGTGTGTTTTGGGGGATATGGTCAATGAATATCAGGGAATATGGTTATGGTGAGCCTGTTCTGGGGGTAATCGCCAGTGTGTATTGGGTTTATGGTCAGTCTTTTTTGGTACATGTCATCAGTGTTTATTGGTGGACATGATCAGTGTGTATTGAGGCATACAGCCAGTGTGTTTTGGGGACTTGTTCAGTGTGTATTAGGGTGATGGTCAGTATGTACTTGGGCAATCATCCATATGCTTTGGGGTTGTGATCAGTGTGTAATGGGTAGAAGAACCAGGAGCTTTAGGAATCAGATGGCATTTGGTAAAGAGTGGAACCTTTGTAAATGGAAAGGAAAGGGTTGGTAGAAAGTGGTCATGGCCACTGCAAATGAAGTGGAGACAGTGGCTGTGAGAAAGAAGCTGTTATAACTGGTTGTGGTAGGATCTGAGTGGAGTGCAACATTACTTGTTAGAGGATGAATAGAGAGAAAGCTCAGTGTATCTCTGTATCTGCCTTTGGGCTGGGGAAGATAACATATATATCATTATAATTGTTTTTGGACTGTAGATGCTATGTCTATGTCTCTTTATACATTTTTGGCCATTCATTTGTCTGTCCTTTGGCTGTGTATATGCCTCTGTATCTGTCCTTGGGTTATGTATATGTCTCTGAATCTGTGTTCTGGCTGAGTCTATGTATGTGTTTTTGTATCTGTCATTGGCAGTGAGAGGCTATGTGTGTGGCTCTATATATCTGTGGTCTGTGTGTAACTCTGTGTTTGCCAATGATATCTCTCTTTTTTTGGGTGGCTAGGGATGGCAGTGTACACGTATCTATACTTGTTCCTACATTTGTCTTTGTGCTGTATACATGAATCTTGCCTTTATTTTTAGCTGTGAAAGGCTGCATATGTGTCTGTATCTGTCTTTGAGCTGGGGAAGGTTGTGTATATATCTCTCTACCTGTCTTTAGGCTGTGTATTGGTCTCTGTTTCTGTCTTAGGGCTATGTACATGTCTCTTGCCTGGAGAAGGCTGCGTATATGTCTCTGTATCCGTTTTGGGGGGCTAGGGAGGCTGTGTGTATACCTCTGGATCTGTTTCTGGGCTGTGTATTGGTCTCTGGATCTGTCTTTGGGCTGGGGAAGGCTGGCTTGGCAGCTCTCCCTTGCCCAGCTGATTGTCAGCTGATTGGCTCTAATTGTCAAACTCCACTTCCCTTGTTTCTATCCTATTATGCTAATTCCTCGTTGTGGAGGCGCTGATTGGCGGGGGGGCGGCTGGAGCCCCGCCTCCTGAGGGTGACGTGTGCCGGGGGGGGGTTATATACTCTTTTAAGAAAAAGGAGATTTGCAATCTGTGCTAAAAGCTGCCTGATCAGCAGCAGATTGGTTGTGGGTGATTTTTTTTAATTTATTTTTTTTCTCTCTCTTCCCCCTTTTGCAGAGAGGTACAGCTGAGCCGAGAGAAGCGGCAGCGGCAGCAGCAACACACACAAAAAAAATCAGCAACAGAAACGCTCCTGGTTTTCTCCAAAAACCAGCTGCTTTCTCGTTTTACCTCATCTGGTCCGGGAAGACAGGACTTAGAACTTGCACCGGGGGCTCGGCAGCATTGGAGGGGCAAATCCGGACAACTTGCTGGCCTCTTTTCCTGCCCCCTCCCTACCAACCCCAACCTCCTCCTTAAATCCTGGTGCTTTTTGATTTTTTTTACCCTCTCCCCCCTCCGAGGGTTTTTTTTAATGTCCCCTCTTTTCTGCTGTTTTATTTCTTCGTCTCGCTTCAAGAGCGGCGGCAGCTGATTGCTGAACGTCAGCCCCGGCAGTTTAACAGAGGGATCGCTACGCTGTGACAACGAAGCTTCAGGCAAGCATAAAAAAGTCTTTCTCCCTCCCACCTCTCTCTCTCTCTCTCTCTCCATGCAACGCGCCGTTCAGAGAAGTTTTACTTACTGAGAACCGTCCGTGCAAAGACGCTGGGGGGGAGAGAGTAAGAGGACATCTGTCCAAACAGGGGCAACAAACAGAAAGAGAGAGAGAGAGAAATAAAAGAAAGCAGAACCAGGGACTTTCAAAGTGTCGAGAACATCCAGAAACAGACTGAAAGCAATGACTACAGAGCTGGCCATTAATGCAGAGTTGCCTACCAGCCCGCTGGCCATGGAGTATGTTAATGACTTTGATCTGATGAAATTCGACGTGAAGAAGGAACCCTTGGGAACTGACCGCTCCGGGAGACACTGCAACCGGTTACAGCCCGCGGGCTCGGTCTCTTCCACCCCTATCAGTACGCCGTGCAGCTCGGTGCCTTCCTCCCCCAGTTTCAGCCCCACCGAGCAGAAGACCCACCTGGAAGACTTGTACTGGATGACGGCCAACTACCAGCAGCTGAACCCGGAGGCGCTGAACTTCAGCCCGGAGGACGCGGTGGAGGCTCTGATCGGCAGCGCTCACGTTGTCCAGCTGCAGCAGCAGCAGCAAGCGGGCTATGAAGGATTCCGGGGTCACCATCACCACCATCATCACCACCACCACCAGTACCCAGGTGTGAGCCCGGACGAGCTGGGCAACGGCGCGGGTGCCCACCATCAGCACCATCCCCATGGGCACCACCACCATCACCAGCAGCAGCAGCAGCAGCACGGCTCTCCAGCCTCGGGCACCTCATCTCCCTCACAGCAGATCCAGAGCTCTCCCCATCACCCGGGCCTCCACGCCGAGGACAGGTTCTCGGACGAGCAGCTGGTCAGCATGTCGGTGCGGGAGCTGAACAGGCACCTCCGGGGCTTCTCCAAAGACGACGTAATCCGCCTGAAGCAGAAACGCCGGACCCTGAAGAACCGCGGCTACGCGCAGTCCTGTCGCTACAAGCGGGTGCAGCAGAAGCACCTGCTGGAGAACGAGAAGACCCAACTCATCCAGCAGGTCGAGCAGCTCAAGCAAGAGGTGGCCAGGCTGATGAGGGAGCGAGACGCCTACAAACTCAAGTGCGAGAAACTCGCCAGCAATGGCTTCAGAGAGGCTGGGTCCACCAGCGACAACCCACCGTCTCCAGATTTCTTCATGTGAGTCCCCAAACGCCTGCCATCCTCCATCTATAACACCCCATCCATATGCCTGCTTGAGAGTTGTTAGAGAGAGCGAGCGAGAGCGAGAGAGATACCTATCTACAACATAGCCCATCCATGTATATTGCCTGTGTTGGTTATATATAGAGAGAGAAAAATAGAAAACCTGCATTTACAACACACACACACACACACACACACAAATTAATCCTGCATGCTGGACATGTATGGTAATAATTTCTATTTTGTACCAGTTTACTTTCCATTCGGCATGGCGTTGGTCTTAGCTTGTGTATTTGAAAGAAGTTATCACAGAATAGTTGAACTTTTTACTGTCTGTGCAGTCCTCGGTTTTTAGCTGACGAATATAACAGCTTGTAAATAAATGCAACAAGAACTGTGTCCATATGCACTGAACCATTTCAGCAGGCTGTGTTTTTTTTTAATGAAACTTTTTTTCGGGGGGGGAGGAAAGTTGTGAGCAATTTTCGGCTTTAACAGAAACCAACATTGTAACTTCTGCGCATCTTCTTTCTATGTTTTGGTTACTTTATTTCCCTTGTTTTGTTTGCTGCAGTTTTTTTTCAAAGGAAACGGACAGATATGACTATATGCCATACCATTAGCAACAGTCTTTCCTTGTGCCATTAACGTGTTAATTTTACCTGGCGCTCAGAACATGGGCGGTGATTGCTTCAGAATTTAGCTGATTTAAGACAATGACACTTTCTTTTTTAAATTTAGATTTTTTTTGGATACTCCAATTGTAAACTGTTCATCACACAGTAGGAAGCTGTATTTGTTTTATAAATGCGGTTTATTTCCTAAATCCCTGCCAACTCTGGAGACAGAGAGAGACAGAAAGGTCAAGTTTTGGGTTCTGTATGTTGTAAATCCAATGCTTGCTGACAAACATGCAATCACTGTAGTGAGAATGTTTTAAAGTTTTTTTTAAGAAAAATCTGAAATTGAAACTATTTTTTATTACTGACAGTGTACGAAGACTCCATTAGCCAAGCTGGTCGGCTAAAGTCTTCTTTACACCAAAGTGATGCTTGAAAAATGTACTCTCTTTAATTCTCGATAGTGTGCATTCTTTTCTGTTGTGCAAGGTCAGTGTGTAAGAAGCACTGACAGTGTGACCAAATTGAAAACTCTCTTTGTAAACCGCGCACTGCTGAGCGGATGCAAAACGGCGTCTGACCTAAGTGAGTTTTTTTTTAAAAAATGAATAAAAGTGTTAAGTTAACATGAATATAACTAGACGGCGTGAAAGCATTTGTGCTTCTTTACTTTTTAAATATTGTTAAAGCATGATTTTTTTCTCCAGTCGAGAAGAGAGAAATAAAACATTGATTGTAGTGATTGAAACGACCTTATTCAGATTCATTAACTGCTCACAAAAATTGCTCCCATAAATTCTGAAGAGATCATAAGCAGACAGCTTATGGGAATGACAATGCCTTTCAATTATCTGTTCCGATCTGGAGTATGGTGGTGTTATCCAAAAAAAAGAAATGGTTTCTGTCTTTTTTTTCTCTTTTGTTCTGTGAAGACTGGTTTTTTTCTATTATATGCTTATTAAAGTCATTCAAATGGCATTTATTTTGACATGTGCTTCTCCGATGTCTTTTATTCTCACCCTCACTTGATCCCTTTTCTTTGTTTTGCTTATTATTGAAAAATAAATTTAAGTGTTCAAAAAAGTCAAGAGGCGCCGTCAAAGTGTGTTACATAATACATAAGTTCAAATCTGTATTATTACTGTAACATACCCATGTGTATAATCTCCACTCCTATTAGCATTATCACTCTGGGTACCTGTCCCCTACCATACTTTTGGCACTCCAGAATCATTTTGACACTATGCCAAGAATTATACGTTAAATTCCACAGCAATAGCAGATTTTTTTTCGTGTCATTGGGAAAATCACTGCCTTTAATATGTAACATAATCTATTTGCTGTTGTAAGGCTCGTACTGAAACGCAAGAGTTCAAATTTTGAATTTTGCTTTCTATTTGCATTAAGTGGGCACAGTTACTGGTTGATGTTATTTTGATGATTTTTAACTGCATTCTTTGCCAGTTATTGCATGCTAGCTTGGAAAAGCTTGAGAGGAATATTGTTTGTGGGAACTGCCAGTGCATATTAACGTCCTCTCATGCATGCATTGAATGAAACAGTGGGGCTAATTGAACAACAGTAATAAGAAAATAGAAAGAAAAGCCCCTTGGTATGTTTAGCATGCTGTATTCTGTTTGAATACTGTGTGGATGGAAGTTTTCAGAGGCCGGAGTTCGTTTATGTAGGAGGTGTTTATGCCATATCAATAGACATTATGAATTTTAATTTTCATTATGAAATGGACGTTTCTAATGGTGGGAACAGACAAGAGGTTACCCAGTTTGCCCTGTAGTTAGTTGAGTGCCAATAAAACATATTGTCTTTAATCAAAGTCCCAATGCAAAAAGATAGGTGGTTAATGCACAAAATCACTGCGGCGCTTTTCCTGAAGGTCCTGCATGGCCATTCTGTTGCTCCGTTTGCAACAATTGTAAGCTTCGTGTATTTGGTACGATTTCAAGGTTATGGCAAAGAGATGTGGACCTCTTTAATGTGTAATGCTGTAAATTGGATGAAATTCATGTCGTAGGCAGCATTTCAGCAGGATGCATTGATCGTAGCAGAAATCTGAGAGAGGCGGTAAATAGCTGATGCTTCAGAAAGTGTGCATTTAAACCCAGGCTCTGGAAATTTGCTAAATATAAGTGATAACTTACTTTTAAAAGAATGTCAGGTAAGTGTGCAGGCTATCCTTAAAATAATTTTGCATAAACATTTTGGATTATTAAATTGGATTCTAAAACATAATGCATCAAAGTAAAACTTAATAAAAACAGTTGTAGTGGATATTTAGCTATGAAGAAATTGTTTTTATGTTATTATTCAATTGGTACAAAACCACAGGGCTGCTTAAAAACATGAAAGTGAACAGAATAGAAAAAAAAGTTGTCAGCTCACGAGATTGAATATTTTGGAGTCTTTAGACAGTGGGTGTATGAAATGTTGTGATTTTTAGCATCAGTTCCCTCAGCTTGTGTTGTTGTGAAGTAACCATTTCCAGCTGTTTTAGGCTGAGTTTTCAGCACATTCTCTGCTTGACTTGCTGTAGCGAGCTGGTTGGTTACTAGTGTTTGACACTGAAGGGTCAGGACATCTCTTCAGGAGTTGCTGGTGTCAAATTACTGATCCTCGATACACAGGATCACTCAGCAGAGATAACGTTTGGTCCTGACTTCCACCAAGAAGAGCCTCGCTCCTCTGCGTGCAAACATTAGGAGCTGACACTGAAAGTGGAAGGTAGAAAGCAGTTATAATGATGGAGCCACACATACACTAAAAGTTACATGTTTTTGCCAAAAGAAAAAGATCACAACAGAAATTGCAAAATAGTCAATGCTTTTTTTCGGGCCAATTCGTTTTAATAATAGGAACCGAAACAAAGAAAAGCTGAAGTCAAAAATCCACCACAACAGAATAGCTGACATTGCAGTGGTTAAGGCAAAACAATATTTTCCATACTGGTAACCTGCCTTTAATAAAACAGCACTATGTGCAAATGGTAAGAAACTAAAATCATTGTTTCACATTAACATTTATTTGAAGAATCAATTATTTAAAAACTAAGGCCTACAAATAATTCTGGTCATCTTGTAAGTCTCTTCCTCTTAAAAGACACACCATATTCGGGTTACATACTATTTTCTGATTTTACAATGGTACAACCATCCACTTGCACATGATTCCTCCAGATCTAAATATGGTTTTGCACTCCTTTTAGTTTTGAGTGAAATAAAATTATATTGATGTGTCGTTGTGCATATGCAAAGTGCATTTTGGAAAAGAAAATCTGCTGGTTACACTGTAAAGAAAGCCCAAATCAATGGACAATGCTGGAGCCAGTTATCATCACCGTTTTAAAGTAATATTCATTAAGGGCAGTTGCCATCTGTGAATCAGAGCGAGAGTGGGTTGATATATGTGCAATATGTAAACTAGATGTATCGGGCAATCTCAAATATCCTTTGAGATGGTGAGATAGAAATGATCAGGACTGTTGCAATGTGTTTGAGTCCGATGTTTTATGTAGCTAACCAACCAGCTCCGTCAGTGCATGTGGGAATACTACCCACTCAGCCTTGGTCCACTCTGCAGAGCTGCATAGCAATTTCAGCGACATCTTTTCATGATTCGGAACATTAACAGGAACAATGTCAGGACAGTGTCACACATTTTAAATTACCGAATTGTATTTGAAAGGTTCTCGTGTAAATTTGAAAACCTAAACATGTTAAAGGAGGACTGTTGGGTTTTTGAATAATCATTTGGGGGCTTCAGATCAAATGCCTTGTGCACTGTTTAGCGGACAATGCACACCGTTTGCAGTGAGCACAGAAAATGGAGACACGCATCTTTTCCACCATATCTCTATTTTTTGACAGTTAAGTTGACAGATAAAGGGGAATATTTGGTCTTCGTGTTTGCAAGGGTAACTATGGGACAACACTGTAAACAAGCGTTTGCTAGATCTTTTAGTTCGGGATGGTTAATTTAAGGCGCGACAGAGGAGGAACACGCATCGTTGTTAACATCATCTGCAACACACTGCTTGAAAGGTCAGTGGAAGCAAATTCAGTAATAACTTTCAACAGGGAACTGGATATATATTTGGAAAGGAACATAGGAATGGAATAACGCTATTCGGCTCCTGGAGCGCATTCTCTTACGCAATTGAATCACGGTTGATACGCGACCTGTGCCCAGATCCCCACGTTACATTCTTATCTCTCAATGCCTTTGGCTAACAAAAATCTATCAAATACAAAGTTTTAAAATTATCAACCGATTGAGCCTCAATTTCTATTTGAGGAAAATAATTCAAAGCCTCTGCCAGATATTGTGTGAAGAAACATTTCCAGGATTCGCCCCTAATAGGTCTGCTGCCAACTTTTGATCTGAGACTCCATAAAGAGTCGTACAAATCGCTCCCAACCTGAACCCTTCATATTTTGAAACTTCAATCAAATCACTCTTTAACTTTATAGATATAAAAGAAAAGAAAATTTACAGAGTAATGGAGAAAAAACACATTTTTAGTCATCTCTATTGAATAGCTGGCATATATATGATGGGCTGAATAGCTACTTCAGTGCTGTATAAATTTCTGCACACATTTAATAGAAATGATTTTCTGATCCTTGCGTATGTAAGGACTGACAATCATTTGCTATCACTATAATTTTCACTGCTCTCAGCTGTTAAAGCGTAAATACACTTGTGCGGGAACACAGTTATGTTTTTTTTCTGTTGATAACGGGTAAGGGAAATGATTTGGATTTTTTTTGCAGCAAGTAGTGTGCTAATGACCAAGTCCACTCAGCAACTGGCATTCTCACTGCCTTTAGGACACTGCAGTAGTTGCTGCAGTCACTGAGTATTATAGTCGCAAACATCAAAATTCTCAGGGTTTGTTGTGGGGTGTCTCGCTGGATCTAACATTTGCCCTAATAATGAGCAAAAGTTGACAATCTGATTCTCATGGCATCGCAGCCTAAAGCCTTTTCACTGGGACTTTTGTCATATTAAAAGTTCCTATGAACTTTAGACTGCGCAAAATTATTTCAGCACATTTATGATACCTTCTGAGTTCAAGCAGCTGTAACACCACCTCCACCCCCCCCCCCGCCTCGTCCCTTCCCGCAATCCACCCAGAAAGGAAGTATTCGTTTTCTTCCCATGCTGCCATGCAATGCTGCATTCATGTAAAATGATCTCTTAAGCCTGGCTTACACACTGCTTTCATCATAGACTCACCCGATAAGATCATTAATGGCATTTTTTGTAATGAGCACACAAGTTATTTTTCTTGCACTTGCTGCGGAAAAAATAGAAAGTATCAAATACATTAATCTGATTTAATAACAATGCTGTGATTATCCCATTATTATCACATTGGTTAGCATGTTGCAAAGACGGTCAAACTACTAGGAATGAATGCCCTATTATCAAGTACCGACTACAATACCCAAAACTCACAGGCATGCCAGCAGTTTTTAAAAATCCATTCTCTGGAGGAGCTTGTGAAGCCTCCCCTTTTTGAACCTTTAACGTGAGACAGTAGGCTTCTACAGTCTAAAAAGAAAACTACAATGACAGATTACAAAATTTCTGTGCATTTAATGGCACAATGCATGAACAAAAACACTTGGAGCCAAAACCTTAAGAGTTGTACTTCTTTTGAGTAAGCCTAAAGGCTCTAACTTATTTGCTATTTATTCTCCCTTGGTTGGAATGGGCAGTGAAAATGAACAATAAGAAATCTGCAGGGTGAGGCTGAGAAGATTATAGTTCCACTAGTTTTTTTTTGTATGGGAGGCACAACTGACTCATTGCAATTGACAACAGAAAAGACAAAATTCACAACTTTGTAAGAGACTGTGTTTTTCAGTAAGATGAGAGGTCACATTGGAATAGAGCCAAAAAAACATGTTTTAATAACAGACTGTAAATGGTGGTTTGAAAGAAAAATGGGACAGAGGTTTCTTGTTGGCTGTTGAGTTGACACCATACTCAGCTCACAAAGATTGCCTTCTAGATTTGATTAGTTATCAACATCCAAAATGATTGCAATTGAAGGACTGACTTGTGCTGTGAGCTAACATGTTGTCCTGCACTGATTGGGTGAGAATCTATTTGCCTTGCTGCCTTGAAAAAGGCCCTATGTCATGTACAATGTGGAGAAACTTCAGCTAATTTTCTTGTGGATAGCAATCTGCATTGTAAAACTGCCTGCACATAAGCACTAATTTTCAAAGCTGCAGAAGTGCCTGCTGTGGGAAATGAGACAATACATGTGTGCAGTAGAGGACAATTTTTGAACTGAAGGTTCGGGCAAGTTGTTGGACAGGTTAGAGGGGAGAGAAATTGTATTCATTAGCACTTCTTTGATGTCAAAATGCCCTCAGAGCTCCAAAATATCATCCAAGATGTGTGTCCGCATACATGGGGTGAATCACACCAGGTGTCATATTTGTAAGTGTGTTTGTGTGGGGACTTTGAGCATCTTCTGAATGTATACTGCACAGACAGATCATAATGTCAATCAGCTTCCACTGCCTATTTGGATCTCATCAATTCAGCTAACAGGGTCTGTCTACTGAGCACAGATGCACAAAGGGAAGTGAGGCCTACCACTGTTTTTACAGGAATTGTCACCACTTACAGCTTACTTTACTGGTTGATTTCCTCACAGAATTGTAGCAGCACAGATGAGGTCATTTGGCCCATGATGTCTCTGCTGGGTTTCCAAATGAGCATCTTATCTAGAGGCACACCTCTTGCCTTCTAGCCATAAATCTGTACATTTCTCCTTTTGAAATAACCATCTAGTTTCTTTTCAAAAGCCTCAGTTAGCCTACCTGCACCATATTCAGATTGCTTGCGTCATTATCTAAGTGTTTGGTGCTTTCAAAAGTTGTTTCAAGTTGCAAAAGTCCATAGGAAGTCTTATGGCAGATGGTGAAGAACATTTTATTCACTTCCAGGCTTCTGTATAAAGCAGTTGCTTCTGGACCTAGATACCTTAGTACGTCAAGCTATTGCAAGAGGAGGAGTTGGGACAGAGATGGCCTTCAATAACATGTCATATTTGCTAAAGTAGCAATTTTCCTACCTGACCATCCACTAGGAATAACGTATGAAATGTCTACACTTCACAAAGGATATCCTCACAGCCAAATGCCATAACTCCAATGTCAGTGCAGGCAAAGGGCCACATTCCCAGAAGATGTGAAGGGAACTGTAGCATTTATGATTTATCTGTCTGGTTCCTTATAGGATGGAGATGAGCTATTTGTAAAATCTTACAGCTTGTCATCCACTGTTGTGCAAGGGAAGTCACTGAGGCTGTCTACTCATTAAGAGCTAACTATATTTCACTCCCTTTTGCCACAGACATGAATGTGGTTTTGTTAGGACCTCAAGTTTCCCCATGGTGCAGGGCTCTGTTACTTCACACTCGACACAGACTGCATTTCAACTCTGCTTTATGCAGGAATTGAAACTGATTCCACTCCCTTAACATCCGGTAGTGAACAATCAAATGCAGTGTCTGCAAAGGTCAATGGCTGGTGTTCTGCTAGCAGGCGAGAAAGCATTATTCTGTGGCAATCTACTCAACCAGCTGAATTTGAGCTACCATAACAATCAATAAGTAACAATGGTTGGCTTTTGATGACGTGGCCAATGACTCCAGTGTGCAACTTACATAAATCATGCATACAATGAAAGCCATACTGCTGCATGAAAAGTAATTGGGCAGAACAACTGGCACATTGAACTTTATCCCTGGACCATTTTGGAGGGCTTTGCAGTACTTGGTACAGCTGTCTCAAGATGTGCAGTTATGCATGCTGCACAATCTGGGTATCATGAGGGTATGGCCCTTAGCATGAGCTTAAAGGCAAAAAAAAACTGAGGAAGAGCAGAAGGAGGAAGAAGGGCACAGGAGGAGGCAATCGAGTTGGTTTGTTTCTGCAAATGGCCATTCCTGAAGAACGTATACATTATGGTATAATGACTGCAGTTCCAATTTCCCCAGCAGTTTCACACTTTATCTTCCCTCTGTCACTGCCCATTTGGATGCAATGCAAACACTAAATAATTGCTTCAAACATAACTTATAAAAGAAATCAAGGCATATTGCACACAAAATCAATAAATTATTCTTGTGAATACCCTTCATGCCTGTCTTTGCACAGCTTGGTGCTCACACACAGTGATATCCCAATGGCTGTTGAAAAGATGCTCACTTTCAGTGAAGAAGTCTGATGATGGCTCTGGAGCAGCTCTGGACCTGGAAGATTAGGATGCAGACTACATTTCAGTTTCAATGGCAGCAGGCTGGGCTGACTAGTTTTCAGGCCACAAGACCACTAGTAGAACATCTATGGTGGAAAGTCGAATGCTGACATCCAGGGATTTCTTGGCTTGTGCTCCCCAGAGACAATCCCACTCTCAGAGGTCTTGCCTCAGCAATTGTAGTGATTTTTTGAAGGACAGATGGCTGGGCTGCTCTGACACCCCAAAAGCCGCCTTTATGCACTGTAATGGCAGCAAGCTAACCCAGCACAAGAGTAGTCTAATCTTCTAGCACAACATTCATACATTGGCTCCTAGTGTTTGTGCTGAAATGGAAGCTGCAAAATCAGCAACCAGATGCTATCCTATGATTACAGCAACATGTGTGTGAGTAGAATTGGTCACTCTTCCATGCTGGAAAGATGGGTTGGAAGCTTTGGATTAAAACTTGTGCTGATTAAAGCCAAACCCCTCTCAGACAGGCTTCTTAATGCACCAATCATTTTGTTGTTGTGTGTATGCAGTTTGGTTTTATCTGTAGACTTCCCCATCAAGGCACCCATCTGAGTCCGCCATCTTGCTCCGGTGACCTGGCACATCTGATATCCATGGATGAGGCCCACTCATTGCCCAGTACTTTGGCATGTGCAGATCCCATCTGTAATTAAATGTCAGCATCTTGCTGGTGGCGGCAAGGGTGAAGTCATGTGACAAAGATGTGTTTTCACCTCTCCTTGCTGTTCCTGCACTGCCTGCCCAGGCTACATCTCTTGAGCATTTGAAAGGAAAAATAAGATAAAGCACAAAGGGTACGGTTGAGGTGAATTGGTTGATGGAGGAGGGACAGATGGAGAGTTGAAGGTTCAGGATGATTTGCTACACCATCCACGCTTCTTAACTCAGAAGAAATTGTAGCTTGTGGGGAGGAGGGATTAGGAATATTTGGGCAGGAGAAATAGGGTCGAGAATACCACTGTTTCCAATGGTTTCAGTTGACCACTGCCTCAGTAATAAGCAAACAATGACAGCTCCCATGGTCTCCACCATGGACAGTAACAACAGCCTGTACCCCTCTAGTTGGCTGCTACTGCTTGTGATTGTGCACCACAAGATCCTGCAAGTGAGATGGAAGTATGTTGTATTTATATCGTACAGTATGAGCAAGCTGTGAGCTATGTATGTGTGTGTGAGCCATGCAGCAGTGTGGGAAGCCTATGAATGAGAAATATGAGTCCTGATTAATGGGAATTGTTGTTGGTTGAATGATGGGGGTTGGGGGCTAGGGGGGAGAATGTGGAGATGTGAGCAGTGTTTGACGTTAATGGTGCAGTTGGTAGGACATGGTATTTGATGGCGGGTTCACTAACCTTGACCACCGGTGTCAGGTCATTACATTTCGTGCAGCATTGTGTCAAGGTACTTGGGATAGACTGCCAACATTGTGGGCTGTTGTGGCAGTGTTCCTCCCTCTGAGTCAGGAGGCCTGGGTTCAAGTCCCACCTGTTCCAAAGGCGTGTCATAAGTTTCCGCACGGGTTGTCCGAGGAAATATCTGCACTGCTGGCATTGACGTCGGCCTGTGTCAGTTCCTAATGCCTTCGGGGCATCCGAGGAATCTCCTATGACACCGGACATTCCTTTTGCTCTCCACGTCCTTCACAGTCTCCTGGGGGGCTGCTTTCTGTTAAAATCTGCCGTACCTTAGTTTCCCAGGTCAGATTTATCGCTTACAGGTCAGCCACAATGTACATTCTGTTTACGAGATACAGGGTTAATTTAAACAGGCAGCCTTCACTCCTTGGAAGAGATGATGATTTTAGGGCCGCCTGCTAATGTGCTGTGCTTGCCGGACACAGGACTCATTGACAGGGACAGGTAACATAAAATTAGAATTCCGCCTGTATTAGGGCGAAATGGGTGCGGACACATTGCAAAGCCTACGTCCAATCTGGGGGGAGAACCAAACGAGCCTCTGAGCAGGGTTGTTGAACTCTACTGTTGTCGATGCAGGAAAAACAAACAGTTTTGAAAAAAAAACCTTCAGTGATTCTCAACTCGGGCCTGACTAAGAAGCGCACTAAGGCTGAATGATGTCGCACTTTCAACCGCTGGTATACTGACCCCAATCGATTACACTCAGGTTATTAACAATAATGTCTTGATTCATGATTGGTGCATTCCATTATCCATTTGTCCGATCACCTGTAAGTACATGTAATCTACCTTTTGATTTTATATCTTGCGTTTACACAGATTCCCAATGAAATGCACCAGAAAGCCATCAGTGCGTTCCATGCCCCATACCAGGTAACATGTTTTTCATTTGCTTGAGAGTCTGGTCATTTACTGTTCCAGATGTAATTTCAGAATATGCTTAATATTCAAATAAAAAGAAATGCTTATTTTCCATATTGAAAGAAGAACAATTAAATAAAATCTTTTCATTTGGGAGTAAATATATACAGGTTTTTCTGTGTTCACAGAACTGCATTGTGACAGAATCCAATGTGGTCTTAGCTAACGAGCGGTATCTTGTATGAAATAAATGCGTTATTATGTTTTTAAAGGTAACAGATCAAACGGGTTAAACAGTGTTTTTACAAGTTAAAAGGTCTCAATTTAAACAGATCAATAAATGCAGATGGTGAGGCGAAACAACAATATTCACCAACATCTGATTTGCCTGCGGATTGCAATCAAAAAGCGACTGTGTGCGCGGAGATGGTTTCTGATTGTCCCTCTCAATCGAACACACTGTAGCTAACCACTTTGCATCATTCTCCTCCACTTCCATGAAATAGCATATGACCAAAAAAAAATCCATAATCGGGGGGAAATGGGAAGGGGGGAAGGTGGGGGGAGTGAGTTGCTTAGTTCCCTACCTCAGCTTTCCACTCTTCATTAAAGCTGCCAGTTTGTGCCACTGTAGGGAGGGTCCTTGCCTGATCAGCAGAGTCGTCATTAAAGGGGTTAGTTGTTTAGAGTTCCTGTCTACGGTATGCAGCAGGACAAGGGTTAAGATCTGACTGAGCATCGCCTTGTGGGTTATCTCTCATGTGTGGAATGTTCAAACGTGAGGTGTCGATTCAATTGTGAAGTGTCATGGGGAGAGAGGGGGGAATTAGTGTCCATTTTGAAAACTGTTACAGAAGTTATCGAGCTCAATTTTAATGTATGTATATGTGCGCGCACACAAATGTGGGATACCAACTGGATCTCGAGCAAATGCAATGAAAGAAAAGTCTAAGTAAAATAAAACGGATAACTCCAATTGCAAAGAATTCAGGCAAAGCGCTATCCAGAAAATGTGCAATTTGTCGCTCCTAATTTCCATTTCCCTTCATTTCTGTGGGTCAGAATGCAGCTGATTTCGTTTTAAACTGAAAGCACACACACACACACGGAAAAAATATGCTGAAAATAACTCTTGAGTGTCATCTGATTTAATGATCAAATTGTTAATTTTATGAGAACACTGAAAAAAATCCGATCCTCTTGCATTAAAGCCTGAATAAATTCATGAGCTTTCTGCATTCTGCATATTTCGCAGACAGGCCCACATCCATCCTGTTGTCGACAACGGCAACTGCAGTTAAATAAATCTGAACAGGCAAAAACAAACCGTAAGAGATGGCTCAGAGTTTTAACTCTGTGAGGGCAACTGTTCTATTTAAGCTCCATATTATTAATTGCATAGCCGAAGATAAATTTCCCCCCTTTCTAACCGAGTCTTCAAATACGCTGGATGAAGCAATGGCCCCTATTTTTCATCCATCATTCGAAATTTGGAGAGAGCAGATTTTAGATGAAAAGAAAGGATCAGGGATCCAGTGTGTTCACTAGTTTTCTTTTTAAGTATGATGTTGCAAGTAAGAGTTAAATTTACTAATGCGATGGAGAATACTAGTCACAAATAGTGATACCACGTCTATCAAATTAGCTAAGGACATAGATGGCCAGAATCTGCGTTGCTACCAATCAAATGTGGTATTCATAATGGACAATATAACAGTTGTTCTGTGAGTATTAAGGGTCCCCTACCCTGTTACCTTTAAGTTCAGCTCAGTCTCAGCTCCAAATAACACTTGGGCAAACACAGTACCACAGATGGTCACTGCTATATCAGAGGAAGACTGGTTACACAGGACACAGGAACTGCTGAAGAACACCAACATCTGAAGGTGAAGTTCTCCAGGAGTGAACACATTAGTCAGATGCTAGAACAGCGACTTTAGGGAAAAGGTGAGCATCTCCAGCTAGAGGCCTCCTGTAATACCTTAAAAGGTGGCATGTGGCCTTTCAACTCACTCCTGTGTCTGGAATTATTCCGCTGGTGGATTTAACTTCTGAGACTTCAAAAGCAACTTAATGCATGTAAAGTGCTCTGGGGTAAGCCAAGATTGTGAAATGGTACAGGAACAATGTATTTTTTGTGGTTGTCTCTTCTGCATGATTAGTAATCATGGTTACTGTGTGGCCTTCACCCGTGGTTTCACCTGATTGGCATTGAAGGTCAGCTTTTCCTTCAAGTTTTTCCAAATCAGAGAAACATTTCCTGAGCCGAAGGCAGATACTTGGGGGGTAGGGATGACACTGGCTCTGTTGATGAGGCCAACTAAGCTTGCTTTCTGTTGGAAGAATCAAAGGGTGAAGGAGCAGTGTCAAAGCCTATGCTGAGCATTGCTGAGATAACAAGGTGTAGAGCTGGATGAACACAGCAGGCGAAGCAGCATCAGAGGAGCAGGAAGGCTGATGAAGGGTCTAGGCCCGAAACTTCAGAAATGGGGGAGGGGAAGGGGATCTGAAATAAATAGGGAGAGAGGGGGAGGCAGATAGAAGATGGATAGAGGAGAAGATAGGTGGGGAGGAGACAGACCGGTCAAAGAGGCGGGGATGGAGCCAGTAAAGATGAGTGTAGGTGGGGAGGTAAGGAGGAGATAGGTCAGTCCAGGGAGGACGGACAGGTCAAGGGTGCGGAATGAGGTTAGTAGGTAGAGATGGGGGTAGGGCTTGAGGTGGGGGGAGGTGATAGGTGGGAGGAAGGACAGGTTAGGGAGGCGGGGACGAGCTGGGCTGGTTTTGGGGTGCGGTAGGGGGAGGGGAGATTTTGAAGCTTGTGAAGTCCACATTGATACCATTGGGCTGCAGGGTTCTCAAGCGGAATATGAGTTGCTGTTCCTGCAACCTTCGGGTAGCATCGTTGTGGCACTGCAGGAGGCCCAGGATGGACATGTCACCTGCGGAATGGGAGGGGGAGTTGAAATGGTTTGTGACTGGGAGGTGCAGTTGTTTAGTGCGAACCGAGCGTAGGTATTCTGCAAAGCGGTCCCCAAGCTTCCACTTGGTTTCCCCGATGTAGAGGAGACCACAACGGGAACAGCGGATGCAGTATACCACATTAGCAGATGTGCAGGTGAACATCTGCTTGATGTGGAAAGTCTTCTTGGGGCCTGGGATGGGGGTGAGGGGGGAGGTGTAGGGGCAGGTGTAGCACTTCCTGCGGTTGCAGGGAAAAGTGCCGGGTGAGGTGGGGCTGGAGGGGAGTGTGGAGCGGACAAGGGAGTCACGGAGAGAGTTGTCCCTCCGGAAAGCAGATAAGGGTGGGGAGGGAAAAATGTCTTTGGTGGTTGGGTCGGATTGCAGATGGCGGAAGTGTTGGAGGATGATTCATTGGATCCGGAAGTTAGTGGGGTGGTACGTGAGGACGAGAGGGATTCTGTTTTGGCTATTATTGCGGGGAGGGGTGTGAGGGATGAGTTGCGGGAAATGCGGGAGACACGGTCAAGGGCGTTCTTGACCACTGAAGGGGGGGAAGTTGCGGTTCTTGAAAAACGAGGACATCTGAGATGTACAGGAGTGGAATGCCTCATCCTGGGAGTAGATGTGGTGGAGGCGAACGAATTGGGAATAGGGGATGGCATTTTTGCAGGAAGGTGGGTGGGAGGAGGTGTATTCTAGGTAGCTGTGGGAGTCGGTGGGCTTGAAATGGATATCGGTTTCTGGGTGGTTGCCAGAGATGGAGACAGAGAGGTCCAGGAAGGAGAGAGAGGTATTAGAGATGGTCCAGGTGAACTTAAGGTTGGGGGGAAGGTGTTGATGAAGTGGATGACCTGTTCGAGCTCCTTGTGGGTGCACGAGGCGGCGCTGATACAGTCATCAATGTAACGGAGGAAGAGGTGGAGTTTAGGGCCAGTGTAGGTACGGAAGAGGGACTGTTCCACGTAACCTACAAAGAGGCAGGCATAGCTTGGGCCCATGCGGGTACCCATGACCACCCCCTTTGTCTGTAGGAAGTGGGAGGAATTGAAAGAGAAGCTGTTGAGGGTGAGGATGAGTTCGGCGAAGCGGATGAGGGTGTCAGTGGAGGGGGACTGATCGGGCCTGCAGGACAGGAAGAAGCGGAGGGCCTTTCGGCCATTTATATGGGGAATGCAGGTGGATAGGGACTGGACGTCCATGGTAAAGATGAGGTGTTGGGGACCAGGGAATTGGAAGTTCTTGAGGAGGTGGAGGGCGTGGGTGGTCTCACAGACGTAGATAGGGAGTTCCTGGACCAAGGGGGTGAAAATGGAGTCTAGGTAGGTGGAGATAAGTTCGGTGGGGCAGGAGCAGGCAGAGACAATGGGTCAACCAGGGCAGTCAGGTTTGTGGATTTTGGGGACGAGATAAAACCGGGCGGTGCAGGGTTGGGGAACGATGAGGTTGGAGGCTGTGGGTGGGAGGTCACCTGAAGTGATGAGGTTGTGGATGGCTCTTTCAATTGGTTTGAATTGTGGATGGTTCTCGTTCAATTCCTCCCACTTCCTACAGACAAAGGGGGTGGTCATGGGTACCCGCATGGGTCCAAGCTATCCCTGCCTCTTTGTAGGTTACGTGGAACAATCCCTCTTCCGTACCTACACTGGCCCTAAACTCCACCTCATTCTCCGTTACATTGATGACTGTATTGGCACCGCTTCGTGCTCCCAAGAGGAGCTCGAACAGTTCATCCACTTCACTACACCTCCTCCCTCACCCCCATCCCAGGCCCCAAGAAGACTTTCCACATCAAGCAGATGTTCACCTGCACATCTGCTACTGTGGTATACCGCATCCGCTGTTCCCGTTGTGGCCTCCTCTACATCGGGGAAACCAAGCAGAGGCTTGGGGGCCACTTTTCAGAACACCTATGCTCGGTTCGCACTGAACAACTGCACCTCCCAGTCACGAACCATTTCAACCCCCCCTCCCATTCCGCAGACGACATGTCCATCCTGGGCCTCCTGCAGTGCCACAACAATGCTACCAGAAGGTTGCAGGAACATCAACTCATATTCCGCTTGGAGCCCAATGGTATCAATGTGGACTTCACAAGCTTCAAAATCTCCCCTCCCGCTACCACATCCCAAAACCAGCCTAGCTCGTCCCCGCCTCCCTAACCTGTCCTTCCTCCCACCTATCCCCTCCTCCTACCTCAAGCCCCACCCCCATCTCCTACCTACTAACCTCATCCTGTCCCCTTGACCTGTCCGTCCTCCCTGGACTGACCTATCTCCTCCTTACCTCCCCACCTACACTCACCTTTACTGGCTCCATCCCCGCCTCTTTGACCGGTCTGTCTCCGCTCCACCTATCTTCTCCTCTGTCCATCTTCTATCCGCCTCCCCCTCTCTCCCTATTTTCTTCAGATCCCCCTTCCCCTCCCCCATTTCTGAAAAAGGGTCTAGGCCCGAAACGTCAGCCTTCCTGGTCCTCTGATGCTGCTTGGCCTGCTGTGTTCATCCAGCTCTACACCTTGTTATCTCAGATTCTCCAGCATCTGCAGTTTCTACTATCTCTGAGCATTGCTGATCTGTACTGCACTTACCACAGTGTGCAAGCAGAAGTTGCTGGGCATGTGCAGCCATTTGGTCAGCATTTGCAAAGAGAGAGCTGTCCTTTTGTACATTTGTACCATTTCAGGGTTTAGTTTAGACATCTAACCTTAACCTTTTCTTTGGCTTCCACAGATATTGATAACTTGTGTCAGTTGTATTGAGTTTCTGGATGGCTTCCAAGCCATCGAAAAGTTGCTAAGGAATGCCAGTAGACTGTCCACTACTACTTTATTTTTCAGTACTTTCTGATTGTTGAAGACTTAAAGTGTGATCATTTTGACTTCTGCACCATTGTTAGAAGTAAGTGAAGTTAAAGAAAATAAATTATCAGGTTGTGGCTAAATAATGTTCACAATCCTGAAATTCTAACCTTGCAGGAAAATTCCAACAATGTAAGCCCTTAGGGCAAATGGAATATTGGCCAAATTTGAACCCGAAGGATGACGTCGGTCATTGAAAATATTGTCCAAGTTATTAGCACAGCAGAAACAGTAAGATTTTGTTTACAAGAATTCAAAAAAGTGATAAGAATTATTGCATTTATATAGCAGCTTTTATGTCCTCAAGATGATCCAAAGTGCTGGCAGCCAATGATGTATTTTTGATGTGTAGCCACTGTCACTATGTTGGAAAACATTACGTCAATTTGTACACAGTAATGAGATATTGACCAAATAATCAGTTTAGTGATGCTGGTGAGGAATAAACATTGGCCAGGATATCAGGGATGACTACATTGCTTCTCTTTCAATAAACTATCATTGTCTAGGCCCGAAACGTCAAGCTTTCCTGCTCCTATGATGCTGCTTGGTCTGCTGTGTTCATCCAGCTCCACACCTTGTTATCTCGGATTCTCCAGCATCTGCAGTACCTATTATCTCTATCATTCTTTTATGTTCACTTAAGACAGTAGGTAGGAGCACAAATTATTTCAATAAACATAAAGAAGTGTAACCAATAGAAATTCTAATATCTGCATCATCCTCGAGAGAATACCCTCCATGTAGTGTTCTTTCCCCTTTTTTTTGTCACTAAGCACCAGCCCCCTGATTGTCAAAGGCATGGAAACATTCAGGACCAGAGTGAACTGACAGACAATGGCTACACTTGAGAGAAAATGAAAGGATGCATGGAGATCAGAAACAGGATTGCAAGGGATATTGGTCCAAGCTGATGGCACAACATAACTTGTTTGCTCCAGAAGGCCTCAGTCTCACAGTAGATTTGTAAATGCACATTTTTGTCACTTTGCTCCAAGTCAAACATTTAGATCATTAGAAACAACTGGAGATTTACATAAATTGCTGTTAGCTGCACTCCTATGGTAAAAGAAAGTATTTTTCAGTTGATGTTAAGGTGATAACTATCAGCAATTATGTTAATTCAGCCTGAATGCACTGACAGACTCAACATCTCCTGTGAACTAGTTCACTCTCTTGTCTGTGTTGGAGGGTTGTGGGTTCATGTTTCACTTCAGAGATGTAAGCATCAGAGTGCAAGACTGACATATCCAGCAGCACTGGTGGAGCACAACACAACTGGAACTTTATGAGTGAGAATTTAAACTGAAGCCTTATCTTTCCTCTCAGTTGAAACACATGGCACTATTTCGAAGAAGAGCAGAGAGGTTCTAGCTCAGTGATTATTTCTGAACCAGCATTACTAAAAATAGATTATATGACATTATTTTATTGGTGTTCTTGGTTTGTGCAAATTGGACGCTGCATTTTCTAACATTACAAAAGCTCTGAGGTTATGAAGGGTGTTGCATAACACATTTTATTTCCTCCAATGCAGATTTTAAAGTTAAACGAAGAGTTTTGTTAATGGAAAAAAGTCAAAGGATTTTAAATTCAATAATTATTTGTAGCTGTTTCATTTTTAAATGAGTACAGTAAGAGTGTTGTATGTTAAAAATGAATTGCCTGTTAAAATGCGATGTTTGACCTGCACAAACACAAAGACGGGCATAGTGATCAGGAATACACAGAATAATCTTGTGTGGGGGGCATTTTTTTTTGAAGTAAAATTGTTGATGTTGAGAAACAACATAACATCCATTCCACTGATAACTATAAACAGTGATCATTCTGTTTTGCTAGGCACAACTGGGGTGTGCGTAGACACAATTTTACGGAGTATTTCATGTGGAGTGTGTTCAGTCTGTATGTACAGTTAGCAATCCTCACTGATTGGTGCATTGTGAAGGAAGACAAGTTTAGAGTATCAGTTTACTAGCACTGCCCTGTAAATCATCTGAAACAGCTACCTGTGTCACTTTCCCTAGAAGGGTGTGAAAGTGCTAACAGCATATTATCTACCTGTTCCAAGTTTCTCAATTCTAACGTGGTTGCATCACACAAGGGAAGAAGCCACATTTACTTTACAAGACTGGTGTGATGCAACATAACCTGGCATCACTCAATAAGCAGCTTCCTGTCTACATCCCGAGTAAATGATCTCGTATTGGTATTTTAATCATCTTCACTGGCTGTTGTTGTAAACTGCTAGGTTTATGATACTGTTATTACATTACGGAACTAGTAATTCCAAAATTTGTACTAATAATCTAGTGGTGTGTGAAATCAATTCGCATTGGGAAAACTCAAGAATTTTGCATTAGTTTTGGAAAGAATTCTGGGAATAAAAAGAATTGGTATCAATAAAAGTGACCACAGAACTGTTACACTGTTGTTAATAACTGGGTGGCTAATGTCCTTCAGGGAAGGAAACCTGTCTGTCTTAGCCTATATGTAATTTCAGCCTTTTTTGTCCAAAAAAAAACCTGTCTCTGAAGTAGCCTGCCAAGCCATTCAATTGGATCAAAGCATTGCCTCAGGGCAATAAGGAATGGACTTTTCATGCCTTGCCAGTGGTTCCTGTTGTTTAGAATATACAATACGGTAATGAAAAAAAACACATTTGTGGAAGATAACACAGTGTGGAGCTGGAGGAACACAGCAGACCTCCAGCATCAGAGGAGCAGGAGAGTTGACATTTCGGGAACTCTCCTGCTCCTCTGATGCTGCCTGGCCTGCTGTGTTCCTCCAACTCCACACTGTATTATCTCTGACTTCTGCATCTGCAATTCTTACTATCTCTGAGTGAGTTATAACCCCACATTTTGTGGAAGCTTTTTGTCATGCATTCATCAGGACAATTCACAAGAATACCAATTCAAGAAGAATACTAACATTTAAACTGCATAAGAGAATGAGTCATCAATTGGTATATTCTCCATGGCATCATCTCTGCAAACTATGTGCCAACCAATCAGCAGTGTGTTGGTTTTGCCCTTGAATTGGTATTCTTGTAAATTGTCCTGATGAATGCAAGTTGATAAAATGTTTTTTTTTCTTAAAGCAATTCTCAAGTTCTGTACTATCAAATGTCTAAGAATATAATTTAAAACATATGGTAGGATGTTAATTGAAAGTCATCCAATGAAGTTCTTATTACAAAATTTATATTTTGCGTTTCTTAAATGGTTAAAGATATGAATATTAAAGGACCAAATGCAACAAAACCCTTAAAATTTTGTGCAACAGATTTTACTCCCTGTTGAATAATCAAATACGATACTGCTCTCCTCTGTTGCTACTGTTTGCCAGAAATATTTCGCCCGAAATCCGTTGTGCTCACACACTATTTTCTGGGTTAAAGACGAAAACGTTTGCAAAACGAGCTCCTAACCGGAGCACCAAAAGAAAAAAACTAACACCCAGAAAGATTACTTATAATTCAGTCTTTTCACACCTTTGTTAAAATGGGCAGAAATACCTCCGATGGAAGGTCAGAGATTTGTACCGTGAACTCTGTTTCTCTGTTCATAGCGGCTACCTGACTTGCTGCGTATTTGTAGAATTTTTTTCAGACTTTTATTGGGGAAGGACTGATTTGATTTGGTTTGATGCTTCCTGAGACAGTCGGGGCAAACAGCAAATGTTAGTTTATTAGGTGAGGGGAGATGGTTGTTTGTGGTGTGTGTGTGTGTGTGTGTTTGGGGGGGGGGGGTGTTGTCGTTGGTGACTTGAGAATTGGACCTTGCAGCAAATTACAAGCTTGAAGGGAGGTGCTGGAAATGGCAGCCTGACAGTGGTAATTACTGTTTATACCTTTTTGAGGGTTCCACCTCCTCCCAGCTTGTCTTTAGGCCCAGCCGCTGATAGCATAGAGTACATTTTCAGGTCGGTCAGCCAAACCAGTAAAACTGGTTCCCCTGCTTTTTTTAGCTTTAGAAGGTGATTGCTGGTATCTCAGACTGGTTCAGGCTTGTCAAGCATGGCAGGCGACAAGGAACCTGCATTAAATTTCGGCTATCAGAGGGTTTCTGTATAACCTTTATCGCTCCGATCTCACTTATCTCTCATCTAGAGCATAGAAAGGCGATTAAAGTCTGGGCTGCAATGGTGATATTTGTTGTATTGTCGCTTGCTCAGAATGCTCCAACACTACCATAGACTGAAATACCTCGCTCGCAATCCCCCCCTCCCCTTTAGCAGATCAACTTTTTATTTTACACTTCTCCGCCAAAAACTGCAATCATTTCTGGGGCGTGTTCACCAGGCTAATTCGACAATATTAGCCAGCCTCAGATTTGCAAATTGATTACAGTGCGTTTCACCAACTCGCTGGAGGGAGGTGGCCATAAACTGAAAGCTTTAAAAAAGGCCTTCGGCCAAGTACTGGACATAATACGGCTTCACCTCCTGATCTTTTGGGATCGAATGTTATGTTGAATCGCATGCTGACACTTGCAACATAATAATCCCACTGTGAATGATTTTTGCAGCACAAGCTGCCTTTATAAACACGCTTTTACATTTGTTTTGTTTTTAATCTCGCCCGTGCTTTTGATTATGCTGTGTCCCCTCCCTGTCGGTCGCTTGACTGTCTCTCATGTATTGTGTACAGTTATCTCGCCTGAGGGTTGACCTGCTGCTTGGCTTAAACCTGCAATGCTCCTAACTAAGTACCACAAGGTATGCAAACGCATTGTGAACAGGCTTAGCCGCTGTTCAGCGATTTTTATTTTCTGTCTCTGTTACATCACCCACCTCAGCAACCACTTCACAATGGACCAACCGAGACCAGGAACTTTACGGGGTTATTTTGGACATTGTGCGACCTGTGAAATGGCAGTGGCTAATTGGCAGCCCATTACAACAACAGCTACACTGACATATCTCCCTTTACAACAATATCCCAAGCTTAACAGGAAGGGTATTAAACAAGATTTTGACCTGGCCACTTAAAGATGTATTAGGACAGGTCAAAATTTTGGTTAATAAGCTGGATTCCAGGTAGTGTCTTAAAAGAGGAAAGGGGTGTGGAGAAGTGACAGGTTTGCTGAGGGAATTTCAGTGCTTAGGGCCAAAGGCAGCTGAAGACAGTTACCAATGGTGGAATGACTGGAAGTATACTGGATGTCAGAATTGGAGAAGTTCACAAAGTTCTCAAAGCAGTTGGACATAAGGCTATTCTGATTCTGGAAGAGGGAGGGAGTCTGTTCTCTGATCATTGTATTAACTTGATAAATAGGTTAGAATCTCCTGTTTTCACTATCTAGAAAAATCAGTGTGCCAGTATAGGAGTCAAGCTCATGGCCACATATTTTGTAGGGAACAACTCATGAATCCAGTCCCAAGACAAAACAATGTGGTGGAATTTCATGTAAAATATTGTAGTATTATCGTCTGGTTTACACAGACTCTGCAACGTAAATGCAGATCATTTCGCCCAAGCAGCTTATTACATTTTTTATTCACCACCCAGGACTCCTGTGCCAGTTCATCTAACCCCATTAACATAACACTCACTTGTCTTTCTCCCTCATGCTTATCCAGTACCTAGTTTAATATAAAGCTGTACAGTTACTGTTAACATTCATACTAATTCCTCTCCATCATTATCAGGGCACGTTGATTTATTTTTAAAAGATCTGTTCAAACAGTTAACAAAAAGTTGTTGCATGGTGTGTCAACTGTGCCTTAATTGAAGTAATTCTTTAATGCTATATCAAAATGCATTTTCGCTTTCCTTTTTTGCTGGAAACTTCTTTTAATTTCAATACTTCGGCGTTGTTATATTTATGGTATTCAATGCATATGGTAAGTATAGATGACACATTGCGATAATTAGACATTGACAGAGTATACTGAGTAGCCAGGGCTGTGAATGACCCTCGAGGCTGATTTCTGGAGGAGCATGTTATCATGTACTACAATGTTTGATTGCCACAGTGAAATCAGATCCAAATGATTTGCCAGTTTCCTGAGCTACACTAATTTCTAATGATAGGATTAGAATCTGCGTTGCTACTTGATCAATTAAAATAAATGAATCATAAATCCTGGATAAACTTTTGTCAAGCATAGTAAAAAAACTCAAAAGAAGCACTTCCTACAGAAGGAAACAGGAAATTTATTTGAATTCTAAAAGGTGCTCCAGATTAGACTTAATTGCATCAAGAAACCAGTAGATTTTTGCCACAACCTTGATAAGAAACTTGAAAGGAAGTTTATTATCATTTGAAAAGAAGCTGTGGAGCTCTGTCAGTACAATTAAAATTTGCTTGGTGCAAAACTGCCAAATGCTGCTGTCATCTGGGAGAGCATCAGAAGACAGTGGTGAGGCAAGTTACTCTTTATGCATGTTGCAAATACTGCACATGGCTAGACTCCCATAAAAGACATGAAACCCTTTTTCAAAAATGAAGTTTAAAGTATTTTCACCTACAGTGGCTTTCTTCAGTGAAAGTCTGAAAATTAATTTGCAGTTCCCATTGCAAATCATGTTCCTTTTAATTCCTTTACTTGATGTAACTCATGCTCATCCATGTCAAACTCATTCTGTCTTGGCTTAACATATGCATTTAGTGACTGAATTGGCATGTAGTAGCAGACTGGCACTAAATGGGCGTGAATTGTCTAAACAGCTATCCTCGGTGCAAAGACTGGAATGAAAACCTGCTGCTGTGTTCTGGCAAGCAATGGAGATGCGAATCATGTGCATTGAGTGAATAATTTAATATTTCATGGTGTAAAAAGCGAATAGTCAGCCTCAGGGACATATTGGGTGAGAACCCAACATTGGCTGGTGCAAGAAATGATTTAGGCCTTTGGGGACATGTTGAACAGGAACCGACAATTTCATGGCTTTTAAGACGACAGTAGTGACTCTCAAGTACACGTTAGGTGGATAATTTGATACCTTCTGGCACATGAGCTGAATGGCTGCTATATCAGTGCATCTGATTGGCTTTAGTGCTGTGTTCTTTGAACTCCAGATTTTCTCTTGAACACTTAAAGGTCTTGATGGGGTATAGGTATCAAACATTCTTCAGTATCTAAACTACTGTCGACTTGTGAGGCATTTGGAGGCCATAATGATGTGATCTCACCTATTGTTCATACATAGGGTTACTGATAGCAGTAAAGAGTAGAAACCTTTTCTTCATGAGAGACCAGCCCAGCTCATCCCTGCCTCCCTAACCTGTCCGTCCTTTCTCCCACCTATCCACTCCTCCCACCTCAAGTCCCATCCCCTCCTTCTACCTACCAACCTCATCCCCGCCCCCTTGACCTGTCCGTCTTCCCCGGACTGACCAACTCCCACCCTACCTCCTCACCTACACTCACCTTTACTGGCTCCATCCCTGCCTCTTTGACCTGTCCATCTCCTCTCCACCTATTTGCTCCTCTATCCATCTTCCATCTGCCTCCCCCTCTCTCTATTTATTTCAGAATCCCCTTCCCCTCTCCCATGTCTGAAGAAGGGTCCAGACCCGAAACATCAGCTTTCCTGGTCCTCTGATGCTGCTTGGCCTGCTGTGTTCATCCAACCCTACACCTTGTTATCTCAGATTCTCCAGCATCGGCAGTTCCTACTATCTCTGAGCTTTTTCTCATTGTTTGTTCTGAGACATGAGATTAATTGTAGCACTGCCATTGCCTCACTGAGATCGACTAATACGGCAGGGATTGGAGTTATAGAGTCAGACATTTATAGTAGAGTCTTTCATGAGTGGCAGGTACCTTACAGCCAATGAACTAGTTTTGAAATGTTGTTGCGGTTGGAAACATGATATAAGAATGCAGGAAATCCATTAGCAAGAAAGGCAGCTCAATAGCAACTTCTTCTCCCAAGTCAACATGCTTAGTCAAAGACATGCTAATCACTCAAAACCATCCTCACTGTACAGTACACATTGCTTACATGTCTGTCACTAGTGTCCCAAAACAGTTGCTCCGTTTGTGACTGCAATGCAGTAGACTCCCAGGAGGATGGTGGAAACACTTCAGAGATGTCTTCAAAGCATCCTGAAGAGGTCAAACATCCCCACCAACTAACTGATAGGGACACTGTTTTGTAACTGAGCAAACCTGAAGACGGTCACTCAGGAAGTCACTGAACACATTGAGGGATTTCACCAGGAATATGTAGAGGCAAAATAAAGACACACACCTCCAAAGAATCTATTTACCCAATGTTTCAGGTACAACCTGCCTCACATGTGGCAAGGAGTTTGCAGAACATGCATTTGACTTTGCTGCCATCTCAGTAGTCATTCACAAACAAAAACAGAAAGTGCGGGAAAAGCTCAGCAGGTCTGGCAGCATCTGTGAGGTGAAATCAGAATGGTTCTGAAGCAGGGTCACTGGAGTCAAATATTAACCCTGATTTCTCTTCACTGATGCTGCCAGATCTGTTGAGCTTTTCCAGCAATTTCTGTTTTTGTTTCTGATTCACAGTATCTGCAGTTCTTTCGGTTTTTACTCAGAACCCAATTAATTGGGGTGAAAGCACATCATTCTCCGCCCTGAGCAATGGCCGCAGAAGGAAAAGAAGCAGGAAACACAGGAGCCAGTTTTTACACATCAAGATCCACAAGTAACCTGATAACCTGTGTTGGTGATATCGGTCAAGGGATCATGAAACCTGCTTACTTCAAAATAGTGCAATGAGATCATTGCAGACATGGCCTTGGTGTGACTCCTCACCTAAAGATGGCACCTCCAACAGTGTAGTTAGTACTAATTTAGTACTGTATTGAAGTTGTCATCTTAGATTTCATGCTGGCGTCTTAGGAGTCAGACTGCTGCTCAGTGAGCCATAGTTGGCACCTATGAAGCTTCCTGATCTAAAGGCTCAATCATACACTGGGCAATGTACTTTATCATTAATTTAGCTCCATCTATTATTTCCAAGATTGCTACTCTATCTTACAGACACTTTAGAGAGCACTGACTGCAAATACCTCAGGTAAAAATGTAAAAATACTAAGCCTTAACCTCATCTCTGACCTCCAACATGCCTGTACATGACAGAATGCTGATAAAGCGATGCTGTGTTTAATATGCAAAAGTACATACCACCGTAACTCCTGCTGCACTTCATGTTGCCCGAGTGATACATTTCTATTATGTCTTTCTGCTGTTCCCATCACTCCAGATGTAGCCTCCTATTTGCAATCTAAGCCGCTTATTGCTTGTCATATTGATTAATGCTGGTGCAGCAATTATGCTTTTGACCTCACAGGGTTAATCCATAGGATATGATTGGGGTTCTTTTTAACTAGATATCTAACCATCTTAAATTATTGTAGCAGATAACTTTTTTCAATTAACTCTGAGCACCTAACAATTTAATAAAGCCCCACCGATACACTTACACATGATAGGCTATAACTTACATGTGATTACCCAAATTGAAACACTGTGAATCACATCTTTTACAATCTTTTTACGCCCTGCCACCACCCGGTAGTATAGTTTGATTAGTGTAATATATATCAGGACTGGGTGACATGACAAATTTCATTATCAGTGCATCGTTTTTGAACTGATGCTTTCAGGGTATTGATACTGGGCACGGAATCGATTAACTAATGCTGAGAAGAGATGGATGAAAGCAATCATTTGATTGGAATATTTATCTTTACCATTTATTTGGCTAATTAATTATCTATACCTAATTATTTATAGAATAAATATTCCATATAATTTACTTTGGGAAAGGGAATAAAGTTTGGACATTTGGAAGAAATAAGCAGTAAATTCTATAGGAATTTTATGATGCTATTTAAGATTTTACAAAATCTGCTCTGATGTTAAGGAGCTTTCCTTCCTGGCTGCGCTAAATATATCCACAATCCTGGCTACACAATTTGCAGATTTCAGGTTAAAACAAAATAAGAAGCATATTTATCATGACGCATCCTCCAAACACATTACTCCTGCTTTGCATTTCTATCTCAGTCTCCAGAAATTAATGGTGAGAGGATGGAGCAGAATATGTAGTCAGGACAGTAACAAGGTTGTTGATGCTAAAAATGTTAGATATTAGATCTTCATTCAAGTTTAGAGGAATGAGTGTGATCTTATTGAAACATTCAAGATTTTATGGGGACTTGACAGGGTAGATGTTGAGAAGATGTTTCCATTATTTAGGGAATCTTGAATTAGGAGATATAGTTACAGAATAAGGGGATAGTAATATAAAAGTTAGATGTGAAGAATTTCTTCTCTCAGCTAACCTAGGGATGCCTAAATTTCACTGTTTCAGTGTTGCGAAGACTACATCACTAAAGAATTTAAAGATGAAGGAGATAGCTGTTTGAATTATTGCAGAGTTGGGGGCTATGAGAGGCTAGCATGAAAGAAGAGTTGAGGCCTGGAGCAGATCAGCCGGAATGTTACAGAATGGTAGGATAGGCTTGAGGGGATGAATGTCTACTCCTGCTCCTACTTCTCATGTTCACCTACACACTGGTGAAAAGTTTGTCTATCTCTTTCTAAAAGTACACAACTGTCATAACTTAACGGCCACTGTCTATTAGGTGTGTTCACATTGCCGAGGTTTCAACCTGGAATCAAAAAACAAGATCCAATGCCAATCTAAATTTTTCATTTCTGAACCGCCAATATATTAATAAAACAGGTTTAAAAGTGCACTTTTTCTTTGAAGCTGTGTTGATAGTGACGTCGAACAGTCAGTCAAACCAAGCGCATAGTTTCAGAAAAAAAAGGTTTCATGTTTAGGATAGCAGAACTGTCAGCATAAAGAACATAAAGTATTCTGATTATTGTTAGCTGTGAGTGCAGCAAAGCAGTATCACACTGGAAACCTGTTTCGAAAAGATTGGGAGAAACTATACAGTTGCTCATAACTGAACTGTCAATGCTGTGCCTGATTGTGGCAATAACAGCACTGACTCTCCTAGCGCTGACTGTAAATAAGTGAACTGATCATTCCATCACTGACTGTACGCATAACAAAAGTGGCTGATTGTGTGTACAGCAAGGCTGACTGTTCTAGACCTGACCATATGTGCAGCAGGACTGGCTGCCTGTATAACTGACGTAACTGTGCTAGTACTGATTGCATACATAACAGAAATGATTGTCAGGGCGCTTGTTGTCTGTACAACGTTACACAGTGCAGCATGTATCTATAACAAGGGTAACTGTGCTGTTGCTGATTATCTGTAGAACAGGACCGGCTGGCTCAGTGCTGATTAAGTGTATAATAGGACACAGCATTGCCCATATCAATAACAGGACTGATTGTGCTGATTTTCCGCACAACATGACTGCCTGAGCTGATTATGTGTGTAACAAGTCCGAGTATTGCCTGTATCTAGATTCCCTTATGATTTGTATAACAGGGTAATGATCTACCTATCTTTCTTTTAATTTGATATAAGGCAAGGAATATTGCTGTCTTGGATGAACAGTCTCTATATGCCACTCTCTTTCTGTTGGGTGCCAGTCTTAGTGATGCACATGGCCTCTGATACAAAATTTGGGGCCCAGTTAGTTTAAGGACCAAATGTATAGGTCCCGCTCCTCATATTTAGCTTGCTGCAACACATTGCTTAACTGCGATTGCAAATTTTTGACCCCCATTTTTCTTGGATTTAGGCATCCCTGATTACCTGCTCATTCAATTTTTATTCTTCAGAATATAGACGGTAATTGGAAACCAGTGTGACTTCAGCTAGCTGTCTTCCTCTGATGTAAAAAGAACTATGCAGCAGTGAATATTCTATTACAATATTTATATTTTAGTAACTATTCCATTTGTGGGAGTCTTTACATAAATACAAGTTATTTTGCATTTCCAAACATAGAATCAACCATGCCAGATAGGAGCAAGACAGAATGTTAAAAAAAACAAGCAGATGTAATAAAATGTATTTGAGAAGGTCTGAGTTAGGTTAACCTATCTGTGCATACTTTAGACTTAATTCTGGTCTGTTATGATAGAAGTAAAATACCGCAGATTCTAGAAATCTGAAACAAACACAGAGAATGCTGGAAAAACTCAGCAGGTCTGGTAGCATCTGTGGAGAAAGAAACCGAGTTAACATCATGTATGACTCCTCTTCAGATGTTTTGTTGTGCTGGTTGTCTTTCCTGCACAGTTCTGCATTTCTCATTCCATTACAGCACAAGGTAACTGTCTTGTTGATTTAATGACAGAAATTTGCCTTCTCCTAGAGCTGAAGTACTGACTATGAATGGCTTAAGGGTTTCTGCCTGACTATATTTCCATATATTTAGTTTATTTCCTTTGGGATTGAATGGAATTGCAAACTCATGTGCGCACCTCAGTTGAAAATAAAGAATTGTATTTATGTAGGACTTTTCACGATTTTGGGATGTTCCAAAGCGCTTTACATCCCTCTAAACCTTTTCTATTCATGTACCTGTACAAATGTCTTCTAAACGTTGTAACTGTGCTGCATCTACCACTTCCACTGGCAGTTCATTCCATGTACAAACCACCCTCTGCATGAAAATGTTTCCCCTTAGGTCCCTTTCAAATCTTTCTACTGTCATCTTAAAATTATACCGTCTCATTTTGAACTTCCCTACGCTAGGGAAAAGACCCTTGTTAATCACCTTATCTATGCCCCTCATGATTTTATAAATGTCTGTAAGGTTTCCACTCCTACACTGCGGTGAAAAAAGTCCCAGCTAATCCAGCTTCTCCTTATTACTCAAACCCTCCAGTGCCAGTAACAACCTTGTAAATGTTTTCTGCGGCCTCTCCAATTTAATAATATCCTTTCTGTAGTAGGGTGACCAGAACTGTATACAGTACTCCAAAAGTGGCCTCATCAACATCCTGTACAACCACAAAATTAAGGCAAGTGTGCCAAATGCCTTCTTTACCATTCTGTCAGCCTGTGATGCAATTTTCAAAGAGCTATATACTTGAACCTCTACTTTGCAATTGTATTGTACAAATGGTGATAGGGGCCTGACAGGATAGATGCTGAGAAGTTATTTCCCCTTATGGAGTATAGAACTAGGGGACACAGTTGAAATATGAGAGATCTTGCATTCAAGATGGAGATGAGGATGAATGCCTTCTCTCAGAGGACCATTAATCCTTGAATTCTCTTCCACAGAGCACAGTGGAGGGTGAGTCATTGGATATATCCAAGGCTGAGTTGAGCAGATATTTAACTGACAGTTTTGGAGAACAGGCAAGAAAGCAGAGCTAAGATCATAATCAGAATGGTCATGATCTTATTAAGTAGTGGAGCAGGCACGATGGGCTGAGTGGCTGAGTCCTGCTCCTATTTCTTGTTGGCCAGTATGTGCGCATCAAGATTTCAGAGACAGCAATGCGACAATGACCATATCATTTAAAAAGAAGATTATGCTGTATCTTAGACCCGTTGCAATGTTAGGATTCCAAAGCACTATACAATTGATGGAATACTTTCGAGGTGTGATTGCTATTACAATGTGGAAAATCTGTTGGCTGAAGATGGCAAATGGGCTGAGGCATGGAGTTTAATTTAGATATACGTGAGGTGCTGCATTTTGGAAACACAAATTAGGACAGGACTTATACACTTAATGGTAAGGTCCTGGGGAGTGTTGCTGAACAAAGAGACCTTGGAATGCAGGTTCATAGTTCCTTGAAAGTGGAATTGCAGGAGACAGGATAGTGAAGAAGGCATTTGGTATACTTGCCTTTATTGGTCAGTGCATTGAGTATAAATAGGAGTTGGGAGATCATGTTGCGGCTGTACAGGACATTGGTTAGGCCACTTTTGGAATATTGCATTCAACTCTGGTCTCCATGTTATAGGAAACATGTTATGAAACTTGAAAGGGTTCAGAAAACATTTACAAGGATGTTGCCAGGGTTGGAGAGTTGGAGCTTTTGGGAGATTTTCTCTGGAACATTGGAGGCTGAGGGTGACCTTATAGAGGTTTATAAAATCATGAGGCACACAGATAGGGTTAATAGACAGGGTAGGAGCATCCAAAACTAGAGGGCATAGATCTAACGTGAGAGGGGAAAGATTTAAAAGTGACCTGAGGGGCAACTTCTTCATGCAGAGGGTGGTGCATGTGTGGAATGAGCTGCCAGAGGAGGTGGTGGAGGCTGGTACAATTGCAACATTCAAAAGGCATCTGGATGGTTACATGAATAGGAAGAGTTTAGTGGGATATGAGCCAAATGCTGGCAAATGGGACTAGATTCATTTATAATATCTGATCGGCATGGATGGGTTGGACCGAAGGGTCTGTGCTGTACATGTTTGTAACTCTATGACTATAAGAATAAATGTTGACAGAGACATAAGGAAGAGCTACCCTGTTGGTCTTTATTATAGGGCTGTGAGATCTTAGATACCCATCTGAGAAGGGAGGCAGGGCCTTGGTTTGACTTTTCATCTGAGAGATGGTATCATTCCCTCTGTATTGCATGAGGGTGCCAGCCTATACAGCGATCAGCAGTAGGTATCAGCTACTGTTATTTTCAAGAAGGCGATAGACATGGTTCTAAGGACAAAATGGATAAAAAAGGAATGGGACAAAAGTAGGAACATGATACTGAGCTGGTTGATCAGCCTATTGAATGGTGGATCAGGCTTGAAGGGTGGAAAGGCCAACTCCGCACTACACCACCACCCCCGACACACACACACCCTCACCACCCCCAGCCACAATAAAATAAACCAGAATACCAGGGGTGTTTGAAAAAATCCTGAAGAAGAAATTGTTAATTGCATCTTATTAAGGGATAACTGGGCTTTAGATTCTTCTGGTCATCACATCAAAAGAGCGAAACAAAGACAAGTTTATCTGCCCATGACACGTGGATCTGAAATCAAACTGCAGTCATTACAAAGACAGTGAGCAGGATACGGTGATCAACTCTAGCTCTGCCGAGGTGAGAGGCTTACTGACCCTTTGTCTTGTGAAAAGGAAGTATCTTAGCGTATTTAGCCATTTGACAATCAAAAATCATAAAACAGCAGAGGGATATACTTGAGTTGGAGTATGTATTTATTTTTTTAATTTGTGAAGTCACCCCCTCGAGATGGTTATATAATGAAGCTGCTATTTAACTTGGGATTAACAGGAAGGTGAGGCACCAGCAATGCTGGAAACATCTGGATGATCCTGCCTGTTGCTTTATTCTGTGCCCTGTCCCAAGAGGAGATTCCAGTTTTCCTTCATTGTAATGTTATTTGAAGTGTCATTTTGTGAGGTACAAGAAGTAACGATTTGCTGAAATGAGATATATTCAAACACAGCCAATGTATCGAAATACACACAATCCTGGAATGTAGACAATGCAAAAATCAGATAATACTCCTTCACATGGTACTTTGATGTATCTCTTAACCTAAAGAAAAAGCAAACCTTACTGTTGCAGCTGATGCTTAATATTTTCACTGGTTTTGAATTATTCCCCTTTTATATTTAAATCTTGATTCTTGAATTACGTACACTTGTATTATGTGAATGGCCCTAAAGTCCTTGAGTATTATCTGCTGAGATATGTTGAAAGAAAGAATTTACTTACCTTGTTATAACAGCTGAAAATCTCTCGCAACCAGTTAAGCACTTTTGAAGTGCAGTTACTGTAGCAATGTAGGGAAATGCAGCTTTGTGAACACAGGAAGCTTTAACAAACAGATAAATTATATAGACCAGGGGCGGGGTCATTGTTTGGCCTATTGTACCTACATTTGCTCTTTGAATGAGCTCTCTAATTAGTTGCACTCTCCCACTCCTTTCTGTAATACTGCAATTTTTCCAATATCTCCTTTTGGATATCTACTCTATCACCTCTTTAGGGAGTACATTCTATATCATAGCAATCTGCCTGTGCAAAATGCTTTTCCTTGTCTTCCCACTGATTCTTTTGTCAATTATCTTAATTCTGAGTCATATCTTTTCTGCCAGCAGTAACAGCTTCTCCAGTTTAATCTATGACAATACTCTTAATTTTGAACACTTGAATTAAATTTCCCTTTAATGATCTGTTTTTGAGTAAGAAATATCAAGGAATTGTGGAGCTGTCGTGGAAAAGGAGTTGAGGCCAGGGTCAGATCAGCCATGACCTTAGCGATAATGTGGAAGTGCTGGTGTTGGAGTGGGGTGGACAGCAGGGGTGGCATGGTGGCCCAGTAGTCAGCACTGCTGCCTCACAGCACCAGGGACCCAGGTTCAATTCTACCTTGGGTGACTATCCCTATGGAGTTTGCACATTGTTCCCATGTCTTCCTCTGGGTGCTCCAGTTTCCTCCCGCAGGCTGGGTGGATTGGCCACGCTAAATTTACCATAGTGTTCAGGGATGTGTAGGTTAGGGGGATGGGTCTGGGTGGGATGCTCTGAGGGTAAGTGTGGACTTGTTGGGCCAAAGGGCCTGTTCCACACTGTAGGGATTCAACAAAAAATCTATGACACCAGGTTATAGTCCAACAGGTTTATTTGAAATCACAAGCTTTCAGAGCATCACCTGACAAAGGAGCAGCACTCTGAAAGCTCGTGATTTCAAATAAACCTGTTGGACTATAACCCGGTGTTATGTGACTGCTGAACATGATCTTAGAGAATGGAGAGGCAGTCTTGAGGGGCTGAATGGACTATGCTGCTTCTTTTCTTATGTTCAAAGAACAACATTAACCTTTGTTATCTGAGAACTTGAATATTCTTTTGACGTTTTGATTGATATTGGTGAGACAAAGTCTCTTCTTCGAATAGTATTGTTGGATCTTTTATGTACACCTCAGGAAGCAGGCAAGACTGCAATTAATTGACTGACCGAAAAGATAGAACATCCAATGATGGAGCATTTCCTAATGTCAATTATTCTATTTTAAAGGGTGTTTCGTCTTGTGGAGGAGTCCGCAATGAAGATGCTCAGTTTTAAAATTATGGGACCCTTTTTAGAACAGCAACGAGGAGAATTTTTTACTCTGAGGGTGGTGTGACATTGGAACTCTCCGCTTCAAAAGGCAGTGGAGGTCAGATTTTTAAGAGAAATGTCGATAGATTATGTTAGGCAGGGGACGATTAGGTTATTGGATGTAGGTAGGAATGTGGAATTCATAACACAGAGAGATCAGCCATGATGGAACAAGTTTGAGGGGCTGAATGATCTACTCCCATCTCTGTTGTGGTCATTTCCAAGCTCCAATGTTCCACTCAAGACCCTTGGAGTCAGGTTTGAGTGTGTAACCTTCAGGCTGCAAAGTGGGTGTTCCCATTGAACCCACGCTGACACCTGGCAGAAGTGTTGCATGAATTGGTCCCTAGCAATAAATCACAATGCTGAGCTTTAATTCAGCTTTATCATTCGTACATGACATGTGAGTTTTTCTGGTAAGGCCAGCATTTATTGCCCATTCTTCATTACCCATGAAAATGTGATGATTATAGTGATTGCAGTGAGGTCAACAAGGTGGCCCTCATAGAATATGAGTTCCCTGATTGGGGCTGTTAATCTGGTCCAATCAGGGAGCCCTGGCTGACTGATAAAAATAGGAGTGTCCGAAATCCTGTTCACTCTGAAAGCTGGCTCTGAGGGACTGGTTCAGTGTCATGGACTTTCCAGGTGCATCAAAGGCTGACTTGGTGATGGGATACCAACGTCTGTGGAGTTATTTCACTGGCGGTGAGACTTAAAGCACGCTTCTGAAGAAATTTGCTTGCAACAGTCGTCTTTGAGTTGGGACTAAGCATTTCTGGCATCATGCTGTTTTTGGGAAGATTGATTCGTTCAATCCTGCTGTTAAAGACTGGGCCCGGTATATGGAATGAATGTATATTTTTTCATACAGAAGACATTGAGGCAGATGAAAAGCAATGGGTAATTCTCCTGACAGCTTGTGGAGCTGCAGATTTTGCAATTATTAGGAGCCTGACTTTCCCCAAGGCATCAGATATTAAAACCTTTCAAGAGGTGATGGATTTAGTTAAGGACTCTTACGGCTCCAAGCCTTCTCTAATTCTGAAACAGCTTGTGGTGATGGGGGAAACAAAAGGGCCATCACAACCAGAACTGAAACTTTTCCGAACCCGGCTTTTCAGAACGTCGTAGAGGACGGCATATTGTTATGGGGAGCAAGAGTAATTATCCCGAGCAAAGGTTGGCACCAGATACTGGCCATAATCCACCAGGGTCATCCAGTGATTTCCAAAATGAAGATCTTTGCAAGAAGTTATATCTGGTGGCCAGGACTGGATGCAGACATGGCTGGTAAATGTGGAGCTGGACAGCTCAGCAGATCAGGCAGCATGTGAGGAGCAGGAAATTTGATGTTTCAGGTCTGGACCCTTCATCAGGACTGCTCCTGATGCTGCTCTGATGCTGCCTGACCTGCTGTGCTCCTCCAGCTCCACATTTTATCCATTTTGACTTTCAGCATCTGCAGTCCTCTCTATCCTAGTTGCTGACATAGCCGCATTGGTGGGGCAGTGGCCAGAGTGCCAACCAGGACAAAAATTATCGCCAACAGCTTCCCCACATTTGTGGGAATAGCCAGGTAAACCCTGGATTTGGTTACACATCAACTATGCAGGTCCTTTCATGGGTTCAATATTCTTAGTCATTGTGACTGCTCACTCAAACTGTCTGGACGTGCATAGAGTTAATTCATCAAACACAGAGACAATGAAAGAAATATTGCATGCATCTTTTGCATTACATGGACTCCGGGAGTGTTGGTCACAGATGATGGACCATTGTTTACCATCAGGGTATTCAAGTATTCCCTAGAGTTGAATGGTATTCTTTATATGAGGACAACTCCATACCATCCATAATCCAATGGTCTGGCAGAAAGTGCAGTGCAAACTTTGAAGGCAGGCTTAAAGGTACCGCCTACAGCTTCACTAGATACCAAACTGTCCCGGTTCCTATTTGATTACAGGACCACCTCTTGTGCAACTACAGGGATTTCTCCAGCAGAATTGCTAATGGGGAGGAGACTGCACGCCGTGTTAAATCTGATCTTCCTGGACCTGGGGACGGGAGGTGGGTGGGGAGTGAGGGTGAAATAGCATCAGGAACGCCAATTTCAGACACAAGACTCAGCTAAGTGAAAGAGACAGTTTACTTCAAGGGATGAATTTGGTTTCGGAACCACAGGTATGGCCCTGCATGGGTAAGAGGCATGATCGGCACAAGGTCATGTGACATACAGAGTTTGGGTAGGCGAGGCAGTCCTGAATGAGAACACGGACCATATGAAAGCTGCAAACTCCCAAACAGTTCGGGAGCAAACCGTGTCCGGCTCCTCGACAGCCTTTCCAACTGCTCTGGAAGCTGTAGGTTCTCCACCTGCGTCAAATGTTAAAGAGACCTCAGAATAGGGCGGCACGGTGGCTCAGTGGTTAGCACTGTTGCCTCATAGCGCCGTGGACCCGGGTTCGATTCCGCTCTCGGGCTGTGTAGAGTTTGCACATTCTCCCCGTGTCTGCGTGGGTTTCCTCTGGGTGCTCTGGTTCCCTCCCACAGTCTGAAGATGTGCAGGCTAGGTGGATTGGCCATGCTAAATTGCCCGGTGTGTGCAGGGATGTTTAGGTTTGGTGGGTTAGACATGGGAAATTAGTGGAATGGGTCTGGGTGGGACACTCTTCGGAGGGGCAGTGTGGACTCGTTGGGCCGAATGACCTGTTTCCACACTGTAGGGATGTCACCATCTCGACACCTTTGCCACCTGAAGAACAGAATGAATTTCTTCCGAGATGCTCCAGGCATAAGAGGTGAGCTATTGTGTGCTACATTCTACCTATATCAGAGGCAGAGTTGGAGGAACATGAGCTGGTGGTAAAACACCCAAGGAGGAGCTACAAAAAAAGAACCAGCCTATGTCCTTGTACTGATAGGCAGAGACATGTAATAATTGTCATAAGGTCAGCCGGATGGACTTTATAGAATATGAGTTCCCTGATTAGGGTTATTAATCTGGTCCAATCAGCAAGCCCTGACTGACAGATAAAAATAGAGTGTTTCACTCTGAGGGAACTGTATCAGTGTCATGGACTTTCCATGTGAATGAAAGGCTGACTTGGTGATGGGATGCCAGCCTCTGTGGAGTTATGTAGGTACACCCAGAATGGAGGGTCGATTAGCTCAGTTCACTAGATGGTTTGCTTGCAATGTAGAGTGTGCCAACAGTATGAGTTCAATTCTCATGTTGGCTGAGGTTATCATGAAGGACTCCTCTCAACCTCTCTCATTTCCAGAGGTGTGGTGACCTTCAGGTTAAACCACCACCAACTATGCCTCTCTAATGAGGGCGTGGAGCTATGATGACATTTTCTGCTGTTAGGTATGGAGTTCCATGCTTTTGACACAACAAGAATGGGGATATATTTCCAAGTTAGAATTGTGTGAGGCTCAGAGGGGAAAATCCAGGAGGTGGTGTTTCCATGCACCTGCTGCACTTGGTCATTTAGGCAGTGGAGGTCATATGTTTGAGAAGTTGATAATGAAGGCTTGGTGATTTGCTGCCGTCCATTATGTAAGTGGGACCCTTTGGTACCATTCCCATTGTGGCAAAATCAGGTGACATGCTTTGTCCTGAAAGGTGTAGAATATTTTTACCCATGTACTACATACACAGTCCATTCTCTGAATTACAAATTTGGATTGAGAGATAAAATTTGGAATTTTGGGACTTTAAATTCATGTATCTCAGTAATGAACTTGATTCCTTCTTTCTTTAGTTTGTGGTTCAATCTGGGAAGCAATTAAGAATTAAACTCATATAAAAAAATCTATTGGATAGTCATGTTAAGACTACAACTGGTGAGACGCAAGAAAGATTACGAATATTTAAAGTAGAATTCCATATAATTTTGGTAGCGCTTTCCCCTCATGTATGTCTTTAATCTCCAATTTGATCTCCAGCAACGTCGTTCCTCTGTCCATGGGCTTCAAAAAATTCTGTACTTTGGAAGGTTGACATGACAACCACATTGTCTCTAATGAACATTGACAAACGGCACTCCCCTGTAAATTGACATATCTGTTGGCAAGTCCAATGGTTTGCATACAATGTTTAGCAAATTTTAAAAAGGTTTATCCAAAAAATAGTATATCACTTTTCATTTCCATTAAACAGAACACACACACAAACATTTATTACAGTCACAGTTTACCCCATGAGTGGACCTCAATGAGGCACTGTGAGCCATCAACTGCAGCAGAATTGTACACAATAGTGCAGAAATTCACCAAAGATTCTCAGACAGCACCTTCCAACCCCACAAACATTTCCATCTAGAAGGACAAGGGCAGCAGACATATGGGAACACCACCACCTCCAAATTCCCCTCCAAGCCACTCACCATCCTGACTTGGAGATATATCACCGTCCCTTCACTGTCACTGGGTCAAAATCCTGGAGTTCCCTCCCTAATAGCATTGTGGGTCAAACTACAGTCGGAGGACTGCAGCGGTTCAAGAAGGCGGCTCACCACCACCTTCTCAAGGGCAACGAGGGACGGGCAATAAATGCTGGCCAGCCAGTGACACCCACATCCCACAAATGAATAGAGAAGAGAAAAAAAACTTCAGATGGCATTGCTGCTGCATGAATTGGTCAGGGACATCTGTGTGTTGAAGGTCAGACATGGTACGTACTTTGCACAGTTCACCTATTTTAATGCTAGTTTTGCACGGCATTGGAAAGAAATTCGACTGAATTTTTATACAGAATTTGCAATTTGGTACAACTTGGCCAATCTACTTTGCTTCACTGTTTGTGCTCCGTATAAGCTTCTTTACATGCAATTTAATTCTAAGTGCATACTCTTCTATTTCTTTCTCAATCATGTACTTGTATAGCTTCCCTTTAAGATCATCTTTCTAATTCATCTCAACCAGACCATGGGGTAGCAAGTTTCGGTTTTGAACCAATCTTTGGATAAAGATGCCACTTTTAAATTCTTTATTGGACAAATTAATGACCATCTGGCATTTATGGTGTTTGGTCTTTCCAACAAGAGGGAGTATTTTTCTGTGTCCACACTATCAAACCCCTTCATAATTTTAGTGCCTTCTAATCAACCATCCCTTAATCTTCTCCTTCCAAAACAAAATAAGCCCAGTCCAAGAGCCTGTTCAATCTTGCCTCATAATTATAGCCTCTTGCTCTGATATCATCTACATTATCATTCCTAAGCTAAAGCAAGTGCCTTGGTGTAGAGTGATATCCAATGACCAATGCTTCTGCTTTCTGTCCTTATCGTGTGTCACAATTTTGTCCAAAAATGTTTTGGAGGCTGTAAAAGTCTGGTTTATAAATCTGTGTGACCTTTTAAAACTAACCACTTGTCCAGATCATAACAATTGTTGCTTGCAGTAAAATGTGAAGGGACAGATTTTCTTGTTCTGAGGATCTAGGCACAACAAATGAAGAAAAATCACTTTATAAGGTAAAGCATGCCCCAAATATAACCAGCTTGATGTTCTGCCCACTGAGTCAAATGATCAGAAAATGAGATGAGCTTTTTTATGGATGTGCTGTCTTTCCTGCCAATTTTTCTACATTTATTGTTCCCGGGGGAAGCATTAGCCCAGGTGCTAACGAACAGGAAGATCTGCCCTGACACCTCTCATTTTCATGCAGTGATATAGAGTGTACATCACAGGATTCAAACCACCTTGTTCATGTTCAAACTCTGCATTAACCTTCCCGTACTTTCTCATCTAACCACAGACATATCCTTTTGTTCCAATCTCCATTATTTATCTACATGTGTTCCCCTTAAAAGTATCTATGCTATTCACTTCAACTACTGCCAAAATAGTGAGTTACTGTGCTAACCATTCTCAGTGAAAAGAAGTTCTGCTTGATTTCCTTATTGCATTTATTAGTAACAATTTTATATTGATGGTTGCTTATTTTAATCTCTCTCACAAGTGGAAATTTTTACAAACAGAAAATTACAGAGTGGCAAACCACTGCTTTGAAAGAAAGAGGGAATATGTTTATCTTATTCCAATGTTTAACCTTTAGAAGTCACTTGTAGTTTCATCCCTTGTGGGTTGCCAGGTCTTCCTTGATCGTGCAAGAATTTGTATATCACGCTGTCTCCTACTGTGTTTCCCCCCCCCCCAACATACACCACAGGTGTGGTCATAAAAACTACAGAGAACAATGTTATTCAATGCAACCAAATACCATCTGTTGAATGACACTTTATTTATGATACCGTAAATTGCATGCATCATTGGCAGAAAACTGATTTAAACTCAAGTTATAGTCCACAAAGACCTCACTGGGTTTTGCAAATGGATATGACAGATCTGTCTCATCTGCAAGCGCTGATCACAACCTAGCAAAGCTTCCAAAACCTAGCCTAGCGCTTGCTTTTCCAGATAATCGAATCTCACTTTCCCTGATTCTCTTAAGCTATGTTGAACTGAGATGGGAATATGATGCAGCAACCAGATAATACAGAAAAAAGAGAGCAAAGGGAAAGGGGAAGTGATAAGATCACTATGACCATGATATTTGTACTTTATCTGATTTCTTAACTGTGTCGTGTTAAATTACAGAAATGCGAATGAGGTTAAAATCCACAATAATTCAAGCAATGCTTCTTTAATGACAAGTTAAAAGATTAACTGAATTATGGATTTTTTTTAGTTCCTCATCAATATGCATGAAGCTCCCTAACCTGTCAGTTCCAGCAATTCTCTTCAATCACTCGTCTTAATATTCCTTATTATACTTTTCGTCTCACTACTGGGTGGAATCTCAGTGACAGATGGAAGGGGACCAGCTGTGTTTCTGCACTCTTTCACGGCTGCACTCAAATATGTTTGCATTGCAGTACAAGCGTATAAATTGAAGAGAGCCTTGACTGTTATGGTGGGGCAAGAAGGAAACGCTTGCAAGATTTCTTCCCAGGTCACACATGGTCTCCTCATGTGGAAAAGAAACCCAGCCGATTTCAGAACACAGTAATGTTCTTTTCTTGTACTATGCTAATAAATCCTTTGGGACTTTAAGATTTCTTTCCTAAGAGACGTGAATCAGAGTACATTTCCCAGTGAAAGCAGACCCAAGACTGCTTTGAGTATAAGCCTTGATAATCTATTTTCAAAGGGAAATATGGAAAATATCGTGGCATTTGGCACGTGATCCCTCATTTTAACGGTCGTATTACTAATGATTCTCAAACAAATGAAAAATGACATGCTTAGTATGTTTCATTGCCCAATTCTAGCCTGTCTTAGTCTTAAGATTAACTTTTTATATTTGTATATTTTGTTTTCCTCTGCGAGTTCCACACAGCCCAGGCTGTATTATCGTTCTCTAATAAGGGAAGGATCAGAGCAACTTCTTCGGGTCCATTATCTTTGAGATGGTGCATAGAGGTTCACAACAGCACTTGAATGTTTGTTGTTCTATCAACCTTCTCATTACTGGCTGGGACTGTATACACATCCGTGAAGGAAGTTTTAATTTCAAGATGGCAGCAGCGGAGTGGGCTGCATCTGGGCTCCTGAGCTTGGGGCTCATGCACTCCATCTGCTTTTCGTTTTTTGTTCTTTGTTTCTTTTTTTTTTAGTTTTTGCTTCTACTTAGCTTCTGGAAACAACTTGATAATGAGGGCGTTGACGAAGAAGGCGGAAGGTGGTAGGAAGGCAACTTTGTCGGGGTCTGGAGCGTAGTGGCGGCTGGTGAGCCTGGAGCGGGACCCTGGCAGTGGCTTCAAGGAGGCGTCTGGTGGAGGGTTTAGCATGTGACCTGGCATTGGCTGCTTAATTGGCAGAAGCAATGTTGGTAAGGTAGGCCCAGCGGTGAATAATGGCATCTGAGAAGCGGTGACTTTGTTGGGTCTAGCACTGCAGCAGAGGAGCAGAGTTGGAAGGGTTATGCGATCTATTTAAGCTATATCTTTTCATTTTTCACTGTTATTCTTAAACTATTCAAAATGGCACTGGATCATGATGACAATGGAAGCTTTTCAATGTAATTTACTGTATTTTTCATTGTAAAATACATATGATAGTAAAATTAAAAAAAAAGTCAAAGATTAAAAGCCTTGCAACTAACCATTTCAAGTTGCAGAGTGGCAGCTCATTAATGTACCACACTCATAGAATCATAGAATGCTGATGCAGAAGTAGACCATTCAGCCTATCCTGATAATAGCTACTCTTAAAAATAACTGTTTGATTAGCTCCACTCTCCTCTCATTTCCTCATTGCCCCGTAAATATCCTCCTTCAATAGTTAAGCCAGATTCATTTTGAAATCTGTTTCCAACATGCTTTGAATTAGTGCATTGCAGATTATAACAATCCACTATGTAATAAAAAAAATCCCCTCATCTTGCTTGATTGAAAACTTCCTGCTTGCACAGTCATTGAGTATCTGAGCAATGAATGAGTATTAGGAGCAACTAATACTTCCACATATGTTCAACCTTTGGCTTGGAATCATTATAGATATTTTCTAATCAACCTGTTCAGAAATATTATTACACACTTCTGGTACAGATGGGACTTGAACCTGGGCCTCTAGGGATACTATCACTAAAGTTACAAGCACACTTTTGGAAGTGTGTAAAGTGTAAACCTAGTTTGAGTCTTCAGTCTCTTCGGTCTTGAACCCACAAACCTCTGACTTAGATTTCAACCACTAAGCCAAGGCGATGCATTAATTACTGATGAATAATGTTGGAAATAAGATCAAAAAGCTATTTTACCATATTTTTCAAATTAGCACAGGAAGACGATAGACACTTTGAGTTCAGCAATGTAGTAGTAATGCTACTGGACAGTTTTCCAGAGGCTAGAATTCTAGGATCACGGCCTCAAATTCCACTGGTCGAATTTAAATGCATTTAATAGGTTCTGGAATTAAGGACATGTCTCAGCGAGGATGACCATGAGACTATCATAGACTGGAATAAAAACCTAGCTGGTTCATTAAATGTCCTTTAGGGAAGGAACTCTGTCATCCTTATCTGCGTGGTCTGGTCCGAATGTGATCCCTCTGAAGTGGTCCTAGCAAGTCACTTAGTTCAAAGGCAATAAGAGATGGGCAAGAAATGCTGGTCTGGTCAAAGATGCCTGCATTCTAACAAAGAATAAAAAAAAGAGTCCGGAATATAGTGAATTCAGCACTTGATGGAAAAGATGGGAATAAGTTAAGTGAATGGCCTTTCCTTATTCAGTGCTTTCTTACACAACAAAACTGTAGTTTTGCTCATAGTTTTGGCCTGTATCGTAGCTCAGCTGCCAGCTTACCCAATCACAAAAAAAATTACTTCAAGCACTGCATGGACTCCATGCTTTTATTTATGACATTGCATATCTATTACTATTTTGTGTCACTGCCATTGATGACACATCTGAACCAGTTATTTTCAAATGAAGCCATCAATCACATGGTTTAGACCCTAGTTGCACGTTGCATTAATTCAAGGAATTAACTTTTGACCATTGAAAATGTTGGATAAAACAACCTATGAATCAGAACATTATTTGGAACTTGTGGTTAAATATGATGCATCCAGCGTGCATGATTGGTCTGTCCACCAGTGGATGGGCAGGGCAGTATAGCGGCTGGGTACACATCCTTGGCTGTCACAAACAGATGGAAATTAAATTTCATTTTTGATGGGGACTGAGTGAACTATGCCGTACTACGCTATCTTGCATGGCCAGAATGTGAATTCCTCTCAGAGTGAGATAAAACAACCTTCTGTGTTTGGTGCACCTGAGGTGATAAGGGGAGTTTCAGACATTTTCTCAAGCAAGTTCCAAGTAAATGTGGAACAAAAGCAGAGCAGTCATCAGTAAATTAGATGTGTACACCTTTCACTGCGTACCTCATTCAGGCACAGTGGGATTGCCCGTAGAAACAGAGGTGCCAAACTGACATGGGGCTAGATAGTGTTAGGCATTGTAAGTGCAGACACTTTAGTGGGGAGGTGATGGCCTCGCTGGACTGTTAATTCAGAGACCCAGATAACATTCTGGGGACCTGGGTTCAAATCCCGCCACGGCAGATGGTGGAATTTGGATTCAGTTAAAAAAAATCTGGAATTAGGAATCTAATGATGATCATGAATCCATTGTCAATTGTCAGGAGGGGGATAAAGAAACCCATCTGGTTCACTAATGTCCTTTAGGGAAGGAAACTGCATCCTTACATGGCCTGGCCTACATGTGACTCCAGACCCACAGCAATGTGGTTGGTTGACTCTTACCCTCTGAGCAATTATGGGTGAGCAATAAATGCTACCTGGTCAGTGACACCCTCATCCCGTTAATGAATAAAGGAAAAAAAGATGAATAAAGAACACTTGGAAATACCGGAAACGTGTAAAATGCAAAATTGATATAGTCAAGGCTTTTTTCTCTTTGCCAGTTCTGCTTGGTTAGTGAAATTTGTCATGCAATGACATTAAATCTGAGTGAGGTTCTCCAAGTTATTATGTTTAAAGATTTAATGACCAAAAATGTCAGGCTCCTGGTGAGAAGGGATGAACTGGTTTTCTTCTTTATTCGCCCATCCCTCAGCCTATCACAACAAAGTTGGCTTACAAGGGACTGCCTATGCTCCAATGACTGTGGGTGCTTCATATCACTTCCCACAGGATTGTAGTTTTATTACGTTCCTCTCTCCCTTCTACCTCTTAATTTACAGCAATTACTGGACTGATTTTTTGTATCCTCTATAGTGAATGCAGAAACAAATTTTTTGCTCAGTTCATCCACCATTTCTTATAAGTTACTGCCTATTCTCTTTCTGGAGGATCAACACTCATTTTACTTACACTTTTTTCTTTTCAAATCGCTATAGAAACTCCTGCTATACAACTTTACATTTCGAGCTAGCTTCTTTTCATGCTATAGAAACTCCTGCT
>JAHRHZ010000088.1:6239180-6263659 GCA_024137785.1 Ginglymostoma cirratum
ACTCCTGGTAGACATCTTTACATTTCGAGCTAGCTTCTTTTCATGCTGTAGAAACTCCTGGTAGACATCTTTACATTTCGAGCTAGCTTGTTCTCATGGTCTAATTTCTTCCTCCTGATTAACTTTATAGTAATTCAGTACTATTCTTTATGTTCTGACCCAGCATCAGACCTGTCATTCATCTTTGTGCAGTTATATGCTTTTATCTTACTGTTGCAGCTTTCCCTGATTTCTTTGGTGAGCCATAGACGATGAGACCTCCCTTTAAAAATTTTCTTTGTAATGGGAATGTACTTTTTCTGAGTACTCTGAAATATTTCCTTAAATATCTACAATCATGTTTCCTTTGATCAATCCCCAGCCTGTTGTGCCAGTTCACTTCAACTAGCTCAGCTTTCATGCTCACATAGTTGTCTTTATTTCAGTTTAGAATACAAATCTTGGACTAAATCTTCTCCCTTTCAAACTGCTTGTAAAATTCAATCACATTGTGATTGTTACTTCTAAGGATTGGCTTAATTCACACCAAGTCTAATATAACCTGCTATTTCCGTGTTCCAGAATGTGCTACTCTGGAAAACTACCCCAAAAGCATTCTTTGAACTCCCATCCAGGCTGCTACTGCTAGTCTAATTTTTCTATTTTAAATATAAATGATGATCATTGACACCTTTATTTTAAGCACCGAATATTTCTTCTTGAATACCTTGTCCCACATTTTGGTACTGTTGGGAGGACTCTAGACTACTTCCATTAGTGACTGCTATTCCCCACTATTCCTCATCTCTCTCCAGATTAACTCCACTTCCTGATCTCCTGAACCAGGTTCATCTCAACATTGCACAAATGCTGTCATTGGTTAACAGTGCTAACCCTCCACCTTTACCTAGCTTCCTATTTTTCTTGAATGTTACATACCCTCTAATATTCAGGATCCAATCTTCATCACCTTGCAGCCATGTCTCCATAATGCTCAAGATCGTATTTGTTTATTTCAGGATGTGGTTTAAATACATTTGCTTTGTTATGAATGCTATGTGCATTCAAATATAGAAGCTTTTAGTTCAGTTACTTTGTTGTCCCTGTAATATTTAATCTTGATTGTTGGTGCATCAGTAAGTTTTTCTTCTCTACCCCTTCCTGCCATTCTCTAACCCACATTTCCCTTATTACTAAACTTCTTCTCTTAACTTGTCCTTACTCTTTCATAGATCACATTTTTCCACATTTAATTCCTTACTCTCAATATTTAATTTAAAATCATCTCTACTTCCGTAGCAATGCAGTTCACTAAAATACTGGCCCAGCAAAGTTCAGGTGTAGACTGTCCCAAAGCCCTCACTTTCCCCAAAAGTGGTCTCAATAGTCCAGTTCTCCTGCAACAGCCTTTGAACCATGTATTCATTTCTCTAATTTTATGTACCCTGTGCTAACTTGAAGGTAGCTCAAGTAGTAATCAACAGATAATAAATTTTGATGTTCTGCTTCTTAATTTATTGCCTAGCTTCTCATTTTCCACATGCAGAGTTTCTTTCCTAGTTCTACTACTGGATCCACTCCCTCCCACTTCAAGTTCCTCTCTAACCCTGAACAGATGTCCCAAGCCTTAGCACTGGGCAGGCATCATAGCCATCTGGACTCTGACTCTTTGCTTCAGACAGCAGTTTCAAGCATTGCCATGATGCTATCACCTGCATGCTTTGTTGCTTCCACAAACTAGATTGGCTTTCCCAACCATGATGTCATGGTGAGTTTGTACATCCAACATGCAGCCTCTGCTCTCATCCAGACAGGTGTATTTAATTGTATTAGCACTACGTTAATGTTCAAGAATAGAAAATAACTTAACCACTCACTTGAGACTCACCAAACAGCCTGCTGTTTCTCTGCAGTAAAATAAGGATTCCAATCAGCTCCAGTCAGTAACCAGCTCTGCCTCTGTCTGCTTGTTTTAAGGTCCTCACCTCACCTGCTCCTTTAGGTGATGTTGACTGCCTGTCTCTGGGTACTCCTGTTGCTTGGTTCTCTATAAAACTTACTCTTTAAGTGTTTTTTTTTTCCTGATTTTACAATTATAGTTTTTGCTCCTTTCCTCTTTGATTGCATTGTCTTCTTGGTGGGTTAAAGCTCACAGACACTTGTCCAGCCTCAAACCTCCCATTCATTTGATGCATTTTTATATGAAGAGCTTGACATTGGGGTGCCTGAGCCTAGAGCTTCTGGGGCACGATGGCTGTAGGAGAAAATAGAAACCAGGATAGGGCCCGTTGACACCAAAATTTTGTCCTTGAGGAGTTTGTTGAAGGATGCGAACTGGTGGTTTTTACTGTATGAGGCAGTCGGTCACTGAAAGCTTACAAGAAGTTAGAGTCCAGATGGATGGCTCTGATGCCAACCCAGTGCCAGAGTTGAGATCTCCTCAGGGCTGGAAAGGAATTTGCAATTAATGGGGGTGGGATTCAGTGATTGTGGTCTATGTAGGCGTTTTGGAGATGTGCCATGAAATTTCTTAGATGTGGCACATGTTGGATGCCGGAGTTTGTGGGAGTGGTGTGCATGTGGCCAGTGCCAATGGAGTATGCCCTGAGATGTTAAGGTCCAGTATTCAACATGGGTTTCCATGAAGAGATTTGTTGACATTTAGCTTGTTTGACATATTCAGAAAGAAAGACAGTTGGATATTAATGAGCCAGATTTGGCCATGAACAAGGCATTTAACAGGCAATAATTCCTTTTAATTATAACTTGCACTGTCTAATGAGAAACTTGCAACATTACTCATCAAAAGAGAAAAAGATGGTATTTCATCCTGCCATTGCCAATGTAGGTCTTGCTGTACTTCTGACACAATCCTGCTTCAGTTTTCTCCATAGCCCATGTTTCTTGGATATGATATGATTCTTCCCAACGTGCTCCACCATTTAGGGGCCACAGATCAATCCTATTCTAGTGTCGTAACAATGGTGGAGTGGAACCTCTTCTTTGTTGAAGCAAGCCAATTATCTCAGTATAAAAGGCTACATACCTCAGTATTTTAAACTGTGATACTCACAAAGCAAGGATTGTGGTTTTGATCCCTACTGAAGACATTAAGTTTGAGAAGGGTAATAGGATTGTCCTGATAGGGTTCAGTGAAGTGAGTGGAACAAGGCTCATGTAGAACATTCGCACAGATGTTGATCAGTTTGAATGATCCGTTTCTACTGTAAATGGTGTGTAATTCTATGAAATGATATGTCTGGCCCTGTGAGAATTCTAATGTCGAGGCAATTTATATCGAAACGTGAAGGGCTTACACCTCTGAAGCAGGTCATGTGGCCTACACCATGTTTAAATAGTTTTATGTTTATCTGCCCTATTCCTATGCCCCTTCAATTCATTCTCCTCGATTCATTTATCAAGTCTAGTTTTGGACATTCACAGTTTCTACCTGAATCACTTGTCAATAAATAAAGTCGACAACTTCACAACAATCTGTGGCAAATGTTTCCTTTCCCTTTGTTCCTAATCATTCATATGCACTGCTTCCACCAACTGTGCCACATGCTTTCATAACCATTTAATACGTGTGTTATAACATTCTGTAACATGCAATGATATAATGAAAAAGGATCAAATTTACAAGTCTTTCTCATCATTGTATGTCTGCATCATATTCAAGTGAATCCATGTTGGACCTTGTCTGCCACCTTGATATCCTTTTAAAAGTGTGGAGCTTAATTTTGCACATGATACTCTGAGCCTGTGAGCTATGGAGGGGATTGGGGACTAGTGGGGGAATGTAGTCGAGGTTTAACATCCCCTGTAATGTCTCCAGTTGTTGCACAGACCTCTGAGGTCCATGCGCAGATGCAGCTGTAGAAAGTGGAAGTGAATGGTTTGGACATAGTCAGTTAGCCGTTCAGAATGGTTAGAGTTAAGGTGCTCTACATGTAAGGGGTGAGGAGCCAAATGTCAGAAAGCCCACCACCCATCTTGACTCTTCCTGGCCTATTCCTGGAATGAGAGAGTGGCAAGTATTATGGGTGATGGAGGCTGGCACAACTGTTACTCTTAAAGTGGGTTGGGAGGTGTTCTGACTGAGTGCAGAAGGCATGCAATGTTAGCAGTATTGAAGGTGGGCGAGAGTGAGTAAGGAGAGATATTGCTCTTAAGAGTGGGAGTGGTGCAGCATGAGCCTTGGTGGGAGCTGGATACCAGAGCAGAGAAAGAGTAAGTGTGAGGTATCAGGAAGGGGATGGTGGCACTTCCACTGATGAGTAGAGAACGATATTGACCATAGACCTACAGAGCTGTGCACTCCTGAAGATGGCTGAGACTGCTTTAACCTGCATGCTAAGTTTGGACAAGGCTGCAAAGTCTGGTGCCCAGACTTTCACTCCTGGTCCTGGGAAAGAGGACCTTTTTACTGTGCACCACCCCTGTTCAACAGGACCTCCAGGTCCAAACTCATAAAAGCAGAGCATGCATTCCCCCTGTCTGCCATGATCAGGGCAAATGTTAGGAGCCATGCAGGGCAGCTCCCGACTGATGGGGCCTGTGTGGGTGCACAGTGGACTTTTAAAGATGCCAAAGGTGCTAGGGATGCTGGTTAATTGTAGAATAACCAATGAAATCAATTGGAATTGGAATCTGTCAGAGCCAATTAATCGAACATTTCTTTCACTGCGCGCCATCGTGAAACTATAAAGCTTTAAGATGGGACCTGTAGTCCCAAATGCTTTCTCTTGCAGCAATTTCCAAAAACATTCTAGATAAAACAAATTAGATGTCATAAGGTTTTAATTTTTAAAATTTTTCTTTGGCATCATCTGGAATGTTACCTTGTTAAAAAGGGTATACCTTTTTTTAAAATTAGGAGTTGCTGTTTTAATACCAAGATGAGGGGTGGTTTTTATCCCTCAGAAGATTGTACCACGGTGCACTTTCCGCCTCAGAAGAGGGTGGTAATTGTATATTTTTAAGGCAGCAGTGGATAGATTCTTGTTAGGCAGGGAAATCAAAGGCTCATGGGCTAGATGAGAAGGTGCAACCTGAGACACAAACAGATCTTATTGAGTAACACAGCAAACTTAACGGGCTGAATGGCCTACTTCTGTCCCTATTTCACATGGTCATATGTTAAAACTGGTTGCAGCCATCTTTTGAGTTTTAAACTTGAGCTTTCCTGTCGCTAGAAAACTGAATCATCTCAGATTAAAAATGAAATGTAGAAATAAATGTGATGGTTGGCCATTAAACTAAGAAATTATATGATGTTGCCTAATTTCGGATGTTAGTTGAGAGTACTACTGTGATGTGTGACAGAGACATTTGTATATGACCTGTAGACTTGCATTATGATCTTCATCTTTGAAGCTTGCTTTCAGTTTGTTTACTTGCTTGTATTTGAGGTTCATTTTTGCCAAGCACTAACTTGTATATCCTCAGGCGCTTCCCATACTCCTTAATGTAACTCTCTTTTGTAATGTGCCCTCACTATAACACTCCCTTTAATGCACTCCTTAACCTTTGCACTTTAAACACACTTTTGAGCTTAAACAGATCCTTTGCAGTATCTCTGTAAGATTCCCACCTGATTATTATACGTTTTTGTATGGCTCGCAAATATAAAGTGGCCTTTTGTTTCTAACTTTGTGGCACAGAGTTACAGACATGAATCATGGAATAACTGGAAAGAAAGGGAAAAGAAAACCTTGTTATGGTGCTTTTACCAAGGTTGACAGCCAGTGAAATGCTTTCAAAATGCAGTCAATATGTTAACCCAAGAAATGTAGCAGCCAACTTGCACACAAGGACGTACAACTAATAGTGAGCAGATTATCCATTCCTGGTAACAGTGTTTTGACTGCAAAGCACCCAGAATATCAGGGAGAATGTTCTTGTCCACAATAACACTTTGGGATTTTTTATGTCTACCTGATGGCAGACAGGACCTCAGGTTAACAGCACATTTGAATGATAACATCACAGAGAATGTAATATTCCATCAGTACCGCTCTGGAAGACCAGCCTAGATTTTGCTGTCGGTCTCTGAAGTTGGACTTGACTAAGAATCAGCTGGCACCAGGAGGAAACGTGCCAGTCAAAAGTGAAGGATCCAGGATAAATATCTCTGCATGTCAAAATGTCAATGTAGTTCACGAGTAGCAAAGCTACTAAAAAGCTTATGAAGACATTTATTGTTTGTTTGAGATAGGATGCTTTTGAATAATAAAAAAAATTTCTTCATAATTTGTTGCTTTTGATTTTCTCTCATATGGCGCTAAGTTATGCAGATTACGAGGGACAGTTTTGATTTATGGTCTATTGCAAGTGAGCTGATCTCGACGGGACAGCAGTAGAACCTTACAATTGGTTTCATTGCCTGTGAACTATGGAGGGCTTCGGGGTGGGGAATGTAGATTATATATTCCCTTTGATGTCTCCAGTTGTTGTGCGGATCTCCGAGGTCTATGTGCAGCTGTAACAGTAGCCATGCAGCTTAGAGGGAATGTTATCCAGGGTCATTCTCCTGATTATTGTCTGATGATTTCCAGTCTGTTGCTGGAGAGTGCTCAAATGATTATGAGACAAGGAGAGTCTTGGTCCCAGTTGTAAAACTAGTCCCAGTTGGATGTCCTATTGACACTCATTGCCTTAGTGGGCACAGTGAATGCCAAAGCATCCATAAAATTGGTTCTTTTGATCCATGACCTTTGCCATCTGGAAGGACAAGGGCAGAGTATGCTTGGGCACACCACCATTTGCAAGTTCACCTCCAAATCTCTCACCATTCTGACTTGGAAGTTTATTATTGTTACTTCAGTGTCACTGGGTCAAAATCAAGGAAATGTCCTCTTAACAGCATTTCAGATGAGCTATGCGACATGGCCTACAGCAGTTCAAGAAGTTGGCTCGCCTGCACCTTCTCATGGGCAACTATTGTTGGGCAATAAATGCTGGGCTGGCCAGTGACACCCACATCTGGTGAATGATTAAATTATCCATGCAGGAGGCATTGCCTTCTTCAGTAGAAGCTAGAAAAATGCATTTAACACCATTCCAGTATTTTGACCCAACTACACTGAAGGAACAGCAATATATTTCCAAATCAGGATGATGAGTGGTTTAGAGGGGAACTTGAAGTTGGTGGTGTTCCCATATATTTAGTACCCTGTCATTCTAGATGAAGTGGACATGGGTTTGGAAGGTTTCTTTAGTATGGAAATCTTTTAAGCATGCCTACTACCAACTGTATACTGAAGAAAATGAAAGCACTTTGAAGAGTCACCGCAAAACAGTACAATTAAAGGAAACTGGCATTTGGATCTGGGAGCATGCTTACTTTTGTGGAAGGGCCTGATTTGGGTAAGAGATTGTGGATACAGCAAGTGTCAGTGATTTTGGCTCAAACTTGCCTAAGCTTTTGGGAGGCCACATGTGGCTCAACAGATAATGCCTTGTCGTTTAAGTTAAGACCTCTAAGATCAGGTCCCATGTACTCCAGGACTTGTTGGACATGAAAGGAGTGCTTATGGTACAATTCAGAAAGGTTAGGGATCAGCCCTACTAATCATTCTAGTACACTGTTGTCTTTTGGAGAGGGGGGGCCGGGGCGGTGCTGGGAATTCTGTGAAGATAGCAAAAACATCTGAGCTGTAAATTTCCTGATCATTTGCACTATGCATGAAACTATAGGCTGGTTAGCCTGACCTCTGTCATTGGTAAGAAATTGATAAGAGTCCATTATTAAAGATGAGATTGTGGAGTACTTGGAAGTGTATGGTAAAGTAGGGCTGTATAAGGCTCTGATCAGACCGCATTTAGAATATTGTGAGCAGTTTTGGCCCCATGTCTGAGGAAGGATGTGTGGCATTGGAGGAGGTCCATGGGAGGTTTATAGGAATGATTCCAGAGGTGAAGGGCTTGTCATATGAAGAGCGGTTGAGGACTCTGGCCTGTGCTCAGTGGAGTTCAGAAGGTGATCTCATTGAAACTTACAGAATACAGAGAGGCCTGGATAGAGCGGACATGAGGTAGATGTTTCCACTAGCAGGAGATACTAGAACCTGAGGGCACAACCTCAGAGTGAAGCGACGACCCTTTAGAACTGAGATGAGGAGGAACTTCTTAAGCCAGAGGGTGGTAAGTCTGTGGAACTCATTGCCATAGAAGACTATGGAGGCCAAGTCATTGAGTATCTTTAAGTCAGAGATAGAAAGGTTCTTGATGAGTAAGGAGATCAGGGGTTATGGTCAGATGGCAGGAGAATGGGGTTGAAAGACTTATCAGCCTTAATCAAACAGTGCAGCAGACTTGATGGGCTAAATGACCTAATTCTGCTCCTATATGTTATGGTTTTATGTTGACTGATTCTTCACAAATTGGTGACAAAATTAATGGAAATTTCCCCAGAACTTCAGGGGGAATCATTATATCTTCATTTAGACCCATTCCCAGCACATTTACAGCTCTTTTGCCTCCCTGTCTTAAATTGTGGAAAATATATCTAATGTGTTGCTTGGCTTTATTTAAATCAGAGAACATATCGTGATGGGATCAGAGAACCCAGAATGATATCATGAATAATGGAGGCTTAATGATGGCACTGTGGAAACCTGACAGTTATTTCCACTGTTACCTCCTTGTATGAAAATGTTAAAATAAAGTCTGTTTAATGAATCATGAAATATTTGCGGGTGATGATTAACACTCTGACTGTCCCTTTACCTATCTGTGACCCTTCACTGTTCTTGTCTTGTTTCTGTTCTGTTTCTATTACATACCACATGAGAAATGATGTTAATTGGGACCCTGAGAAATCCAGATCCATGGGCTGTAATTAGATATATTCCAGACATATAATTACATTGTAATTAATACTAAGAAACACTCAGAGACTAATGTTGCAGCTGTGTAACGAGGGCGGGATAAGCAATACTTAATTATATTAAATCATAGTTGATTTTGATGAAACATAATTGTCTAAGAGCTTTATTACTGGACCACATGCACACCTTAATAAAGATGTTGTGTAATTCATAAACTGATGTTAGACAGCCTGAGACCTCAAACAGTAACAATAATAAACCTGCAGGCATGACTTGTCTTGTACCTTAATTTGAATGTTCATAATTAGCTAGTATTTTGAGCAGTTAGCGTGTAACCTACATTCAGCACAAGAGTACTATGTACTCAGTAATTCTATTTATTTTGAGCTGTGAATGAGAAAGGGAAGGTGTGACATGTTGACACACAGTAACTGTCCCAGGTCATACTTTCCTGTAAATATAAAGTGAAAGATGCCTCTGTGTTCCACAGAAATGATCCAAATATGGAATTTGAAGATGCAATATCTAGTTAAATTAAGATATTCACTTGTAGATGGTGGAAGAGTGATTCGTATATATTGCTCCAATGACTAAATGTTTGATTTTATATCCCAAGAATGTAAAATGCTAGGCATTATACATTTTGGTCCCCTCACTGTGGAAGGTTGTACTTGCTTTAGAAAGGATGTAAATTACAATTCACTATTCTGAGCCTTGGAATGAAAGGATTGCCGTGTGAGGACACATTGGGAGTCTAGATCTAGGGGGCACAGTCTCAGGATACAGGCCATTTAGAGCTGAAATGAGGGGAAATTTCTTTAATTGGATTTCCTTACCTCACAAAGCTGTACATGCTCAGTCCTTTAATTGATTGAAGGCAGAGATTGACAGATTTCTAGTTTCAAAGGGAATTAAGGAAAATGGGGATCATGCAGAAAGTTGAAGTTGAGATGGAAAGTCAGCCATATTCTGCTGAATGGCAGAACAGTCTTGATGGGCAGAGTAACATCAACAGCAAGCGATCAATTCCTGCACCAGCTGAGGCTATCTTGAAATACTATCCTTCTCAACCTCTCTCCTCGCCTGAGGCGTGGTGCCCCACAGGTTAATTGCCATCAGTTGTCTCTCTTTTTCACCTTTAACATGTGGGAAGCCAGCTAGGAGTGTATTGGAAAAGTTAAGTCAAGAGTAAAGAAGGCTTGAGTGAGGGCTTTAGCAGCAGGTGAGCCAAGGCAGAGACTGAAGTCAAGTGAAGTTACAGGAGTGGAAATTGACAGTTGTAGCAATGGTGCAAATATGAGCTTGCAAGCTCCTCTTGGGTCAAAATGTGACATCATGATTCTGCACAGACCACTCAACCTCGGCTGCTACTGCTACTTATAGCTATTCCTGCCTGGAGATATGCGAATATTGTATGTCACAGTTGACTGTCTTGCATCTTTATCATACATCCACTGCAAAATTATCTGCAACCACTCAGTGACATTCATCCTCCAACTAGGTCCATAAGACTTAGGAACAAATGTAGGCGATTCAGGCCATCAAGTCAACTTTGCCATTCAATGAGATCATGGCTGATTGATAATCCTCAACTCCACTTTCCTGCCTTTTCCCTGAAATTCTTCATTCCCTTCCTGATTAAAAATCTCTCAGTCTTGAGTATAGTTAATGACCCAGCCTCAACAATCTTCTGTGGTAAAAGTTCCATAAATTGACCACCATCTTAAAAAAGACATTCCTCTTCTTCTCTGTCTTAAATGTGCACCCTTCTTCTGAGATTATGTCCTCACCCTACAAGAAGGAACATATGTTTTTCTGCTGTCTAATACCCTCTGAGAGTGATTTACAGCCATGGCCAAATGACCAGAACACTGACATTTTCTTTTCTGAACATCACTTTGAGGAATCTTTTTTTAAAAAAATGATAGCACATTAGGACCACAAACAATGGCTGTAGTCTTCCCAGCACATAACTGGGGGAAAGTTTGATTCATCTAGTACTGCATGTTGGATAAACAGCCTGATAGTTTAACAGCAGTGGAGGATGGTGATCAGATAGCGCTGGGTGTGGGCTGTGTCCATGTGTAAACTAACATTGTCCTGTCAAATGGTGTTACGAAAGAGAAGCACGCAAATGAGTAAGAGGAGGGGATCAAGGATAGAACCTTAGTGGAGCTGAATCTCAAAAAGATCAGTCATGATCTTACTAAAAGGAAGTAGATAAAAAGCAGGTAACTATAGGCCAGTTAGCTTAACTTTGGTAATGGGGAAAATGCTTGAATCTATCATTAAGGAAGAAATAGCAAGACATCTCGATATAAATTGTCCCATTGGAAATACCCACCCTGGGTTCATGAAGGGTAGGTCATGTTTAACTAATTTGGTGGAACTCTTTGAGGACATTACTTGCATGGAGGACAATGGGGAACCTGTGGATGTGGTGTATCTGGATTTCCAGAAGGTATTTGACAAGGTGCCACACCAAAGGCTGCTACATAAGATAAAGTTGCCCAGTATTACAGGTACTGTATTGGCATGGATAGAGGATTGGTTGACCAGTAGAAAGCAAAGAGTAGGGGTAAATGGGTATTTTTCTGATTGGTGGTCAGTGGCTAGTGGTGTGCCTCAGGGATCAGTGTTGGGACTGCAATTGTTTACAATCTACATAGACGATTTGGAGTTGGGGACTAAGTGTGATGTGTCAAAATTTGTAGATGACACTAATGTGAGTGGTACAGCAAAGTGTGCAGAAGACACAAAGTCTGCAGGGGAATATAGATAGTCTAAGTGAGTGGGCAAAGGTCTGGCAGATGGAGTACAATGTTGATAAGTGTGAAGTCATCGATTTTGGTAGGAATAACAGGAAAATGGACTCTGTTTTAAATGGTAAAAAATTGCAGCACGCTGCTGTGCAGAGGGACTTGAGTGTCCTTGTGCATGAATCACTAAAAGTAGGATTGCAGGTGCAACAGGTAATTAAAAAGGCAAATGAAATTTTGTCTGCAATTGCTAGAGGGATGGATTTTAAAAACAGGGAAGCTATGCTGCAGCTGTATAGAATCCTGGTGAAGCCACATCTGGAGTACTGTGTGCAGTTTTGGTCTCCTTACTTGAGAAGAGATATACTAGCACTGGAGGGGGTGCAGAGGAGATTTTTAATCAGGAAGGGAATGAAGAATTTCAGGGAAAAGGCAGGAAAGTGGAGTTGAGGATTATCAATCAGCCACGATCTCATTGAATGGCAAAGTTGACTTGATGGCCTGAATCGCCTACGTTTGTTCCTAAGTCTTATGGACCTAGTTGGAGGATGAATGTCACTGAGTGGTTGCAGATAATTTTGCAGTGGATGTATGATAAAGATGCAAGACAGTCAACTGTGACATACAATATTCGCATATCTCCAGGCAGGAATAGCTATAAGTAGCAGTAGCAGCCGAGGTTGAGTGGTCTGTGCAGAATCATGATGTCACATTTTGACTCGGTTGATTCCAGAGTTGAGAGGGTTGTATTATGAGGACAGCCTCATTCAGAAGAATGAGGGGAGATCTTATAGAAACATATAAGATTATGAAGGGAATAGATAAGGTGGAGGCAGGGAGGTTGTTTCCGCTAGCAGCTGAAACTAGGACTAGAGGGCATTGCCGCAAAATAAAGGGAAGCAGATGTAGGACTGAGGTCAGGAGGAACTTCTTCACCCAAAGGGTTGTGAATCTGTGGAATTCCCTGCCCAGTGAAGCGGTTGAAGCTCCCTCACTGGATGCTTTTAAGGCAAGGCTAGATAAATTTTTGAACAGTAAAGGAATTAAGGGTTATGGTGAGTGGGCGGGTAAGTGGAGCTGAGTCTCAAAAAGATCAGCCATGACCTTATTAAATGGCGGGACAGGCTCGAGGGGCCAGATGGCCTACTCCTGCTCCTAGTTCTTATGTTCTTATTGTGACACTGGAAGCAACTAAGTGGGAACAGGAGGAGAAACCAGTGTAAATGATTCTCTACTTACACCTTGATAGATAAGAGTAGAATTAGTTCAATTCTGGTTGAAATCAGCAACTGAACAGGACTTTTGAACCTGAAATAATTCTGGTGTATGGGATTTGCTGTTCACTAGATAGCCTCAGTGATTTGGAGGCAACGGTACAAACCTTTGAGTTTGTTACTTTGCATTTGTGTTAATGTGACCATATGACCTTGGTTTATTGTGTCATTGTAATTGTTGACATATTGAAATGTAACAACTGAGTATTTTAACGCAGAGCCAAGCAAACAGGATTACCGACTTGGGAGGCAGAAACTTCCTGCTTTCAGACTAAGTCCAAAAGCGGGAGAGTTTTGTGGAAAGAAACCGATGGTCTACCTGAGTCAGAAGCCCAGTGGATTTGGCCTCCATCCTAAATTGGCTGCCAGCTGTCTTTCTGTTGGAAATGTGGACCCAGAGCATGAAGTGTTGCCCACCTGAACTGGTGACCAATCAGATGCTGGCAACCCCAGAACCTGGTGGGTCTTTGGCAGAGAATATGGCTGCTGCTGAGTATCCAAGTCCCACTCCCTCAGCCCCGAGCCTCCCGGACTCCAAGATCGAGATCAGCACTGGGAAGGGTAGGGGTTGCTTGGCAGGCTTTCTGGTTTTGAGGGTTAAGGGAAGAGGGGTCTGGGGTGAGGACAGGGAGGTGGCTCTCAGGGGTCACCACCCGAAGGCCAGTCCCACAGTCTCAAACAGATCAGTGCAGATTTAGGATCCCATTACTGCAGACTAATTCCTGTTTGCACTGGTTTACCAGTCAGCGAGACTGATCTGGCTTGGCCCACCTGAAGCTGAAGCCGTGTGGGTGGTAGCTTTTAAATGGTTGTTAATTGACCACTGAAACACCCTAACTGGTGGCCAATCAGTCAAATCAACCATGGTCCCTCCTGCTGGAACTTAATTCTGAGATGGTAGGTATCTCCCTAATTCCAACCTGCCCGGTTCTCTTCCCACCTCCTACTCTGCTGTACCTTGGGAGAGAAAAATATTACCTTTTTAATGTAATTTAAGATAAACATAACAGAAACAGAAGTGTAAGTCACTAAAACCCATAAATCTGTAATAATAGTAATGCTGGTAAAAGAAATAGATCAGATATTCCCTTAGAAAATACATGACGGCATATTTAAATGTACTCATTGATGTGCAATGAAATGGGATAAAGGAGTTCTTGCAACATTAAATATACACCATAAATGTATCATTAGAGGTAGAATGACTGAATATTTGGGGACATACCAGCTGATTAAAGAGTGTTAGTATGGATTTGTGAAGGGCAAGTAATACCTAAGTAATCTAGTCGAATATATTTGAGGGAACCAGCTCCAAGACAGATAGAACAGCAACTGTGAGTGTCCTCTGTGCAGACCCCAAGAAGACATTTGATAAGGTTCTGAGCAACAGATTATGAGGAAAAGTAGGCATGCACCATTTGGAGATAATGCTGGGATATGTAATCACCTGGGAGATAAGGGACGGAATAGAGATAAGGGGAGTATTCTCTGATTGGGGTGGTGCTATGATGTGGCCGTGAATGTTGCCTTGGGCCCTCAGCTTATTGCGGTATATATTAACGGCTCGGATGAAAGAGTAGAAGGATGCATGTTCAAGTCTGCAGGTGACAAACCTAGATGTTTCCACTAGTAGGGGAGAATAGGACCCGAGGGCACAGCCTCAGAGCTGGGATAAGGAGGAATTTCTTCAGCCAGAGGGTGGTTAATTTGTAGAAGTCATTGCCACTGAAGGCTGTGGAGGCCAAGTCATTGAATGAATTTAAGACCAAGGTAGATAGTGTTTTTTTTATATAGAATCCCCATAGCATGGAAATAGGCCATTCAGCCCAACAAGTGCTCACCAACCCACCAAAGACCATCCTACCCAGATCCTTCCCCCTACCTTATCCCTGTAACCCTGCATTTCCCAACTAACCTACACATTCCTGAAAATTATGCGTAATTGAGCATGGCCAAACTACTTAACTTGTACATCTTTTGGACTGTGGCAGGAAACCAGAGCACCCAATAGAAACTCGTGTAGACACAGGGAGAACGTATAAACTGCACACAGTCAGTCGCTCGAGGCTGGAATTGAACTGGTCCCTGGTGATGTGAGGCAGCAGTGCTAACCACTGAGCTACTGTGCTGATTGGTAAGGGGATCAAGAGTTACGGAGACAAAGCAGGAGAATGGGGTTGAGAAACATATCTGCCCCATAATTGAATGGCAGAGCAAATTTGGTGGGCTGAATGGCCTAATTCTTCTGCTATATGGTGTTATGGACACAAAGTTAGGAGACCCAACCAATAGACAGAGGTATACAAGTTACATTGCACAGGTTGTGCACTCGGCAAGACCGACATTAGTAAGATCAGCATTATTTGAAGTTAGAGAGTCCATACATCGTTCTAATAATGGTAGGGAAGAAACTGTTCCTGAACCTGCTGGTGCGTGTGTTCAAGCTTCTGTATCTTCTGCCTGATGGAAGAGGTTGTCGGAGAGCATTGCCAGGGTGTGATGGGTCTTTGATGATGTTGGCAGCCTTTCTGCAGCAATGGGGCATGTAAATGGAGTCCATGGATGGAAGGTAGGCTTCCTTATGGTCTGGGCTGTGCACACCACCTTCTGTAGTTACTTGCAGTCCTGGGCAGAGCTGTTGCCATACCAGGCCGTTATGCACCCGGACTGTATGCTTTCAATGGTGCATCTGTAAAAGTTGATGAGGGACTTTGTGGACTTACCAAATTTCCTGAGCTGCCTGAGAAGGAAGAGGCGTTTTTGTGCCTTGAGAAAGTGATGCTTGAATTGTGCAGAGCTGTGATCAGACTTCATGTTAAATATTGTGGTCAGTTTCGGACACTGAACGTCAGAAAAGATATGACTCACATCATGAGTCATATCAGACTCGAAACTTTGATTCAGTTTCTCTGTCGACAGATGCTGCCAGATTCTCCTGCAATCTCTGTTTTTGTTTCAGATGTCCAGCATTCACAGTATTTTGCTTTTATTCAGAAAAGTTATATTGGTATTCGGGAATTAGTTTTTCTTCAGGCCGCAGTCACATGACCATAATCAAAGAGTGATCACGTCAACGTGATTAAAATGATAAAGGAATTCAGTGTGACTGATAGAGAGAAAATGCTTCCTCCGATGGGAACATCCAGAACAAACAGGGTTTTACACTTAAATCTTGGCCATTAAGCAGTAAAATCGGGAAAGCATTTGCTCGCAATGTATATTTTGAAATCTCTCCCGCAAGAGGCTGTGGATACTGGATCAGTTGAAAACATTAAGACTGAAATTGATATATTTTTTGTTGAATAAGCATTTTGAGGGGTAGGAAACAAAGGTGGATAAATGAAGTTGACATGCAAACCAGCATAATGGCAAGACAGAACAAGCTCAAAGGTTAATCATCGACACTTGGTCCCATGTTCCTAAAATGGGTGATAATGAATTATCAGACCATTGTACATGCTACCTGGTAACACTCAATACAGTGAGAAAAGGAATGTTATAGGTTGTAAAAATGGGCTACTGATTTTTTATTGCTTATTTTATCCTTCTACGGAAGACGATTGATGTCCAAATTCTAACATTAACAGGAAAAAGGATAAAGCCATTAGAAGGGTCCGGAAGAGATTTACCAAAATTAATATCAAGGTTAGGACATGAGAATTGGGAAAAATAGCATATTCTTATTCAAATAGTCATTTAGTAGTACCGAACTTGAGAATTGCTGAAAGAAAATACACATTTTGTCAAAGTCTTACATCTTGCACTGATCAGGACAGTTTGCAAGAAATGCCAAAGTAAAGCAAAGGATAAATGTTGTTTTCCCTTTACTTTGTTATTTCATGTAATTGTCATGATGAGTGCAAGAGGAAAAGATTCAACAAAATGTGTCTTCATTAAGTAATACTCAAATTTCGTTATTCATTCTAATGAGGGTCCATTCCTACAATATTAACTTTTTTGTTCTCTCCACAGATGATGACTGACCTGCTGAGTGTTTTCAGCATTTGCTGCTTTTTTTTTCAGATTTCTGGGATTTGCAGTTTTTTTTGCTTTTCGCTGATACCTGAGATAAAAAAATTGAAATAATGTGGAGAAACTAATAAAACTGCCACAAGGAGCTAACGGGCAGACCTGAGAATAACGGTCAAAAATAAGGGAGTTAGATAACAGACCAGGAAAATCTTATTCTGAGTCAGTAAACTGGATAGCATTAATGCAAGACTGGTGGCCAAATTTTAAAGAGAAAAGAGGGTATTTCATGACAGGGCTTTTGAGATGCGATTGACCCTACCTGAGACAATGGTAGAAGCAAAATGAACCAAAATTCCTTCTAATAAAATAAAATAGATAATAAAATAGACATTTGAAAAAAGGAAAAAAAGACAATGTGTAGGAAAAGGATAGAATAATTGAATGAAATTGCAGAGCTTCACTGGACAGTCAATTTAGGCTCAAACAATGGACTGAATGGCTCCTTGCTGTGAAGTAAAAATCTAACACTTTAAGAAAGTAAACACTTATAACAGTTTTTTTTTGGACTTGACACCATTTTTCACATGAATATTGCTGTGGAGTCTGAATTATGAGATTAATATTAGAATTGGCGCAATTGCTGCATGTACTTCACAAATAAACAACAAGTTAAAGTTTAACAAGCTGTCTCTGAGTTTCCGTCACGTGATAGATTGCAGTTGTGAAATATAAATTCTTGCTGACATTGTTTGTGTACTTTAACCCCCTGCAACTTACAGGGAAAGGAATTTGAGTGTCACATCACACTGATTCTCATTTTATCTAGACCCCCGGTCATAAAGTGACAACTGTTATTTATTTCTTGATGCTGGTGGACATATTGATCTCTCTGCTTTGATAGACTTGGAAGAGAAGTCAAACCCCGATGGTATTTCACAATAGGCCTCCAATTCTCTCTTCTGCACACCCCGAGTTTGAGCTTGCAATGCATGTGCAGATGCGTGCCTTCAGCCTTCTCAGTTGAAAGGCTCTGAGGCCCTGGCAGTCTCACAATGTTAAAGTAAACTCTGCTAAGCGGAGGTCCGACAGATCTAAACTTGGCTTGACGCAGTGGTAGACTTACAGCAGTGTCAAGCCCATAATTTGTGCAAGTCTTCTTCCTATTGAGAGTATTCTCACCAGTTTGCTATAATCTTGGATTTGATTGTTCCTTGGCACTTCTTTTGCTAATCCCTTCAGTTGTTGTAGTTTAGAATTTTGATATTACCTATTTAAACTATTTTGCCCAAGTATATATTGAAAAATAAGAACGATAATGGCTTGGGTTTACCAAAATTTATATAACCATCAGATTTAAAACTCAGTTCCCATCACCCCAATTCATTTATTACATGACAGAAATTATCACATCTCTGTAGTGAAGATTGAAGTGTTAATCTTTTATTGTCTAATCCATAAAGAGCATCGCGGATTATTGCAAACTGGTACCTTCAGGTTAATGCACTTAATTAATGTGTGTTGAGTGATTTTCTTAATTACATTTTTGAAAGAGTCCATTTCACTCCATCTACAGGAAACAAATGGTCTCAAGACTGTAATCAGTTTTGCAAAGTAAGCAGCCAGTTTTAGGTCAGGCTAACATTCTGAAATTGAAGATAATGTAATAGAGATTCCCAATCACCCTTTGAATCACTGCAGTGAGTACTTGAGCAAATTCAAGCCACTGTGATTAAACTTAAGCTGCTTTGTGTTTCATCAAACTGTCAGTCAGTAACATGGAAAGAACCATCTCACTGAAATATCAAATATAGCGACTTTTTGCAGCAAACAATATTTCCCAGTCAAAAAGGTTTCACTGTGTTGTGAAACATGGGGAGTGGTCAAGCAACAGGGTGCCAGATCACTTATGTTATTATAGTTTAGTGTATTGTAGTTCAGTTTCATACAGCTTTTTAATGGTATAGTTCATCGTGGTACAGTCTACCTCAGTGCATTAAGTGAAAATCTTGGTCGGACCAGGTTTAACATGGAAAAGTGGAAAATAGGAGCAGGAGTAGGCGATTTAGCTGTTCAAGCCTATCATTCAATATGATAATTGTTGATCTTCCAACTCAGTACCCTGTTCCCGCTTGCTCCGCAAACCCTTTGATCCCTTAAGTCGTAAGAACTACATCTTACTCTTTCTTGAACACATTCAATGTTTTGGCCTCTGTGCTTTCTGTGGCAGAGAATGTTACAGACTCACTACTCTCTGGGTGAAGAAGTTTCTCCTCATCTCAGTCCTAAATGACTTAATCCACATCCTTAGGCTGTGAGCCCTGGTTCTGGGCTCCCCAGCCATTGGGAACATCCTTCCTTAGTTTACCTTGTCTAGACCTGTTAGAAGTTTAGTGGCTTCTATGACAGTCCCTCTTGTTCTTCTAAGCTCCAGTGAGTATATTCTCAAACAATCTTAGGCTGAATGTACTTTGTCTGCAAGTTTTAATTTTAGTGATTGGGATTGGGATGCTCTACACTTTGTACAATGGTGAAAAATAACAATGACTTGCATTTATATAGCACTTTTAAAGAATTCAAGGCACTTGACCGCTGTTAGCCAACAGAATTTAACATTGAACTTCATTTGGATCTTTTGGGCTAGAAGACAAACTTATTGTTCAAAGAACTCGGTTGCAAGAGGTATCTTAAAGGAGGATGGAGAGATAAAGAGGTGACAAAGTAATTCCAAAGCTTAGGACCTAGGCAGCTGAAAGTATGGCCACCATTAGTGGAGGGATCGAAATTGTGAATACATAAGAAACCAGAATCAGAGGGGTGCAGATATTTTGGAGAGTTGTGGGCTGGAAGAGATTGTGGAGATAGGTTGGGGCAAGGCTGTGGAGGAATTTGAGAACAAGAACAGGAATTCTCAAGATGTTGCTTGACTAGCAAAGATATTAGGGAGAGAGTTCAGAGTTAAGGTACTTGGCAGCTGAAAGCACTCCAATTGTGGAGTAATTAGATTGGGTATGTTCAAGTAGCCAGAATTGGAGTTATGCGGATATTTGAGAGCTACAAGGTTAGAAGAGGTAACAAAGGTCAGGAGGATTGAGACCATGGAAGTACTTGGAAACACAGATGAAAATTTTAAAAATTGTCAAATTGCTAAAGATGTAGCCAGTATAGATCAGTGAGCAGAAGATTGATGGATTAATGGGACTCGGTTTTAGTCAGGACATAGGAGTCAAACTTTGGACATTCTCAAATTTGCAGTGAACATGGACGGGCAGACAAAAGCATATGGAATAGAGACGAATAGAGATGGCAAAGGCATGAGTCTTACAACAGCAGTTGAGTGGAGGCAGGGTTGCAGTCAGGTCACATTATGGAAGTGGAAAGAGATTATCTCAGTGATCGTGCAGATATGAGACAAGAAGCTCAACTCGGTGTCAAATTTAATTTCAGCATTGCAAACCTTTGTTTCAGCCTCCAAACAGTTGCAAGTATGGAATTTGTGCAAGGGTGTGTGAAGACAAGAAATTTTTTGCCAATCCACTACTGGATATTGGACAAGTATTTTGACCATTTAGAAGCAGTGGAATGGACGAGAAACGTAGGGATGAGGTACAGCTTGATATTATCAGTGTACATGTAGAAGCACTTAAATATTTAAATTGCCTTGAATGGAACTAACAACTGGGACAGATGTTAAATGAACGACTTACTTATTAACCCCCAATTTATTCCACTACCCACCATCAGGAGTAGTTCCATTGTTTTTCATCAAAGTAGCTCACAATTGCTGACCAGATCTGTGACACTGCAGCATAATCACAGGAACTAGTTCAGACTTGAAGGAGCAAGAAATACAGGTTTCTTCTTGAATGCCCACTGTAAGTGAGAGAATTAAATATATATGTTGGAAGTTCTGTGAATCTTTGCATACTTATTTCCCAGTAAAGCTTTCCATCCAGAAGTAAGTTCCAGCATGTTATACCCAGAAAATTGAAACCTCTGGGCAGATCAGACCCAAACTAGCATAAACTGTAATCAAGGAAGCGTAGAGAACATGGCTATGATCACAGTTTCTGCAAATAAAACTCAATTGTGTCCCTGATAATAAGGCGTGGGGCTGGATGAACACAGCAGGCCAAGCAATTGTGTCCCTAATTGTTCATGGACTTAATTTAAGGAGGGAGATTTAAAAAAAACTGCAGACAAAGATAATAGGTACTGCAGATGCTGGAGAATCCGAGATAACAAGGTGTGGAGCTGGATGAACACAGCAGGCCAAGCAGCATCATAGGAGCAGGAAAGCTTGACATTTTGGGCCTAGACCCTTCATTAGAAACGGGGGAGGGGAAGAGGGTTCTGAAATAAATAGGGAGAGAGGGGAAGGCGGATAGAAGATGGATAGAGGAGAGGATAGGTGGAGAGGAGGCAGACAAGTCGAAGAGGCGGGGATGGAGCCAGTAAAGGTGAGTGTAGGTGGGGCGGGTAGGGAGGAGATAGGTCAGTCCAGGGAGGACGGACAGTTCAAGGGGGCGGGATGAGGTTAGTAGATAGGACCTCCTCCCTCACCCCAATTCCAGGCCCCAAGAAGACTTTCCACATCAGGCAGATGTTCACCTGCACATCTGCCAATGTGGTGTACTGCATCCGCTGTACCCGTTGTGGCCTCCTCTACATCGGGGAAACCAAGCGGAGGCTTGGGGACTGCTTTGCAGAACACCTGCGCTCAGTTTGCAACAAACAACTGCACCTCCCAGTCGCAAACCATTTCAACTCCCCCTCCCATTCCTCAGACAACATGTCCATCCTGGGCCTCCTGCAATGCCACAATGATGCCACCCGAAGGCTGCAGGAACAGCAAATCATATTCAGCCTGGGAACCCTGCAGCCCAATGGTATCAATGTGGATTTCACAAGCTTCAAAATCTCCCCTCCCCCAACCGCATCCCAAAACCAGCCCAGCTCGTCCCCGCCTCCCTAACCTGTCCTTCCTCTCACCTATCCCCTCCTCCCACCTCAAGCCCCACCCCCATCTCCTATCTACTAATTTCATCCCGCCACCTTGCCCTGTCGGTCCTCCCTGGTCTGACCTATCTCCTCCCTACCCCCCCAACTACACTCACCTTTACTGGCTCCATCCCCGCCTCTTTGACTTGTCTGCCTCCTCTCCACCTATCCTCTCCTCCTCTCTCCCTATTTATTTCAGAACCCTCTTCCCCTCCCCATTTCTGATGAAGGGTCTAGGCCCGAAACGTCAAGCTTTCCTGCTCCTATAATGCTGCTTGGCCTGCAGACAAAGATGTCCGAAGCAAAAACACAAAGTGTTGGAAAGACACAACAAGGTCCCATATTAACTCTAAAGAGAATACTGGGTTAATGTGTTGAAGCTCAATCAATAAGCTGCTTTTCCTCTCTTTGTAGGTGATAACTGACTTCCTGTACATCTTCAACTTATTTAGCTTTTTTTAAAAATAAGAAGATTGTAAATCTAATCTTTCCAATAATTGTATACTCTGGGAGTGTATATTAGAGAAATACATGGGAAGCAAGTCATTATCTTCATAATTTAAAGAAAGAAAGAATGATTTTCATTTATATAGTACCGTTTACCATCTCAGGATTTCTCAAACTGATTTACAATTAATGAGATAGTTTGGAATTGCAGCCAGTAGCCGCTGTTGTAATATGTGATACGTTGCAGCCAAATTATGCAAAGCAAGATAGAGCAAGACTCCACAAACAGCAATGTGATTGTGACCAAATAATATGTCCTAGTGTAATGGTCCTTAAAGGTTAAGTATTGGGCAGGATGCTGGGTGAGAATGTAGGGCCATGGGATTTTTTTTACCTTCATTCAGGAGGACAAACAAGGCTCCAGTTTAACATCTGATGTAAAAGACAGCAACTTTGACACTGCCACGCTCCCTCAGTACTGCACTGAAGTGTGAGCCTTCTGTTAGTGTGAGCCGTGAATTAGAACTCGCTCCCATGACCTTTGATCTCGACTTGAGAACTCTAAACTGAACAAAGGCTGAAAATATTATTAGTTTTCTGAAATGTTCTGCTTGCAAATGAGACAATTAGGAATATTTAGCCTTCCAATTTCTTAAAATCAAAACTGAAAATTATTTAGAGATGGCACAGGATAATACCAGGGATGATGGAATTCTGTCATGCGGAGGAAGGAGAAGTTGGGATTGTGCTCCTCGCAATGGAGAAGATTTAGGGAAACCTTACAGATGAACCAGAGATACACAAGTTTTTGAAATGCACAAGAAACAGTTTCCTTTAGGAAGTCGAGTTGTAACCAGAGGTAGCACTTTAAATAATTGATAAAGGACAACAAGTGAATTGAAGACAAATTGTTTTGCTCAGAATCCTGTTATTATGTTTGGTACACTACCTGAAAAAATAGTGGAAGCAACTTCTAGAGGAATTTTCAAAATACAGTGGGACGTATACTTGTAGGGAACTGATTTGCAGGATTGTCAGGAGAGATCTGGGGTCTGAGACTAAATCGGACACCCTCTTCTAAAGAGCTGGCAGCAGTTCAAAAGGCCAACTGGCTGGTTTCTTTGCTGTGAAAGATGATTCAATAATTTCATTTTAAAATGTAGCAGAAAGAGAATGCAAATTGTTCTGGTCAGAAGCCAAGTGGAAAAGAAACTGAAATTCAAGACAGTTTTGCCTATTGTTATTTTTATTCTGTGCCCTTCCTGTTTCAAATCCCATCAGCAACCCCATCAAGCAATTGAGAGGGTACCAGCTGAACTTTCTCAGCAGTTGCTTAAGGATTGTGTCTTCTGCAGAATTCCCAGTAACCCCATCCTCCCATTTTGCTACTACAAGGGTTTATTTATAAGAGAGAGACTGTACAAGGACGACTGTAGTTGAATAGCTACAATAGCCTCTGAGTGTGGAAAAGTTATATGTATGGGAACGTCATAATTACTGAGGTTAGGGTGCAGTTAATTTATGTATTTCCATGAAATCTGGCTTCATCTGGCATTTCCAGGTCCATCTGTAATGCCCACCTGACCTAGTCATAAGGAATCAAGGGTTCCACCTAATTTGCCAAAGGTTTTTAGCAAGATACATTTCTGATTTTTGGCCACTAAAATTATATTCTTGAGAGCCCATTTTCTTTGGTGATTTTTTTTCGGGTCCAAAGTGGTATTCATGTCGTGCATGGAAAATTCTGGGCCATGGCACTGGAGGCCATTGTGAGTAGGTTCTTACTGTGTGCACTGGGAGCAGAATAGATAGATCAGGACTTCAGCCATCACATAATGCTGACTTGACACCAGTGGAGCCATGCTTGGCCTCAACACTACAGCTAATGCTTTCTTTTAACCTCGCATAGCTGATCATAAGTTCAGCAGCAGGAACAGTTCCCTAGAAGTGCTTTTTAAAGGGACCATCAAGTAACTTCAAATTAGTTGCTAATATGTTTCCACTAGTTGTTGCTGAGTTAGTGGAAGTGTTTGGAGGTTGCACGTCTACATAAAGTTGGGGTCAACCTGACAGGTGCGGTGTATCAGAGATAAAAGGTACTGCAGATGCTGGAGAATCCGAGATAACAAGCATGGGGCTGGATGAACACAGCAGGTCAAGCAGCATCATAGGAGCAGGAAAACTTGACGTTTCGGGCCTAAACCCTTCAGGCCCGA
>JAHRHZ010000088.1:6264059-6287231 GCA_024137785.1 Ginglymostoma cirratum
TTCGGGCCTGAAGGGTTTAGGCCCGAAACGTCAAGTTTTCCTGCTCCTATGATGCTGCTTGACCTGCTGTGTTCATCCAGCCCCATGCTTGTTATCTAGGTGCGGTGTATCATCTGGTGAAGACCTTTGCTCTCAGTTCGAGCATCTTGGTCATTGGTCTTTTGTACGAGGCATTAAAGAAAGGCTCTATCTGTTCTCTTAGGTTGATGTAAAAGTCCTATGACACTATTTTGAAGAACATTAACAGAGTTGTCTCTGCTGTCCTGGCCATTATTGTACTCTCAAACAGTCTAAAAGAGATTGTTATCCCATTGTGACATTGCTGTTTGAGGGACTTTTCTGTGTACAGATTGGCTTTTTTTTTTCATTTGTTAATGGGATTAGGTTTCATTGTCTGGTCCAGCATTTATTGTCCATTCCTTATTGCACTGGGGAAAGTGGCAGTGAGCTGCCTTCTTGACATGCAGAAATCCTTTTGTGAAGCTGATAGTTGATTTGTAAGGACGTGGGTTTTGAAGATGCATCACTGACCTTGACCACTTATGTAAGATCATTAAAGTCTTTGTGGCACTGCATCTGGGTCCTCGCAACTATACCACTGGCATGATGACTACCAGCTTCCATTACCTTTGCAATATCTCAGAGGCAGCAAGAACTGCAGATGCTGCATTCAGAGTCAATACAGTATGGAGCTGGCCAGGACTGATGAAAGGTGTTAACCCAAAACATCGACTTTCCTGCTCCTCTGATGCTGTCTGACCAGGTTGCTACAGCTCCACACTGTTATTGACACCACCTTTGCAATGTCTGTCTGGATTCTTGGTCCCTCCTGGGGAAAGCATTATCTCTTTTCTTGTCCATCTCCTATGACCAGACCTCGATTGGTACGTTGCAGAATCTAGGAGCACACCCTCTGTCTTGTTGTGCTTATTTTCAGAGTTCTTCCTGCTTGAATGCTGTTTCAGAGCCAGTCTGGTGCCTGCTACAGTCAAATCACAGCTTCTGTTTGAGAGCTGCACACTAACTCTAAGTGTTGTAGTCTAATTTTAAGTGGTGCTGGCCTCACATGATTTTGTGACCAATGCGCAGACATGCGGCAGTTCCACTGTGTGATTGATGCTGACTGCATCTGCTGCAATCATTGCAAAGGGCAGAATGCATGAAGAATGCATGATTTACCTGCTGCATGCCTGGGAAGGAATGGCCACAGGTAAATTGTACATTGCAATATCTACACATGGTGTTCATTGTTGAATTTCACAGCCTTGTCTCCATATTGCTGTTATATTTCCGCTATAATATGCAAGTGTAAACCTTATTTACAAAATATGTTCCTCCCTTGTTGAAGCACTGACTTTGAGATTGTGCATTTAACGTAGCCCACTGATTATTACAGGTTATGCTTTGCCATGGTGTCTTTATCCAATGTAATCCACAGACTCACAAATTCCATAAGACTCATGAACGAAGTGGAACCTGTGGCTTTATTTTTCGCTGTAGTTGGATTCATCCTGTGTAGGTCTAACAATTAAGCCAAAACGTAATTATTGTTTACTGGAAAATGTATGGGATACACTATTGTTCGTTGATGCCTGTGATAATGAAAATTGTTATATTATCAAGCTATCTCCTATCAGATTGAAGTATCATTTCAAATTGATTTAATGTTAGAATAACACACAGGACAGAATGAGAGTCATTCCACAATGGTTAGTAGGCATTTTTTTAGAAACTAGTTTACACATTAGTTTCTTTGGACAAGTGAGTTAACTCTTTTCTTTGCTACATAATTTCATTCTATTTTACAATGCAGTGCAGAGTTTTGAGCATCCCTTGTATCGTGCATATTTCCCAGATCTGAAAATTAGCAGTCAGAGATCTGATATTTAATCTCTGAAATGTCTTTGATGTGAAGCCATTTCATTTCGAAGTGGCTGAGTCAATAGAATGTTAACAAGCTTCGCACCTTGCCTAATAATAGGATAATGGCTTGTGGCTGTTCACTAGTTTCCCAGCACGGTAGCCTGGTCAATTTGATTGTCGGCAGTAAAATCTTCATCTCACATTCATTAATATTTTTAATGTGTTGCTCCTATCAAAATAACATAATCTCAAAAAATTTGTGAATAGAAAACATTTGCTGCCAGCCGAGCTGTAAGGATAACCTCTGTTTTAGTCATTAACTTGCTTGAAGCAAATTAATACTGAAAACAGAAAAGCCTTTTAGTCTGGCTTTTCAGCCTCACTGTCCTTGGGATAGAGTAAATGCGTGCATGTGTCAGTATAAAACGTTTCAATTCATTAAAATGTGGTCCTTGGACACCAAGGATATTGTGTATTTTGGAGGTATTCAGAATTATAGTAATGGTATTTAGTACAAAATGTACCATGGAAAGGATAGCAGCCAAGACCGTTTGCCACAAGATAGCCTTATAAGTGAGGATAGCATAATGAGGATAGGATGTACCAACCTGGTTATATTGCTGTTGCTGTGTTCACACAACATGGTTTTCATGTCACATTGACACAGAAATTGCCGTACAATTGGCTTTAAGACACGATTTGAGTTGTTGTGCATTTTATTCTCCATGTTGTTTGAATGCACCTTCAGAATAAAGTTCACATCACACTGCAGCCAACAGAAAACCATATTTTAAAACTTTAAGAAGTCTCCTGAACATCTTTCACATTCCAAAGGGCAGCGAGGAGTTGAGAGAGCAGTTGGTTTTTCACGAAGAGTTTCTTGACCAAAGTTTGATTTTCTCATGTACATGTCCATTAGGGAGACCAACCATATTGAGATCACATTATAAATGAGGATGTTCATAGGTGTCTAGGTATAGCAAAGGCAAATGCAACAGAGTGATAGTACTGAGGACAACAGCAGTTGTTTAAAAATCTCTCATTTTGAACTGAAACCTATAGCAAGGCTGACTTTGGATGATTGGTATCAGCAGTGAGATACCACCACCACCCTTTAAGTTTCCTGAGTTATGTTCCCATTGAAATCCATCACGAATGGTGTTTCCAAAGGTTGCTTGGCTGAGCAGCCTTGAAGGGCTGGATGGACTAAAATCCTACTATTTCTCTAAGTTCTGCGCCTGTGTTGCTTGTTTCTCTTGTTGTCTAAATTCAAAATGACTTTGATGATGTCTGATAAGTAGCTTTTAATCATCTGACACAGACAGTTTGGATACTGGAGGTAAGCCCCTTTCAAAATGGAGCTAACCATATCATGAGTGATAATGGTGTAGTAAAGCTGTCCACACCTTTACATCAACACAATGAACAGAAACAGGGGTGACCATATTGCTGCTATGCCATTAATGACTGATTTTGCACTTAACTTTCCAGTACAATCCCCAAAATCCGTTGGTTCTCACAGAAGGCAAACATTTGTCCATCTCAGACTTACATATATATATATATTTTCAGCGGTGGAGCATCCAAAGGCAGTCTGGAGCATAGAAATCCAAAAATTCACAACCCTTTGAGGGAAGTCATTTCTCCACATTTTTATATGAAATGATCATTCCCTTATCTTGAGATTGTAAAGTCTTTCCTATTAATAAGAGGTGAAGAGAGAAAATTTAAATATGGCCGCAAAAAGTGTGGTGAATGGAACTGATAATGAAATTGCAAGTTAACAGAAAAATTCCATTATGTTGTATGCCTTCTGCTGGCTTGTTCCAAAAAAAAAGGTTGCCTCACTGGAGCGACTGCTTACATACATTTCCAGTTCACTCACCATAAAGCTGAAATAGCATTAGGATTGTAGAATGTTGTGCAGTTATAAGGCTATTCAAAAACTAGAGTAGCTTTATCCCCATAACATATTAACTGTAAACTGTTAAACAGTAAATCAGGACTTAAAGAAAAACAATTAAACATTACTAATGCCCATCCGGTCATCTTCTTGTTTTCTCTGCTGTTAGTTAAATGTTAGAATGTTTTTCTAACTAAATTTTGACCTATTCTAATTTTATTTTACCTCGAGTTTAAAATCTTGCATGATTTTCTTCTGCAGTACCAGACATTTTGTAGATTTTCCATTCAGCTGACTGAAAAGTAGTTGCAAAGGTCTTTTTTCTCGTCAATTGTGTGGCAAACATCCAAAGATTAATGGGGGTTTCTTGCAGATATAAATGTTTCAGACAAGGAAGGAGTCTCCTCAACATCAGTGGATCCCAGACACTGCAGGTCCAGCTAAATAATTGCATCCATAATGCTTAAAAAAATGAATGTGGCAGAAGATGGTCGGTGGAATTGGTGATCAAGTGGCCGATGAAGTTTAATGCAGAGAATTGTGAAGTGATTAATGTTGGGAAAAAGAACATCAGGAGTCAATAGAAAACAAAGGATACAAATCGATGAGGTGTGCAGGCATAGGGGTTCCTGGATTAATATGTCTGTAATCATTGAAGATGGCACCAAGACAGGTTACGCAGCACCTTTTAAACCCTCGACCACAACCATTTAGAAGAACAAGGGTAGAAGATACATGGAAGCACCGCCATCTACGAGTTACCCTCTAAGTCACTCACCATCCTGACTTGGAAATATGTTACCTTTTTTTCAATGTTGCTGGGTCACAATCCTGGATCTCCCTTACAGCATTGTGGGGTTACCCACCCCAAATGAATTACAATGGTTCAAGAGGGCAACTAGGACTGAGAACTGAACTCTGGCCCAGCTAGCGATGCCCACGTCCCATGAATGATTTTTTTAAAAAGAAAGATTAGGTTGAGAGGGTGGTTAATAAAGCATACAGTGTACTATGTGTTTTTTTAATGCAGGCCAAGATTACAACACCAAAAATGTTAACTTTCATAAAACATTAGTTCAGCCTTAGTTGGAGTACTGCATTCAGTTCGAGATACCACACTTAAGGAAACAAGTGAAGGCATTAGAGAAAGTGCAGAAAAGATTGATGAGAATCGTTCCAGCAATGAGGAACTTCACGAACATAGATAGAGAGTTTGGAATCCTTTTCTACAGAGAAAGGAAGATTGAGCAGAGCATTCAAAGGTGTTACATGGGGTTTGGACTTGGGAGATCAGGAGAAAAAGTGTCATTTGGTGGGAAGACAAAGAACCAGAGGAGATAGATTTGAGCTAATTAGAACAGAAGCAAGGGTAACATGAGAAAAAATGTAAGCATACAGCGAGTGATTAGAATTCACTGGCTCAGGGTGTGATGGAAGTAAATTTATTTGAGGCTTTCAGTAAAGAATTAGACTAAGTTCTGAAAAGGAAGAAGGTGCAAGATTAGAGGATGAAGACAGAGGAATGGCAGATGAGAAATTGCTACTTTACGGACAAAATGAACTCCATCTGTGCTTTTGCCATTCTGCGATCCTGTGAAATATCAGCCATAGCTCACCAGTAGCAATCTCATCTTGAAGTCTGAAGGTTGTGTGTTCATGCAGTCGATGACTTCAGCATGTATGCTATTCCAGTTCAGCACTGAGTTAGTACTCCAATGTCTCTCAGATGTGACATTAAACTGAAGCCCTCATAACACCTCAGGTGGATCTAAGTTATCTTTTGGTACAAGTTATGGAAGAATAAAGAGTTCTTCTAGTATCCTGGGCAATATTTATCCCTCAACCCAATACCAAGGCAATTTAAATGTTTACTGTAAGTGGAACTTTGCTGCATACAAATTCGTTGCTAAATTTCCCTGCATTACAACAAAAAACATATCTTGAAGCAATTCAATGGCTGTGAGGTGCTTTGGATGTGAAAGTCACTATATAAATTAAAATTATTTTCCTCAAATTTAAGAATGGATTTATTCCAGTCACTCGTCTCTCCAAAAATTCTGTCCAAATTTTCGGTCTTCAGACTCTTACACAGTGGAACTACCTTTATAAATTATTCAGCCTTGCTTTCCCCTGTCCAGAACACCTGATTGATTTTAGTCCTGTTTTGACACACCTCGCAGATCCTGCTCAATGTCAAATTTTCCCATTTTGTTAAGTTCCTTGTGAATGTTTCAGTACAGGAGGAGATGCTGATAAGGCTGGATGAAGAAGGCTGAAAAAAGGGTGATACACAAGATAAACCATTCAGAGTGTACAGGCTTGTATCTGATCTGCACGTAAGTCTGTGTAGCTACAAAAAGGCATGACATTTGATTCCTTGTTGAACCTTATTCACTGTTGATCATTACTCTCAGATCCTTAGTGTGATGCAATGTGAGTTTGGGACACTTTGAGCTATAAACAACAGGAACAATAAGCTCAGCCTGAGTGGTTTCAGGTTAAAGTGAGCTTAACAAATGAATAAGTCCTCCACAAGACGTTTAGGCTTCATACGACTTTGACAACCTCTTTGGGTTGATAATTTGCCTTGTTGGGCACAGTTTATTCCAAATAAGTATTTATAAACCTTTTGTGGATTTGTCACAGTGTCATGGATTCCATTGGCTTTTTAGCTTGAGCTCCAACATGGTAGGCAGCATACTGAAAATCCTTAACAGACTCCCAGGAATCTTTCTTGTTCAAAGTGAATGCTGGGATTGCATTGTCTATCCATATGGCAAAGTTTGTTGGCAAGACTAGCAATAAACCTTCTGAGATCACCTCTGCAATTAAAAGAAGACATATTGCTTATTGCAAAGAAACTTAATTTGCTGTCAGGCACCTGGAGTCTGTGCTATGTTGGGTGGTACAACCCTTTATCAGTCAGTCTGTCTTCTGCCAAAGTGCACGCGTTGACCCCATTCACAAAGAGCAATTCAATGTTTGATAATGTCTGTAAAAACAGTGCCAGTGCAGGCTGATTGAACGTAAGCAGAGTACTTGTTAAATTTTAATAGACTCTAGTCAGTTAAATGTATAAATAGTTTGAAGGGCTGGCTTAATCTTGCCGATAAACAAAAAATGGAATTGTAAACCTTTACCACCGTCCGTTCAGTTGAAAGAAACCCAGTAGTAAACACAGAACAGTATCTTAGAGTGGAACATTCCCTTGTCTAGAGGAGTTGAGAAGAAAATCATTGGACAAGTTGGTCCTGGAGAGAAACTCAGTCTGTTCTCCACATCTCCCCAATTAAATACTAGGCAACAAAGTCCATGGGCAGAGATAGTAGGAACTGCAGATGCTGGAGAATCTGAGATAGGGTAGTGAGATAGAAATCTCATTTCTGAAGAAGGGTCTAGGCCCGAAACGTCAGCTTTCCTACACCTCTGATGCCGCTTGGCCTGCTGTGTTCATCCAGCTCTACACCTTGTTATCCCAGTTTGAAGCTTGCCAGTTTTACTCTTTGTTTCACTTCTCAACTTCTGTCTCAAATCCAGTTTCCCATCTATCAATTCCATTAGAATGGATAGGTTTTCTAAGTAGCTGGAAATCCTGGCTGTCATTGCCGAACAGGCCAGGCAGGGAGCTGAGGGCAGTCAGCCTAAATGCCCCTGCACACAGGAGATCAGCTTGTTTTACCTGGCAGGTCTCAAAACCCTGCACACCATCAAAGGGTCCCTTGTATGGCTTGCCAACTACAGGGAAGCTGCTTCAGAGGGCCAGTCAGCTAAAAGACAGAAAGTTGGGCTGAAGGGTTGGAGAGCGACTTTGGAGTTGGAGGAGCCCAGACTGGCAGTGGCCCACTGTATTCTCTTCCCCTTGACAAAAATAATTTTGACCTCACCACTCAACAGAAGGGTCTGGAAAATACTAAATCAGTTTAGCATAACTAACAATGTTTGAGGCTGCACCAATAACCGGGAAGGCTTAACCAGGTTCGCAGAGAGGGCGCATAAAAAGCAAATGAAATTCAATACCACAAAGTGTGAGGTGATTCTTTTCAGTAAGGGAAATAAGAGGGTCGTATATTCCTATGGACTATAGGAAAATAACCATGATAGAGAAGTGGGAGGATCTGAGACGACAGATACATAATGTGTTAAAGGTAGCAACATCAGGCTGTAAGGAAATAAGCCAAATAAAGTACTAGGTTTTATTTTTACAGAAATTACAGACAGGAAAGTAATATTAAACTTACGCAGAACTTTAGTTTCCCATGCTTGGAATACTGACAATGATGGTTTTAGTTGGGCTTGACAAATAAAACAAAAACGTGAATAGTTCTTGCAATGAATTAATAGGGTAAATTTTATATTTTATCACTTGAACAAAATAGGCAACAAACAACTTATAATTTTTTGGTATCTTTGACACAAGGAAAATCTTGAGGTGCTTCACAGGAGTATAATATGTTAACTCTCGACACAGAGCCACATAAGATATTAGGACAGATGACCAAAAGTTTTGTCAAAAAGGTAGACCCTAAGTGGTATCTTAAAGGAGAAAGAGGTAGAGAAGTTCAACAGGGGAACTCAGAGCATAAGAAGGCACAGGTATGAATATAGGTATTTCTGCTATAACGCATGTTTTGTCAACGTGAATTGGTTATAATGTGATTGATGAATAGTGGAGGCTGTTTGGATAACGCTAACTTTCTGCTGTACAAGGAAAACGATTTTCTATAATGATTTCCCTATAACATGATCTTCTATGGAGATTTTCTGTCGTGTGCGAGGTCACACAAGAATGCAACTATTGTGTTATAGAAGAACTACCTGTAGTAGTGATTAAAATTCAAGAGGCCAGAATTAGAGGAGGTATCAGAGAGGGCTGAGCGATGCAAGAAATTAGAGACCTATGGAAAGGCAAAACCGTGGATTGCTTTTCAAACCTGGGATTAGAATTTTCAAAGTGAGGCACTGCTTATGCTGAAGCAACCGTTGGTCAGCAAGTGCAGGGTACTGGAAATTGGTGTGACATGGGTCATAGGCAAGCGTATTGGATGCCCTCAAATTTAGGAGGATAAATTTAAGGAAGCTGGTCAGGAGTGCATTGGAATAGTTACAGCTAGAAGTAAGAGAAGCACGGATGAGGAGTTCAGAGGAAGAAAAGATGAGGAAAAATTGACTTGCACAATCTTAGTGTTTTCTAAATGTTACAACTAGATTCCAGCAAGGTTTCCTAAGTTATAATGGTTCCAGACAGATAGCCTGAGCTCTCTGGTGAGGAGTGATAAACTGGCTCCTATTCTTTATTCACCTGGCGCCATGGGCAGTCACATCAAGGTTCATTTAAAAAAGGATCCATCCCTTGTGGATGCCTTTTTCTGAGGCCAAATAAATTCATGTTTTAAAAGGAGTTCACAAAAGGGTGAACTTATGAGTTACCAAATGCGAAGAAACAAAAAACACAACACTTATGTAGAGATTAGGAGAAGTGAATGCAAAAAAAGACAACAGTTGAAAAAAGATACTCATTGGTCTTTTTGGGTTACTTGTGAATCGTAGAGAGTGTTTTGAACAGATGATTTTGGGATTCTTAGCTTTGCAGTTACTTGAAGTCCTTTTGCTCCATTTCCTTTTAGAGCTGGCAGCATTCAGAGCAAGGGAGTCCTTCTGTTGCCCTGTTTCTTTATGACTAGCTTTGTTAACTAGCTGACTTTGAACACTGAGAGTGAAAGAATCCTTTTACCTGTAGCGCAGAGGTGAATACTAGGTGGTTCTCGACTGTGACCTTCATAGACCTTAGTGCTTGACTCCAGGCCAGTGCACAGGATACCTCAGTTTACTCATACACTTTCTTGTACTAGCACACATAGACCAGGATTCTAGTTTATTTTTAACTCTTTTGTTTTATATTTGTAGAAAGGCAAAACACGAAATATGATCGCGAGAGATGGCTTTTGCCGAGAGGGGGAAGATATTTAACCCTCTCGTTATGTCTTCCTGTATTGTCTCTTTCTTTGTTTGGTGTTTTCTGGCACTCTACATGTATGACATTCTGAGGGCCCCACACACAACCCAGACAGCACTAAATTTACATATGCAGTCCTTGTTTATCAACAGTAATCATCCTCTTCTTTAAAAGTCACATTTTAGAATTAAAAGTTAACAATGTCAACAGTACTTACAGCATTCTGGCCCCTCGTCATGATACAAAGCTGTTTACAACCAGTGAAGTACTTTAAGCGTAGTCACTGTTTGGAGATGCTGTGCTCTTTTTCAAATATTGCCAGATGATCATTTGAGTGCAGATGTGTCCATGGTTTAACATCTCAGCTGAAAGCCCCCTGACAATGCAGTAGCCCTTCAATAGTGCACTAACAGCCTGGACTTTGTGCCAAAGTATCGGGACCTGAACATGATTCATAACCCTCTGACAGAGATGTCACAGTGGACTCAGAATGCTGCATGAGATGTTTTCTGACATGAAGTTTTTCAAGCATCTTAAATACCAAAATAAATGGTAAAGATTGTTTGGTATTAAGATACAATCAGTAGCAACCATTAAGTTGGAAATTTAGTTGCAGTGATTATTGTTATATGGGTAAGGAGGGCTTTGTTACGTGACTGTGATTTGCTTTCAACTCTTCATTGTTCAGAAGCTTTCCAATCAAAAATATATATACACCCTTTCGCCTGAATGTATGCAAACCAACAGACATTTTTGAAGTCAGAAAAATAGCTTGAGGCATCTTGGTATTAATTAATGTCTAAACATGTTCAAGGTTAGTCTGTAACCACTTGAACTACATTGCAATAGCCAGTGAAGTCAATAAGACTTTTATACTTTTAGGAAGCATTTTTTGGCAACAGCTGGGAGAGCTGAAGAGCATTATCTCCATGGGAGAGAACAGTAGTACATCCCTGGTACATATAAAAGAAGATCATTTTATTCCTTATCAGCTCTTTTGCTTGCAGTATGTCTGTATACAGAGGTCACCTTATTGTGACCTTCCAGGGAGAGAGTCTGTAGTGATTTACTGTAACGCTATGCAAAAGAAAATGACAAGAGGACAGGGAACTTAAAGCTTTGTACATGTCACTCAATTTGCAGAAGTCCTTTAATGCTTTAAGGGGAATACAGAAGTCTTGAGTTTTTCTTCCTCGGTGCCACCACGAATAATTGAAACAAAAATGAAGGCAAAGCAGTTTTAATGCAAAACACTTTTAAGGCTAGCAATAGCTGAGAAACTTCCATTTGTTGCAACCTCAGCTATCACATGCTCCAGCCCTGGAACAGTGCCATCCTAGACCTGTGGGAGAGGGAAGACAAAAATATATTACACTCTGGGGTTTTCACTGGCATTTTGGCATTGAGGTATTGGATAACAAGGAAACCTTGCAGTGTGGTCAAGGAAAATTATAAATTCTACAATACAATGTATTCAGTATTTGATGTCGTAGAACAGGAGCATTGCAGGTAACAGCATTTATTACATTAATTGATGTATTATACAGACAATGCATATTACATAGAAATTGTACAGTTACTAGACTACGAAATCACAATGTGTCAAATTTGGATAACTTAGCATTTCACTTGTGATGCATTTGTCCATCATTTGCACTGGCAGAATTGGAAATCCAATAGAAGGATGCCCATACTAAGATAAATTTCTGGACTGTTAACTCCAAATTAGATTTGCTCATGCACTCTTGTGATATGACTGTGTCAACCATTTGGAGCAGGGTAACGTCAGTTCCATTGCCGTGTGAAACCACAGGTAAGCTACCTCTTGATGTTGAGACCTCTCTGTGAAAGGATCTTCAACTCTGCAAGTATAGCTAAACCTGTGAGGAAGTTAAAAGTGCTGTTTATTAGAGACAAAGTGAAGAGGAGGCAGAGAGCTAAGCCATTTTGGAGTTCACTTGCAGAGACAGATGGCTGAACCAATTCAGGACAATGCACACCATTGACTTCAATGTGAGGGTGCGGCAATTACTGTAACAATGACCTGGTCTTGCTCATGCCTTGAAAGAGCATGCACCAAGAGACATTTTTAAAATGGGTGAGACTGAATGTTTTACTCTCATTTTACCAGATTGCCTGCTTGATGTTTAAAGATGAAACAGGTATACAGGAAGGTGAAATAGAGAATGGCTCACTACTGTGATTTGAACCAGCATGGATGCCACTGAAAAGCAGTTGCTTCATGTGATAGAAAATTCTAAAAAGCCACTTTGCTTTGTAAAATGTCAAAAGTAGTACTCATGCAGTATGAGGCTGCCAAAACCTACCCGAATGACCTCCAGAATTTTTGAGGTGTGAAGAAGGACAGTAGACAAACTGTTGCAATGGAATAAAAGTACGATTATCATCATTACATATAACTTCCCTGGGTACCCCAACGTTGCTGGCTTAAAGAACATCAAACTGACATTTTTACCTCACACCACCATCACCAAGCTCCAGCCAATGGATCAGTGGATGATTGGGAACCTAAAAACCCTCACTACCCAAGTCCCTTGATCTCTCAAGCTATTAAGGTCATTGATGAGGAGTGCAACAGTATTAGAGGCCCTGTGATGATTAAGAAGGCATGGAAAATGGTGCCAAAAGCCACAATTGCTATCTGCTTCTTCCGTGCTTGGGTTCAAACAGGCTGCAACTGTGCACTTGAATGAGGAGCAGCACAATGAGGCCAACCAAGCAAACAACGAGGTCCTTTCATTCGCCTGTGGGAGGCTCGCATGGAAACTCCAGCAGAGCCCCAACAACAGAAACCTACGTCGCATTGCCCAATACTGCAGATCGGAGCCAATAGATGAGTCAATTGTAGATGCAGGATGTTCTTCAGCTGAGGAGCCTGTGGACCCTGAAGAGCCTGACGACTGTCTGCCAGGTCGCCTGCCTGTTTCTCTGGCTGAAGCTGCAAAAAGACAAAATGCATAGGGATATCTCACTGCAGCATAAAATCACAGAAAACATGTTCAACCTCATCGATGATGCGGCTGACTGTACCACACTCATCCAAAGACAGCATGCTAAGCAGAAAGAATTACTGAGCTTTTCCAGAGCTTCCTCCCAATAGTTTTCAATGCCTTTTAGTGTACAAGGTCAGGCCATTGTACCGTGAACAAATTGAAAATTGAAGACATTTCTTCAATATATTTACTGCTTCACTGCATTTTCATTTCGTTCATAGGGCGTATTCTTAGGCAAATTAGATTACATAAGGGCTTCCTCAGCTATCATTAAGCTCCATTTAACATGAAACTGTGGGTGCCTCTCTTGATTCAACTTATCCTGATTTTACTGTACACTTTAGACAGATTACCTAGTAATAAAATATTATGTACTCTAGTCCAGAGAGCTGGTGGGTGAAGGACAGAATTGGAGCCAAACTTTATACATCCTTTTAAGTATTTGTTTGCAGAATTACATTTTACAACTATGCTCCTCCTAATCTGACAATCACAGTTTCAGTTTGTGTCTATTCAGAGCAAGTAAGTTCCCAGATAATGCTGTCACATGCCTACAATTAAACACAGTTAATGTACAATTACCATGTAGCTACTGTGCATAATGAAGATGAGGAATAGGAGCAGATGTAGGCCATCTAGCTCCTGGAGCTTGCTCCCTCATTTATTAAGATCACGGTGAATCCTCAACTTCAAATGTTCATCTCCAAACTTGATTCGCTTAGACTCTAAAAATCTATCTATCTTACACTTGACTGTACTCAACAACTGAGCTGTCTGGAGTTGAGAAATCCAAAGTTTCACAGCTCTTTGTTAAAATATTTCCCCTCATCTTTGTTTGACTTGGCTGTTTCCTTACTCAGGCACTGTGCCCCTATTTCGAAATGCTTCAACAGGGAAGGTATTTTCTCAGTATCTGTCATCTCAGAATCTTACATTTCAATTAGATCAACTCTGGTTCTCTTAAATCAAGACAGTTTAGTGTCATTCTACAACTCTCTCACATCAGAATCAATCCAGTGAGTATGACTACATCCCCTTCCTCTGGGAAAGTACATCTTTCTTCAGGTTAGTAAGGCTAAAACAATACACAGTCTGGTTTGGTCTCATGCCTCAATAATTGAAGTAAATATTCCTTAATTTATATTCCAACTGCCTTGCAATAAAGGTTACTATCTCATTTGCCTTCCTAATTGCTTGTTATCCTGCATGTTAACATTCTGTTTTTCTACTACAAACACACATAAATGTCTCACACCAACATTTAACAGCTTTTTTATTATTCCAACTCAAGTGAATGCCTTCACATTTTCCCATTTATATCTTCTGTCTTCTTGCCCACTCATTTAATTGGTCAAGTTGTCTTGTATATTGTCAAGATTTCAACATTTATCCAGAGATATAAAACAAAATATAATTATCGTACAGCCCTGACAAAGTGGGTAAATATTCATTTTGGATAAAATGAGAAATGTTGTTTTGTCCATCTGTTGTATATTCTATCTAATAGTCAATAGAACCAAATATCAAACAGAGTTTATTGACGGATGGTCCATGAAATACCGCCCATTATTTTTCAATGGAACAAGATGAATTTCGGTGTGACTATATAGTAACAACATGCTTAGGAACTTAGGCTAGGATTTTCCCTTTGTTTCTAAGACCAAGAGTGAATGTGTTAGGTGGTGATGAACATATCGCCCCCACTGGCAAGAAAACTCACTGGATCACCCGCCAATCAGTATATTAAGAGCTGAGAGGTCAGAGCAAGTTTCTAGCCCTATCACACACCTTACACTGGGGACCCGGGTGACAGATAGAGCTTCTAGTTCCCAAAGTCTGCTGGTGGAGGTGATCCAGTGGTGCAAGGTTAAGCTTTTCTAACCTTCTAGTTGCAGAGTCCTGCTCACAGGAAGAGAACCTTCAGGGGTTTTGGAAGCAAGGATGGGAGTGAGACTTTCAGAAGCATCCACTTGCCTCCTCCCTATCAATTCCTCAAACTACACCCTGGTTGGGAAATCTGGAGGCACCCCCAGCATAACTGGGCCAGCAGGTCACATTCCAGCTGGGAAACTAGCCAACTTTCTCACCTCCAGGGGTGGCAGGTAATCAGAGAGGGAGATGTGTTGGGACCCTTAAGTGACCATTAATTGACAGCTTAAAGGCCTTAATTGCTGGCAAGTCAGGAAAGTTGCCCATGAACATTCTCACCCAGCACTTAATTGCAGTCACGGCAATTCCCCTGGTTGCCTGATGTCTCACCACAGCCTCAGGGTGAAGGGATGACTTTAGAACTGAGGTGAGGAGGAATTTCTTCAGCCAGAGGATGGTGTATCTGTGGAACTCATTGCTGCAGAGGGCTGTGGAGACCATGTTATTGAGGCTCTTTAAGACAGAAATAGATGGGTGCTTGCAGAGGGGTTACAGAGATAATGCATAAGTATGGAGGAACGCATGAGTTATGATTGAATGATGGAGCGGACTCGACAGGCTGAATGGCCTGATTCTGCTCTTACATCCGTACAGTTTTAACAGATCATTGAATCCCTACAGTGTGGAAACAGGCCATTCAGTCCAACAAGTTCACACCACCCCTCCAAAGAGTATCCCACCCAGACCTATTCCCCTACCCCTGCTTTTCCCATATGTCTAACCCACCTGACATAAACACCTCTGGAGACTACGGGCAATTTAACACAGCCAATCCACCTACCCTGCATATCTTTGGACTATGGGAGGAAACCAGAGCACCTGGAGAAAACCCACACAGACATGGGGAGAACGTGCAAACTCCACACAGACAGTCACCCAAGGTGAGAATTGAACCCAGGCCCCTGGCTCTGTGAGGCAGCAGTGCTAACCACTGAGCCACCGTGCTGCCTCCTGCATGTACACTGAACATCTTATAGTATCTCCATGGAGAGGAAAATCTCACCCTTGGTTTCCTTTGGTAGTACAACATTAAAATGTTCATGCAAAATAAATTTGAGCTATTTATTGCCAGTTTGACAGCTCTTCTGCCTCTGAGTCAGATGGATGTTGTTTAAATTCTATTTCAATGTGTAACCCATGCCAGAACTCTAGGAGTGTGGGTGTGCCTTTGGTCTTTCAGCTGAAACACTGACACCAGTCTACAGACTCAAAATCAATATTGATGGACCCATGACATTAATCAAATAAAAGCCGAGAGTTAATTCAGCCAATATTCCTCCCTCAACCAAAAAACAGATTTACTTATCTTCTATCCCATTGCCCTGTGTGAGACCTTGCTGAATACATATCTGCAGTCTTTTTCTTGCTGCTATTACCTTACAATTATTCACAACACTTCAAAGTAACAAGTTTTTTTTTCCATATGACATGTTTCAAGATGTTTCTGAAAAAATTGCAATTGTGTCTTTACTCTTTGAACTTGTCAGGAACCTGTTTAATTGGGTTACAAACAGGAATTTTACATGGGAATCTGAGTGTTAAATGCCTTGCTGGAATAATAGTTGTCCTTCTGCTCTCAACTGTGCCAATGAACAAATAGGGAGTCTAGCACATGTCAAATTAAGATAAAGTGGTAATGTATGATGATCTGTAACACACTGTGTAACACACTGTGTAACAATTTATTTCCCATTAAAAGACTGAAATGAAAGCCAATATAGTTAAAGTCCTCTTGCATTTACTTTTCTTAACCAGCTTTTCTTGAAATTTCCTTGTCAGTTTTAAGTTGCAAATACCTCAGATCATGAACTCTTCTGCAATGTCTTGGGTGCTTGGGAAAAGTAAACAGGATTTATAGTTTAATGAAAATGTAGCCTTTGTCCTTTTGATAAATGATTCTCAAATCTATCTTGTCAAATACAACGTTAATTACTAATTGGCATTAATAATTCTATCCCGTGTTAAGGTACTAGCTGTGAGTGATTCAACTGATTCTACACTGTTAAATTTTTAACCCTTACCTTTCACGTTGCAGTGTGTCTAGATTTTAATCAAGATCTGTCAGGTGAAACATTACACCATTGAATGGAAGTGGTGTTTACCTATCAGAGTAAGGGTTAATTGTTGTGAAGGTGTGTGGAGTCTCTATATATTGAAGATGGTAATGTGTCAAGGGAAAATGGTATGCTGAGAGTGTAAATGAATGGATCATGTAATGGTACCCTAGAACAAGGCCATCTGCTGCACAGATTTAGCGATTACTTGCACCTATGCCCCCATAAAACATTAGTTACTGTCAGAACTGGGAGTCAATTAGAAAACTACAACCTTGTAAGTTCCTTGGTAGTTCGCCCAAATTGGCTACCCTAACCACTAGTGGAAGAATGGCAGTAAATCTGAGTTTCTGTCAAACGTTTCATCATTGGTCAGGAAGAGCTTCCAAGGAAATTCCTACTGATGGCACTGGCATTGGAAATACAGCTTGACTTCATCTCCACCAACTGAGTAAGGAACAACAGAGATAAAACAGTTAAGAGTTAAGTTGCTAAGTACAGAAATCAAGGGCCTTCACATGCCGAGCAGTTCTTTTATTGAGCAATGTAAGAGGTCAAGCCCATTCCACCTCTGGCTGCAGTAAACTTATGGTTGAATTTTCCTTTGTTAATTATTTCACAGTTAGCTGTCAAAGCCATTAAGCATTGTTGAATTCCATTGTCTTTTTCCACCTCTACACATTACCTCTCAGAGAGAGTCCACAGAGCTATGGTTACAACAAAAAGATAGGTTTGTGCCAACTCAAGGAGCATTTTGTTCAAATGTTCAAACAGGCTATAGTGTCCATGAGTGGATTAATCTAATGACCCTGACCTCCCTCCTAGTGTGCATCTGGAGTAACTGCCCAATTCTCCTGGTATCTGTTCAGCCATCAGTAAACTGGGTCCTTGAGTTAATTAGAAAGAGATGGTGAAACAAAGCTTGCACAGCCCAGGCTGACTCAGAGCATGGAAAAGAAGAAAGAGTCTCAGGTTTCTCTCAGTAATCATTGCTTTCACTTGTTCTATGGTACTCTCTTAATCACCTGTCAAAGTTACGTAAGGAGTTTTAAAGACCTCAGTTAATCTGCTTAATTTGGAAGAAATTGGTCTTCTTTTTCACATTCGCTGACTGAACAACAGGGAACAGTTAGAGACAAATGTAATGAGGACACATGTCTCAGAAAATTAAACTTGCAGAAATTGAGAGCACAGAGAACCTCCAGAGAATCTGTAGTGGGGCAGCACGGGTTCTGTTGTGTGTCTTGCCATGTCCTAGCGTGTATTCCAACATTCCTAGTTCAGCAATCATTAGTTCTCTTTTAATGCTAAAAGGGACTATTTTGCAGGCAACACTGTCTAAGTGAATTTCATATGTAGGATAAATGGGAGGTTACGTTTTGTTGCTGAGTTGAATTCTCAAACTTCCAAACTGTGTTACTGATGCTGTAACCCTGAACCATACGGAGATCTGCCTGAAGTGTTAGGCTATTGTGTTACTGTTTCAATCGTATCTTAGGTATTTTGCAGGCTCCTGGGAATATCCTTGTGAAAGACGGGTGCATGATATTTGTCAAAAATGGTTGCTATTTGATCATATTAGAATGACATGAAGGTTTTGAATCTGGCTTAAAGTAATCACTCTGATGCTTGCAAGATCCTGATGAAGCTAATTTGTTCAAAGTTCAGCTCCTCAAAAATCCAAAAGACAACTAATTAAATGCCAAATTGGCAATTTGGTACAAAAAGGTCGTGAAGATTGTTGATATTAGAAATGAGAAAAAATTTCACATTTGTGTCATGATCTTTTGAGACTAAGATCAAGGTACTTTATTACAACAGTGTAAAATGAATCTTCCAAGTACAATCCATTTATACTGACCTGGCAGTACTTGATGCAGGTAACTTGCTGAGGACGGTTAGAAATGCATTCAGTTTTTACCATTGACTTTAAATTGCTAAAACCCTGTCCCCATCTATCGCCAATTAAAGGCGTTTGCTTAAATTGGGTCAGATTCTCAAACAAATGTGAAACTTAGTCTAAAATTTAAAGGAAAGGGAAGTGTTTGGACATGCAAGGAGCAGATTTAGGTCAGGGTGACAACACATCTTGCACATACTATACCACAGTCTCCGAGTACGTGAATGACTCAGGAATTCATCAGCAATTTGTAACTAATTTTTCTCACTTTCCTTCTTTGTCACTGATTGAGATTTTATTTGGGATTATGCAATGCAGCCAGAGGGAAATTAAATGATGTACCAAACTCAGATCTGATGGAGTGCAAAGTTGAAGGAGTGGCATGGACAGAGGGCTTTATGGTCTTATAAAAGCAGGCTGATTTGGTTTTGACGAAGGGTCACTGGATTCACAATATAACACCATTTCTCTCTCTACAGATACTACCGTTTCTGCTGAGCTCCTCTCGTGCTTACTGCTGTTGTCATCTGGGTTCACTTCTTTTTTAATTGCATTCTTTTATAAAAAGTGTTGTGTGGAGCGGTGGGGAATATCTGCCATCTGCACAAATAGTGGAGCACTTTGCTGTGTCAGGAATTGACTGAGATTAGCACCCACTTCCTCACCACAGCCTGTTGCTTGATTACCGATTCCCGTAATCATTGAGGTAATCAAGGCTCAAAGGGATAATGCAGTGTCGGGGAATCAGATCAGCCATGATTTGGTGGCGGAGCAGTCTTGATGGGCCAAAGCCTCTGCTTCTGCTCTAAAGCCTCATGGTCTCATCTTCTCTGTCTAATGCATTGTCAGGGTTAGGGTAAGAGACATGGGACCTGGGGACCCAATGGATTGACTGCTTCCTACTGTACCCACTGCCAATAATTCCCATGTCAGCTTATCTGTTTCATTATCTCTACCTGGGCTCTGTCTCTATCTATCCGTTCACTTGTCCTTTCCAGCCCCTCACCAACAACCTCGTCTTCAATATAAATATCACTTTTTTCTACCTGCTATCAGTTCACCGATAAAGAGTCACTGGGCTTGAAGTGTGTTCTACCCACAATTGCTGCCAGATCTGAGTTTCACCAGCAATATCTGTTTTGAACCAGCATCTGCAATTCTTTGTTTCATTTTATTAAATTAATACCATTTTTACCCAGGGGTTTAATAAATCTGTTGTGCAATTGTTACAATTACTTTAATTTATCTTTTAAAATTTATTAGTTTTTGGGATGTGAGCGTCTCTGGCAAGGTCAGTTGTCAAGCGATTTTAGATTTATTTTTCAATATGGGGTAAGACAAACAAAAATTCTAATGAGATCATACACTTGTAACATCTCACATATTTTCTGAATTAGATATGACTCCAAATCTATTTCTTTGGCTGAATCCATATCACAGCCTTCATTGCGATTGTTTTGTGGTTACTGCCTTCAGATCAAGGCAAACTAGGCTTTCCTACAAAATGAATTTGCAGCAAATTTCGAGGAAAAAAATGCCCTCCCAAATTTGATTGTTGAGACAAATTTGATTGTTATGTCCACCCTCCTCAGTTCAGCAAATGTGAGTTGCATTGGATCTCCCATTGCACCAGAAGAAAAAGAACATCTTACCACCTCTCTGCGTCTGTACGAGGGAATTATATTTGCAGAATCTTGGAAATTTCCCTCTTTCTGTGAGCGTTACTATGTTGGAATCGTCTCCATCAGATGCAGGCAAAAATGTTCAAAGCTGCAGAAAATCAAACTTTTGGATCAACTGATTTTTCTTCAAGTTGGCAGGAATTGGTCCTGGATTTTTGGAGTCTGGATAAAAAAGCCTTGATTGGCATTTCAAGCCACCATAGTAAATGCATAAAGGGAGTGAAATCTTTCCTTTTATTTAGTCTGGTTATGTGGGCTTCACTGGCTAGCTAGCATTTATTGCTGAACCCTAATTGCCCTGGAGAAGGTGATGGTAAGCTGCCTTCTTGAACCGCAGCAGTCCATTTGGTGTAGGCACACCCCAGTGTGGTTAGACAGAGAATTCCAGGGTTTTGACGCATCAACAGTGAAGTAATGGTGACATAATTTCAAACCTGGACAATGCCTGCTGCAATCCCACCAGGTTTTGCTATTCATTGATTTTGAAAATATTCCTCAAATTTTCAATTTCTAACCAAGTGAGAGGGACTGTGACGTTGAGAAAGAAGTTTCTGTAGAGAGTTTCAGCTATCGTTCACTAAATTTCATTGGAATGAAGGTGGAGTAGAAAGGAAATGTCACCTTCTTCACTACAAGCCTGCTTTGTGTTTGCTTTACTAAAAGTCATAATTTGTAATTGGGGATAGTAAGAACTGCTGATGCTGGAGTCAGAGATAACGTAGCAGGCCAGGTAGCATCAGAGGAGCAGGAAAACTGATGTTTCGGGATGGGACCCTTCCTCAGAAATGGTGGGGGGGGGGAAGGGAGCTCTGAAATAAATAGAGAGGAGGGGTGGGGCTGGAGAAGGTAGGTGGGATGGTGATAGGTGAGTGCAGGTAGGGAGTGGAGGGGATTGGACAGTGAAGTGGGAGGAGCGGATAGGCGGGAGAGAAAATAGACATGTTGTGTCAGGTCATAATTTGTAATTGTTCATTTTTTACTTCTATTGGTGCCAGTTAACGCCACTAAATAAACAGTCGCTCACTAGAAATTTGCATTTAATGTTGTCATTGCACAATCATTTCAGAAGGATTATTTGTTGTATTATGTTGATGACATTGAGCATTGCTTGAGGAATTGCATTTGCAGAAATGAGACACTGCAATGTATATTTTCCTGAACTTAAAAATGTTATAAACTTAAAAACTTATAATTCATCTGTTTTCCATTGATGATGAAAGACCATAAGAATTGTTATTCCACATTATCACAATGTAGGAGTATTCAGAGTGTATGTGCTGATATTTTTGATCATTTCATGTTTCTGTTGCTCCTGCTACATGCACCTATTTGTTTTATTAAATAAGCCAATACAAATTCTCCATCTAAAAGCTATTTCTCATCAGATATAAACACAGCTTAATGTCCCCTTGTTGGCCTCCAATGCCCAGCACGTCAGTTTCAAAATTTTCATTCTAGTTGAGAAATCCCACAGTGCCATGCCTTATGTTCTCTCTGTGGCTCTCTGCAGATGTACATTACAACTTTTACACACACGCCGGTGTTGCATCCTTACTTGTGCAGTCTTGCAGCAACAATCTTTCTGTCCTCTGGAGCCACCTAAAGTTCTTTGAGCAGCCACATCTCACCCCAATTTAACTAAAACCACCTTCTTTAAAAGCATCTTTCATTACATTATCCAGTCCTCTACTTAATCTCCTGCTGTTATCTGGCTCCTTGTTTAAGAAATCATCCACTACCAGGATAATAAATAGAGGAACAGACCAAAGAACAGGACAAAATAGTGACTATGTTTTAGAGCTGTCAACAAAATCTTCTGAATCTGATGGGTCAATGTATCGATAATACCATACTGAAACATGTATTTGAGAATTTGCCACCACCTTCAAAGAATTGATGTACATAAGCAACTCTCCAATACGCTGCATTTTGACACAAGTGAAATGTCAAAAAATGTTATAAAACAAGCGATCTAGTTTTAATTGTAACTTGATAGAAATCAATTGGTACACACCAAAAAGCAAACTCGTTTTGGGCTGAAAAAAAATGTGTAAGGAGTTGTGGCGAACGATAGGGTAAAAATGCATTTTTTTTTAAGTGAACACCTTCCTCCCATCACAGATAGAAAGCATACATATCTAAACTGTTCTGCAGTATTTTTCTTTCCCTTTCCGTTAGCATTTTAAACTTGCTGCTTACGTAATTATTACAAACTGGATGAATGGAAATGGTCTGTGTAAAGACATTAAAGACCCTACTTTATCTGAATTGTTTGAAATAGCAGATGTTCTCTTCAACGCCTACTAGAATCAATTTGTTACGAGGGCACAAAGTGGTAAAACATGCTTTGTGGCTGCCTGCTTGGGTAGTTTGGAGATCCCTCAGGGCTATTTAACATCAGAAGTGTTTGTTTTGTACTGTAGAAGGCACGACTTTAATTGTTGGTATAACAGGTTGTGGCAGAGTGAGTGAAGGTTGATTGTTTGCTTCATTTCGTGTACTTAAATCCTCTTTTCAAGTCTATTCAGTGACCTATTTATTTTACACTGTCAGTCTCTGGTTTTAGCCTCACATTCCAGGTTATTGTCTGCAGTTTTTTTTGAGAAAACGAGTTAAGTTTGGGTGAATTGTTACTTGACTGAGAAATCAAATAATTCCCATTAAAGTTTCAATTTGAATTCCACCTGTTCCAAAGCCCCTTTATAGTTAGGAGCCCTGTACAGACACTCAACGCAATCATTCTTCAGAAACGGAAATGGACAAGTGGAGAATTTATTGGTGCGTGACAAGATTCAGTAACGTCCAAAAGTGTGTGCGTGTCTGTGTGTGTGTGTGTGTGTGTGTGTGTGTGTGTGTGTGTGTGTGTGTGTGTGT
>JAHRHZ010000088.1:6287241-6297705 GCA_024137785.1 Ginglymostoma cirratum
TGTGTGTGTGTGTGTGTGTGTGTGTGTGTGTGTGTGTGTGTGTGTGTCCCATTTTGTAGTGTTATGTGAATTCCATTACTCCCTACCAAAGGCCAAAGAATTTTGACTTCATTTGTTCAAGGATTTGTGCAAGATTACTTTCCAGCTCAGTAATGCTTCAGATCTTTATAGTGCTAACCTAAAGGGGCTGTCCAGCTGCAAATTTATTGTAGATGAGTTGTTTTATGTCTGGAACCATTTTTATTCAAACCAAGGCATTGGTCTCTAGGAATAATGATTGCCTACAAACGAATCATTACCGATATGTTTCAGTTACATCCATTTCAAAGTTTTGGTTGATTCTGAAAGTCATAATGCCTTAAATAAACATTTGGCATCTGGTTCCCCAGACCAGATATATGATAAATGGGCCATCATGCAAAAAGAAAAAAGTTGAGTAGCATCAACTTTGACTAATGTAAGGCTGATTTGCAGTCACTACCTTCTCAAGGAGGACGAGTATGTGGTGCGAGGAATATTTTGCATGACAGCCTTTAACAATAGCAAACAGGTTAAAAAATGTGCGTTAATTGATTTACTTTGTATTGTAATGTCCAAATGTATTTCAACCGTTCATGGAACGCTGGAGAACTTGAAGAGGAATGTAAGATCTTACAACAGTACAATCCCTTATGACCTCAGGACATCCCAAAGCAATCGATAATGAATGAAGTTCCTTGAATGTGCATTCTGTTGTAATGTAGGAAGCATGGCAGACATTTTTCACACTACAGGTTCCCACAATAGCAACAGGATAATCATCAGATAATCTGTTTTTAGTGATGTTGATCGTGGAATAAATTTTGGTCAGCACAGAGAGGGGAGAAAAGAATCAGCTTGTCATTTTAACAACAGTACTATGAAATCCTTAAATGCCTGAGAGGGCAGAAGAGCAATAACTTGGCGGAAAGATAGCATCCTGTGAGGTATTTCCTTAGCAATGCACTGGATTGTCAACAAAGCATAAACCTCAAATCTTTGGAGAAGAACATGAATCCAGAACCTCCAGGTTAGAGTTGAATGTGCTACTGCTGGACCTTCACTGACACCATTAGTTCTGTGGTCCACCTTGCTTGGCCTATCTGTAGTTAACATTCAGCCCCCTTGGTGATTTCTTTGCTGGAAGTTGGACTGTCAACCTTCATCAGTTTCTGTATCATGGACGGAGATTTTGTTTTGTGGCATTTCTGGCCAGTTTTACTGTTTTTGCAATTGTCATTCCTATGTGTGAACATGTCTGGGAAAAGATCTGCTGGAGGGGAAGCTTGACAGCTGGGTTGGTGAATCCCTTGTTGACCCATGTGCCGTAATCTTTACTGATCACTTTGTCTGCTGAGGATAGGAAGACTCCTTGGGTCCTTGTCAGGTTTGCTTGGGACAGTGCTGTTCTCTTTTGGGTCATGACATAATGACTCAATTAGAGAATTATGATGCTGTCCACTTTGCTCACGGGGTCCCAGAGATGTCTTGTTAATACTTGTGATGAGCGCACACCAACAGTGCGCTAATTCAGTGTGGGAACGAGAGCTTTTAGGAGATGGTAGATCTCCCAGACTCTGATCCCACATGTTTATATTTCTCAATAAGGCTGCTGGTTCTCCATTTTGGGTTTTAGTGGAGGATCCAACTCCAGAAGATCAGTGGACCTCAAATATTCTGATAAGAAGTAGGGCTGCACACCCACCCTAATTATTCAGAACCCCGCTGTTCTCTGACTCCAATGCCAGAAGGGCTTTGATTGAAGTTGACAGTGTTAGACAGAGCACATATGGTTGGGGAGTTGAATTTCACCTTATGTTCTGAATATTTCAAAAAGTTTGGTTATCAGTTATGGTATAGAGTCAAGTTTGGTTTCAATGAAAGCTCTACTTTAGTTCCAGTTGTAAATTGATGCCCCCATCTCATCAGTGACATCCTGCTTTCCCTGCAAACGATTATTGTTGCCAATTTCAATTCCAGTTTTTGCATAGGAACAGAGCAGCAGTGTCATGTAAATAAGAGGACAAAGCTTATCACTCTGCTCCTGTCCTCAGTCTACCAACTACCATGTTGATCATACAAAACCCTGCTTAGGCTCCTCTTTGAGTTGTATCAGTAGATCAGGGCACCATACATGAGGAAGGACACGTTGGCCTTAGAGAAAGTACAGCGTACGTTCATAAGAATAATACCTGTACTTCAGGGGTTAAGCTATGAGGAGAGATTGTACACATTAGGCCTGGTTTCTCTGGAATTTAGAAGGTTATGAGGTGATCCCTTTGAAGTCTTCAAGATATTAACAGGAAACGACAGGGTAGATAACAATAAACTATTTCCATCAGTCAGAGATTCTAGAACCGGGAGGCATAGTCTGAGATGTTCGGAAGCACTTCTACATATAAAAGGTGTTAGATATTTGGAACTTATGTCCACAAATGAGCAAAATTACCCTTCAAAATTTCCCCACCCCTGATCTCATCCCAAGACCAGCCCATCTTGTCCCCGCCTCCTTGACCTGGCCGTCTTTTCTCCCACCTATCTCCTCCTCCCACCTCACTGACCAACCCCCACCCCCACTTCCTGCCTACTAGCCTCATCCCCACCTCCTTGACCTGGTCGTCTTCCCTCCCACCTACTCGCCTCTCCCTCCTCACTGATCAACCCCCATCCCAACTCCCCACCAGCACTCACCTTTACTGGCTTCATCCCCACCTCCTTGACCTGTCCATCTTCTCTCCACCTATGTGCTCCTCTATCCACCTTCTATCATCGCCTTGCCCTCTCTCTATTTATTTCAGAGCCCCCGTCCCCTCCCCCATTTCTGAAGAAGGGTCCAGACCCGAAACGTCAGCTTTCCTGCTCCTCTGATGCTGCCTGGCCTGCTGTGTTCATCCAGCTGCACACGTTGTTATCTCAGACTCCAGCAATGGCAGTTCCTACTACCTCTAGACCAAAAGCAGGTATGTGAGTTAGGCCACAGATTGGCCATGATCTTATTGAATGGTGGAACAGGCTCGAGAGGCTGAATGGCCTCTTCCTGTTCCTAAGATCTGATCCTGGACATAGTTTGCCAGAACTCCAGTCTGAAACAAGTGGGCAATTCATTAAAGCCCATAATGCAGGGGGACATCTGACATCAATAGGACACGATAATCATGAACTCTAGCATAGATTGTCAGCCCACACAACTTTCAATTTTGTAGAAACAAGCAATTGGTGGTAATGTAGGCATGGATGAATGATTGGCCAACAGGCAGAAAATAGTGAATAGGAATAAAAGGGTCATCAAAGGTTGTGACTTGTAGGGTAGTTCAAGAATCAGTTCGTGGGCCTCCGCTGTTCAGAATATGCGCAAATGGCTTGGAGGTGGGGACCACATGTAATATTTCCAAATTTGCGATGATACAAAGATAAATGGGAATATGTGTGTGTGAGGAAGATGTAAAGGCTTCAGGAGGATTCGGACAGGTTTAGTCATTGGACAAGAGCATGGCAGATGGAATAAAATTTGGAAAAATGTGAGGTTATCCATTTTGCAGAATATTTCATGAATAGTATAAGGTTGGAATAAATAGATGTCCAAAGGGACCTGGGTTTCCTTGTCAATAAGTCACTGAAGGCTAATATACAGGTGCAGAAAGCTATTATGAAGGCGAATGGAATTTTAGCCTTTATTGCAAGAGCATTTGAGTACGGGAGTAGGAAAGCCTTGCTTCAATTGCATTGAGGCTTGGTTGATCCACACATAGATTACTGTGTAGTTTTGGTCTCCTTATCTCACAAAGGATAATATTGCCGTACCAGGAGCACAGTGAAGTTTCACCTGACCTGTTCCCATGTTGGTGGGACCGTCCTGTGAAGAGGGTTTGGGCAAAATGAGCTTATATTTGCTAGAGTTTTGAAAAATGAGAGGTGATCTCGTTGAAAGTTACAAACTATGTAAAGAAATAGACAGAGTAGATTCAGGAAAGATACTTCTTTTGTTGGGGAGACTAGAACTGAGGGCAATTTAAAAATAAGAGGGATGCTATTTAGGTCTGAAGTAGGGAGAATTTTCTTTTGTTCCTCTTGGGGTTGTAAACATTTTAAATTCTCTACTACAGAGGGCTGTGGAGGCTCATTCTTTGAGTATGTTTAAGGTAAAGATTGTTAGGTTTCTGATCACCACTGGTATGCAGGGTTACGGGGATGAGGTGGGTATAAGATAGTAAAGTGTTCAGTCACCCATGATTATATTGAATGACAGGGCGGCTCGATGGGCTGAATGGTCTACTCCTGTTCCTGTAATTTTAAGTTATTTGAAAGGGTATTCAGGAGGACAAATAATGGGCAATGAATCCATAAACATTAATTTATCACTCATATTGTAAGTAAAAATTACCTCCACATCTCAGGTGTATTATAAATCTAGGGGCCTTTAATAACTACAGGTTAAAATACTTACTCTGTATTTAAATATAGCTATCCATTAGAAATATCAAAGAATATTCTGACATGATCTGGAGAAAGGATGCAGTTTCTCAAATTGTGCGGTTACACGTTGTGATAAATGTTCTTTTGAGAAGTGCAATAATCGGAATAAAACATGATTAAAAAAAGTATTCCAGATATACTAATTAAGAGACTTTCATAGTTCTTAAAATGAATAATGAACAAGTTATGACTCAAAACAAATAAGTTAAAGTTGTTCCAAGTTACTACAGAAGGATAATGTAATAAAGTGCATGTCCACTGCAGTGTATGCTAGCTCATTCCATTTGGTAACCACTTGCTTCAAGAAATGTTGCCTATCGGGGCTTTCCACACCTCTGTTGCTTTTTCCCAGAATGGTGAATTTAAACCGACTAACTCTTTCCCTGCTCTGGTTCCAGTTCAGAGTGCATCGGCATCAAGTACAAGAATAGGGAAACAGCTGCTCCCTGACTAATGAATGAACTCCGTGCCTTTATAATCATGTCAGCACCTTAGTCCTCAATCAAATGGCATCTGTTTCCCATTTACATTGAAACTACATACCCATACCAGCATTTTCTATATTAACTTGAACCTGAAGCAACAATCAATTGTTTTCTGATTTATTACATTTGTGCACAGATTGAAAGCATTTATTACTTTTACCATCTACAAATGAGTTAACAATTCCATTGAAATTAAGCCTGTACAAACAGCTTTCTGCACCTTTCACTTGCCTCATATCATGATCAATTCTCTTGCTCATGACCTGATATAATTCCTCAATCTTTACATGAAGACAAAAATCTAGTCTGACACTCCAGTGCACCATTGATAGAAGAAATGTTAAACTGAGGTCCCCTCTGTGCTCTCAGCTTGTCATTAAAGATCCTGTGGCACTATGTCGGACTAGGGTAGGGGAGTTATTCCATGTGGTTCTGGTGAATGTATATTCTTCAAACAAAATCATAAAAACAGATTATCTGTTCATTATCACATTGCTATTTGTGAGAGCTTCCTGCGTGCAAACTGCCTGCCCTCATTTTCTACATTACAACAGTGACCACACTTCAGAAGTATTTTGTAAGCTGTACATTGCTTTGACATGTCTTGTAGTCATGAAAGGTGCTATATGAATGCAAGTCTTCTTTCCACAGTGTTCTTCAGTTTCTTTCCAATGTTATGTCCCTTGTCATCACTGCCACGACCATGTACTTTAGGGTATCACTATTGTTCCTCAGGTGACCTCGGGCACTTGCACTCCCATTAATTAATCATCAATCTGCAGTAAACATCAATCCTGCAGTGATAACTGATAACAAACCTTAATTTTCTACTTATCAAAATAATTTATGTCCTCTATATATTAATGTGAGTCAATGCTTTCACCTCAGGGTTTGTGCAGTGACCCTTGGCAAACACTTCTTTGTAAGTTATTTTACGTCAGTAAGTCTGCTTCAGGTGAATGTAACACTGGACTTTATTCAAGGTATAGAAAATCATTGAAACTTGCAGTGAGAAAAGAACCTATTCGACCCTTTGTGCCTTTCTGACTTTTTGAAAGAGTTGTTTTGCTTTTAGTCCATAACCTAACCCTATACATTCCTCATTCTCAGTTGCCTGTTAGACTCATTTTAGAATTATTGGTGGTATCAGCTTCCACCACTTTTTCGGGTAGAACATTGGAGCTCCCATCAACTTTAAAAGATTTCTCCTCTCTATACATTCCCAAAAATATTAAACCTATGACCTTGGATTATTGATCAGCTTTCTGGGGGGATCTTTTTTTCCCTTTGTCTTTTCTATGAAACGGTAAAGACAGTTTACTTAATCAAGGATGTCATTGGATAGATATTGCATGCAGTTTTGGTCTCCTTATCTGAGGAAGAATGTTCCAGCTATTGAGGAAGTGAAAAGAAGGTTTACCAGACTGATTCTTGGAATGGCAGGACTGACATACAGGGAGCGACTGGATCAGTTAAGACTCTATTCACTGGATAAAAACCAAAAGAACTGCGGATGCTGTTAATCAGGAACAAAAACAGAAGTTGCTGGAAAAGCTCAGCAGGTCTGGTAGCGTCTGTGAAGACAAAATCAGAGTTAACATTTTGGGTCCGGTGAACCTTCCTTAGAACAGTGTTCTGAGGAAGGGTCACTGGACCCAAAACGTTAACTCTGATTTTTCTCTTCACAGATGCTGCCAGACCTGCTGAGCTTTTCCAGCAACTTCTGTTTTTGCTCTATTCACTGGAGTTTAGAAGATTGAGGGGTTGATATTATAGAATACTATGAAGGTCTAACAGTATTAGATAGGGTAGATGCAGGAAGGAAGATCTTGATGATTGGGTTGTCCGGACCAGGGGTCACAGTCTTAGGATAAGGGATAGGTGTTTTAGGACAGGGATGAGGAATTTCTTCACTCAGAGAGTGGTGAGCCTGATGAATTCTTTGCTCCAGGAAACTGTTGAGGTCAAAGCATTGAAAACTTTCAAAAAAGTTGGAGATATAGTTCTTAGAACTAAGGGGATCAAAAAATATAGGGAGAAAACGGGAACAGGGCACTGAGTTATATGATCTGCCGTGATCATATAGAATGGCACAGTCGGCTCAAAATGCCGAATAGCCAGCTCCTGCTCCTGTGTTCTTTGTTTCAATGTTTCCATGCATGTGGTCTTGTGAATCATTATCTGAGATGGTCCAGTTCAGGGTATTCTTTGCAAAAATTACCCTTAAGGAGATTCTTAGTTTCCCCAGTGTTAGCCATTGGGAACAAAATAGAAGTTCCCCCTTTTAATGGGGCACAGCTAATAAAGCATTTAACCACAAAACTGAAGGGAACTTACAAAAACTTAAAAAATGTTGTTATATTATCCACTCTGCACTTCAATTTCTGCAGCGTCCAATAAGTTGTAGAAGGCCTCAAGTGAAAAGGTTAACATAACATGTTACTTTCCCATGGCTACCTTTATATGGATCATGAAAGGGATGAAGAGATAACAAGGTGTAGAGCTGGATGAACGCAGCAGGCCAAGCAGCATCAGAGGAACAGGAAAGCTGACGTTTCACGTCTGGACCCTTCTTCAGAAATGAAGAAAGATCCAGGCCCGAAATGCCAGCTTTCCTGCTCCTCTGATGCTGCTTGGCCTGCTGTTGTTCATCCACCTGTACACCTTGTAATCTCAGATTCTCCAGCATCGGCAATTCCTACGATCTCATGGAAGGGATGAATATGTGAGAGGAATCTCCCCCGCTCGAGCAGTTAGCAGCTTAATTTCAACATAGTTGAGGGGTGTATATGGGAGGTAGAGATGGTTTGATTTGGCCTGTTTAGTGCATTGGAGGTTGTGATTCATTTACTGTTTTGGAGGAGATCCACACTTATTTTTTGAACTATGTAGCAGAATGAAAGCAAAAGGGAATCCCTCTCTGGTTTCACACTGATCGTATAGGTTGGAAGAAGAGCAACTGATTCCTCTTCATTGTCCTTCGGTCAGTTTTTGGTGGTTAATCAACCTTGACAAATGATGACTGATATGCACAGGTCCTTCCAGTGCATTTCCCCAGATGTACTACTGGCCATGCATAATGTAAATGTTTGCTATATTGGTGCAGATCATCTTTAAAACTGAAGACCAATCTGGACTAAAGCATGCATTATTTCCCAGGGGAATGAAAGTTCAAATCACATTAAACAGATATTGAGAATATACAGGTAAAACCTGTTGTTTTGCAGGATTTGGGTGATTATACTTTCCAACACTGGTCAATCTGTTACATTAAAAAATGTTATACAAAAGTATTTACCAACATTGTATAAAAATCCTGATCCATTGAAATAATTTTTGAAACAGACGATGGTAGGGGAATCAAGTGTCGTTGCATACACAGGACAGAATGGTCTGTGCTGTTATACAGTTAGACATGGATTGTCAGTCCAATTACATGGAGTTGGTGCAGTTTGTATGCTGTGAATTCTGCTATAAATAGTCAGCTGTAGAACAATCTGCTGTGTAAAGATATGATGAGTTTTAATACGAATGATTTGACTTGACTGAATAACCCATAATATTACTGAAAGTAGAGTGTTAAGTACAGAGTAGATTTTGCAACCTAGCAAAGTGTTGTGGTGGGAGGGAGCGTTTTATGAAGTTCTGCTGTGAATGCACCTCCACATGTAATGAATAAGTAGTGAAATCACAGATCAGTATGTTAGCTGTGATGATGATTAGTATAAAGCGCCTCTGGGAGTTCATGTGCTGTTTGTATCATGTGTGAATTTGTTAAATCCTTTAATGCTCATTTCAAGTAAGCATAACGGTTTGAACAGCAGTACTAGTAAAATGAGTACTATTCAGACGAAGGCTTGAATATCAGGGGAATTCTGCTGTACATACTTCCATGGCGCACATGCAGCAAGTTGCAATATCTGACAAACAGGAAAGTTAATAATAGCCTGACCCGCATTTAACAGGACTGCGTACACTGGCATTCTCTGTGTTTCAGTGCAAATTGCAAGCTGCTACCAAATATCCTCAGAACTGGAGCTTTCAGGCTAATACACTAGGCTCATGGATTTTCAGATTTGACATCAGACTATACATACGTAGCATACTTGACTCTGTCACATATAAGTGTTAGATGTGTGGCATTCACTGATGTACATTTCTCCCATTTATTTGGCTATATATAAGAAAGGAGTCCAGATTCTCAAAACTTGCTGTTAAAGAAATCCCAAAGGGAGTTCTACAAACACGTTTGTAATGGGCCAGTCAGCCGTGTTACAGCCTGAAGCCTTTCTTTCAGGTATGGTATAACATAGAAACTTCGGGCATGAGAAATGACTTCTTTGAAAAACTGACAGCCAGTTGCACAAGTTTCCTCAAGTCAGCCAATTGTTCACAAGATTCAAAATCAAAATAATTAGCTCCAGCCTGTGAAAAACCGTAGGTTCAGCATGTTGTAAAAGGCATCAGAATCTTATGGTACTTTTGCTGTATGGCATTGCTGTTTAACAATATTTACAAAAATATACTTTTGAAAAAAGTTATAACAGTTTCCAGCCTCCCTCTGACCCTCTCATTGCATGATTATAAGGTTGAGTGATATAACATTGCCTTTAAATATGTCAGCAAATAGTGTAATTATTCAAAGCATGCATACTGTGAATGACAAGGTAATTTAGATGAGGATTAAAAACAAGACAGGTAAAAGATCAATAAGGAAGAATAGATGGAAAATCTTGCTCAGGGATCATTCAAAGGTCCATTGCATGTTTACTGGGATAGAGATGGTGTGCAGGGATGTAGGGAATGGAACAGGCACTGATGTGGTGGGCTGAATGGCCTCCTTTCTCACTGTGATAATTCTGTGATCCATTGAACTGCTATAGAGCACACTTGAACCATCAAAACTGGGCATGAGGATATTGGTGTAATCACCAACATCGGATGTATGCTTTAAAAATAAAGCATTTCTCCAGAATCTATGTTGTTTGCTGCTCCTGAGAAGGAGTGGACAATTGTCCTGAGGTTCTTATGCCTTTGTGTTAAACAAAACCTCTGCATTGTCTATGGCAGAAATGTGTTCAAAAATAAATGTCACTCTGGGATGTTGGCGAAAATATCCTATGCATGCGGGGATATTAACAGCATGTTTTTATAAAGATTTGCTGCAAAATTACAGGGTAGGCCCACGTTTTGTATCTCCATTTCCAGCCTGCGATATGATGGTATCAGAGATAAAAGGTACTGCAGATGCTGGAGAATCCGAGATAACAAGCATGGGGCTGGATGAACACAGCAGGTCAAGCAGCATCATAGGAGCAGGAAAACTTGACGTTTCGGGCCTAAACCCTTCATCAGAAATGGGGGAGGGGAAGAGGGTTCTGAAATAAATAGGGAGAGAGGGGGAGGCGGATAGAGGATGGATAGAGGAGAGGATAGGTGGGGAGGAGGCAGACAAGTCGAAGAGGCGGGGATGGAGCCAGTAAAGGTG
>JAHRHZ010000088.1:6298105-6332156 GCA_024137785.1 Ginglymostoma cirratum
TCCTCCCTACCCCCCTACCTACACTCACCTTTACTGGCTCCATCCCCGCCTCTTCGACTTGTCTGCCTCCTCCCCACCTATCCTCTCCTCTATCCATCCTCTATCCGCCTCCCCCTCTCTCCCTATTTATTTCAGAACCCTCTTCCCCTCCCCCATTTCTGATGAAGGGTTTAGGCCCGAAACGTCAAGTTTTCCTGCTCCTATGATGCTGCTTGACCTGCTGTGTTCATCCAGCCCCATGCTTGTTATCTGCGATATGATGGGTTTAGATGATTTTTTGTTACCAATCCAGTTTTGAACTGGGCCGTTTAGTTTTTGAGTGGGTTGTCATGAAATTTCAAAAATGTAAAATCCTGCTCCTGTGATGCTGCTTGACCTGCTGTGTTCATCCAGCCCCATGCTTGTTATCTCGGATTCTCCAGCATCTGCAGTACCTTTTATCTCAGACACAAAAAGTGTTGTTTTTTGAAAAGGAGAACAATTTCCCAGACATATCTCTTAGTATGTGGAAGGTTAGCCACTGAGCTATCATAATATTCAATGAACTTCTGCCACTGGAAACCAGATATGAAAACATGTATCGTGAACCCATCCACTGCTCTGCTGCTACACACTTTTTGACTTGGTCAAAGATTGACAGTTTTATCAGTGGCAAATCATCTCCACGATTACTTGCAAATCCAAAGTGTAATGGAACCCTGAAATAAGTTGCAATGACACATGCAAACAAGAAAAATACGCATTCTGAGGAAGGGTGACTCAACCCGAAACATTAACTCTAATTTCTCTCCATGGATGCTGCCAGACCTGCTGAGCTTTTCCAGCAATTTTGTTTTTGTTTCTGATTAATGGCATCTGCAGCCCTTTCAGTTTTTAAGAAAAATACCTGGCAGGGTCGTGTGCATAGTCCAAAGAGAAAAAGCTTTTACATTACTTTGGTGCCCCTTTGGAATGTCATGGCATCGTAAAGTGCCATTAAGTTGCTTTTGAAGTCTAGAGCTTGTAAAATAGGAAAGCCAGTCATGAGTTATGCACAGCAAGCTCCCGCATGAACAGCAATGCAGCAACAACCAGATTATCTATTTTGCTTTCAGTAATATTGAGGAATAAAGACAGGCCTGGCACCAGGGAATGCTCCACTGCTCTTCTTCAAGATAGTACGAATAGTCCAATGGTCTTCTGAAGGCATTCATCAAGAAAAGAAAATGTTTATTTCTTTGAACTTATTTTATGCTCAATTTTTATATGTTATCAAGCTTCCCCAATGCTCTGTCCACCTGAACTATTAATGATGCCAAATTCTTTCATTTCTAACAATGTTGTTGCTACATATTTGAATTGGTGCTGAAATTTAATTTGCAATGACTACCAAGACTTAGTTGCATGTGTCCTATCCAAGACTCTTGTTTGCAACCTTCACTAAATGTGTTTGCAGTGTACCTGTAAGTTATGTTTGCTGCATGACTTTCTTGCAGAAATCTGTTGAAAATCAATTCTTTGATCATTCTAGGCTCAGTCTTTTTGTGCTTTGTTCTATTTGTCATTTGCCATTACTTTCTATGGTGTTTTCACAGCTTGCCCCTACAGCACTGTCGAGTATTGCTGAATCTGACCAACTTTTGTTTATTCAGCAAAAAAAATTAACCAAATGTGGTTGACCGAACTGCTCATGACTTTCAACAGTAAACTCACAACTAATGGTCAACTGCGTTAAGCAAGTCCTGCTATTAAACAGTCCTCTCAGATGAGTTGGGAAGAGAAAAGAAAACACTATCTGCACATTTTTTTAACATGCCCTTTAGTCAAACTGATAGATTTGGCTCTTCAGGTAGACTGCCTGGGCTCAACTTCGCAAAAGTGGTCCAAGCAATCTAATCTCGTAGCAGCACTAATGAACCTCTGACAATTACACTGTTTAGCAATCCTGTCAAGCTTTAAATTCATACAAGAGTATGGGGAGACACACCTTTTCTCAAATGTCATTGCACGCAGGTATCTCCACTAAACAGTTCAGCTAACTTGAACAAATTTGTCAATTCCTCTTGCATGTTCATTTCCCTTCTCCTAAGTTCACATTGCAAACGTATCTGTTGCTCTTGTAAAGTGATTCAGTTTTACGCAGTGCACGACCAATGATCGGATGATCCCACTCACTTATTATCTGCAGGTGAAATGTGCACTCCACTCGCCAACAGACATCACATTTGTTTTTAAAGTTTACTGTCCTGGTCTGTGGTCTGAGCTGCTTCTCTGAAAGGCAAATGGCCAAAAACAATACATTCCGGGATGTAGATTCTTGAACTGATATCAAATAAGACAATGGGGTTTGATAATTTGAATTTGCTTCATTGTAAATTCTACTATGTGCTTATTAGCCTGTAAATGATGCTATTATCTGAACGCATAATGGGCTCACATCATATTTCTGTCTCCATGAATTAAACATCTCTGTTAATTGCTTTATTTTAAATGTTTTTTAAAATTATTTTTCTCATGATATTTGGGCGTCATTGTCCATCCCTAATTTCCCTTGAACTGCGTGTTTTGCTAAACCATTTTCAGAGGGCAGTCAAGAGTCAACCTCATTGGGTCTGGAGTCACATCTAGGTCAAACCAGTTAGCGATGACAGATTTCCTTCCCGAAAGGATTTTAACGAACTGGATGGATTTTAACAACAATCTACAATAATTTCACAGTTGCCATTACTAAGACTAGCTTTCTTTAAATTCCAAATTTGTTAATCAAGTTTAAATTCAACCAGCATCCATATGCAGGTTTCAACCTGTGTCCCCAGGACATTAGGCTGACCCTCAGCGTTTCTAGCCTAATGACATGACCATCTCCAAATTTGGAAGTGCTACTTAATAACACTTGGCATTTACATTACATTTTTTACAATCTCAGGATGTCACAAGGTACTTTACAGTCAAGGAAGTCCTTTATAGTGTAGTCAACTTTGTAATGCAGTAAATGAGGCAGCTAATTTATATATAACAAGATCCCATAAACAGTAACGTGATAATGACTGGCTGCGATATTGTTTGAGGAATAGTTATTGGTCAGGAAACAGTGGGGCATCTCCAGATTTTAAAATATCGCAATGGAATCTTTTATCTTGACCTGAGAGGGCAGGTGCACACATAAGTGGCTCATCTCTACCAAACAATGATTTCCTCAGCCTTGGGAATGTTGACCTAATTTTTGTTTTCGCATCTCTGGTGTAGGAACTCAAGCCCACAAGCTCCTGACTTGGAAATGTGAGTGTTACCACAAAATCAAAGTTGACACATTAATCTGAATTTTATGGTTTCTTGACTTAGTGCAAGTCACGTCAAGTTTATTGGAAGTGTTCTCACGGTGAGGTAAAGCATGTTTCCCACCAAATCTTACCAAACACATCACATTAATTCTCGTTTCTGTCCCGTCACATCAGGTTTCCACCCCAATCTACCATGTGCTGTTTCTGGAACAACTCGCTACTCATAGATATCCCAGAAATGATCCGCATTGCTTGCTTCCGCACAACCCTTAGAAGCTCATTGGGCATCTGAGAAAGCACTGTCAGTTGCCCTACACTGTTGCTGACATTTGCCTTGGACCTGATATGTGGGAAGTATCCTGACTGACTGTTCTGTGCAAGGTGTGGGCTGAAATCAGAAGCTGCCCATGACTTATGCCCTTTTACTGAGGTGTGTTGACAGCTATGACCAAATTTCTGGCCTTGTGTCTGTGCTCAATGAAATTGCAATACAGCAATAAAATGAGCCTTCTATCTCTGGCTGAGGGGGAAAAGCACAAGCAGGCAAGGCAATGCAAGGGAGGGATGCTGTTAACGTCCTTTTAGGGTTAGAGTGAGTGGGTACCATGGGAGCAAGTGAAGAATCTGGAGATGCTGCCTGGAATAGTCCATGAGCTGGGTGCAAGTCCCTGGGTGCACAGTCTGTTTGCTGCAACATTGAAACTATAGTCACCATTGCACCATGAAGTACAGCATTGAAGCGCAGAAGAATAATGAAATTAGATTGGAGGTGTGTGCTGAGGGTTCTTAGAGGCTGGCACATGTCAGAAGCCAGTATCCCTAAAGATCGGTATATGTGGCCATTGCCCATGCAGTGTACCTTGACTTGTTGGTGCCCAGTATTCAGCATGGAGGTCATTTGGAGCTGGTGATGAGCTGAATCTGCCAGGTGCTCACTCTAGTTTCCTCATTGACTTTTCTAACTGTCATGCTTGTTTTGGAGAGTTTGGTAAGATGGGAGTCTGACTATTTTTGAGGCAACTTGGGCATTTAACAAGAACCCTCAGCTGATCAATCTTTCCTAATTGGTCAAAATTTTCAATTATGGTATTGTTCTACTAAATCATATACTCTACCTTTTCCAGTTTTCCAGCATCATTTTTCATAATGCGGCATTCAGAAATTTGCAAAGTACTGCAGATATGGTTATTCAGTGCTCTCCCCTGTTTGTGTCGGGAAAAAAAAGTGCATTCAGAGAAAAAGTATTTTGTTGGGTTAATAAGAATTGCTAAACGGAGATTTCCTCCTTGTAGTTTTGCAATGTAATGAACTGGCAGTATCGCAGAGCAATTTCTTGGAAGAAGTTGGAATCATGACTATGTAATGATTGTAACGAGATCAGCCAGATGGACCTCATTGAATATGAGTTCTTTGATTGGGGCTGTTAATCTGGTCTAATCAGGGAGACTTGGCTGACAGACGAGAACAAGAGTGTCAGACATCCTGTTCACTCTGAGAGGTGGTTCTGACGGAGCTGGATGAGTGTCAAGGACTCTCTATGTGTAAATAAAGGGTGACTTGGTGATGGGATACTGGCCTCTGTGGAGTTATTTCAAGCTCTGAACTAGCTGCAGAATTGATCAAGGGCGACCTTGAACCATAGAGTCACAGCACTGATTTGGTATTCCTTTATAACAGTGCTGCTGTTAATAATAGGGGTTTATTCTTTTATTGTCCCGACTGTTATAAGTGAAGGCAAATGACACATTTACCAGATACCCTTGAATAACTCACACCCAACTAATCTATATGTTTTGAAAATACGATTGGATGGGCTGTATCAGAGGATATGTTTCATTAATCATGTGAATTAAGTCAGTAGTTGTGCATCCAAGTTTGCAGATGACATCTAGGGATCATATCAGGTTGAGTGTGCTGAAGAAGGAAATTGCAAAGGGACATAAAGACTACAAAGCAAATGGAAAAAAAATTATGCGAGATAGGAATTAATATGGGGAGATCCAAGTTTGAATTTGAAAAGGACAGCACGTTTTAATGAAGGTGGTGAGGTGATGCAGAGGGAAGTCTCCCTGGTAGACCACCATTTCCAACAAGGTAACAAGGAAACAACTCCCCTGTCTGAGCTTCGTCAAAGAACAGTGTGTGAAATATCTATGCTTCAGTATAAAGTATTTTCACTGAGCCACTGTGATGTGTGAAGTGGCGGGGGGGGGGGTGGCGGTGGTGGCGGAGGGGGTGTGGGGTTGTCGGGGAAGCATTTTACGCAAATCCAGCTTGTATATCAGAAGAAAATGAGGGTAGAGGGGATGAAATGTGAGGAGACCATCTTTTTCATTGGTTTCAACCCTGCTGTTCTAACAATAACCATATTATGATGGCCAACATCATTTCCACTGCCTGCAGCACATGCAACCAAGTCTATCCCCCTTAAGTTAGCTTCTATTGCCTCTTTGAGCCATCTTGTCTGGCAAGAGAAAGGAACGTGTCAGTGCACTTGAGTGGAAGGCTGATGTGGCTGAATAGCTGACAGTGTGTGCTAGCTGTAAATTGTTGGTGTGTAAATTGAGGCTGTGCTAGGTAAATACGAGTGAGGTGCTGTTATCAGTGTCAGATAGGTGTCCTGGTTGATCAGAATCATTAGCAAGCAGATGGTGGGGTGTTTTGCAAGGTGCATGTGTCAGTGCACATGATGGTATTTGAAAATGGATTCACTAACTTTGACGAGTGAAACTGGGTCTCTGAGCTTTTATAATGCTGCATTTGGCAGACTAGGGCTTGACAATTGCTTGTAACATCCATAGCTGTCAAGTTCCATAGCTGTGTCTCGACAGTTAGCGGATACAGAATTTCTGTTCTTCTTTCCACCTTCTCCACCAAGGTCTTTAATGTTGCATCTGGGAGCCTTTCAGCCCTCCCTCTATAAGGCTGTGGCACTACTTAGCTTATCGAAAGATGGAATGCTTTGAATGGGGTCCTCCACCAATGTAAGGGATCTAAGCTGGCTTTAATTACTGCCAAGAGCTTGCGCTAGCCTCTCATGATATTGCGCCCTGTCTTGATGTTTGTAACCATTTAACAGCATGGTCAATGCTGACTACAAAGCTGGTGAGCTGCCTGTGTCATGTTGAATGGATATGATGCAATTGTGTATCATGAGCCCTGCACCGTTTTTCAAGGACTATCCAACGTAACTCCAGAAGTCATTGAGAGCCTGGATTTCCATTGCTGCACATAATTTGGGTATCATTAAAGGCTACAGTGCACAAGTAGGAAAAATTATCATAAACGCTAATAGAACAGATGCAACATTTTAATAAGGCAGCTCACTGCCATCGTCTCAAGGGGAATTAAGGATGTTGGCCCCCCCTTTTCCAGCTATGCCCAGATCCCATGATCATAGAGGTGAATTAAGGAAGCTCATTTTTGCCTACTGAGAGTTAGAGGAGGACTAACACCCTTCAGACGTCTCTGGATGCTTGTTCAGTTTAACGTTTTAGGATTGAGATCAATAGAGTTATGTTAAGGGAGGGATATGGATCAGAGGCATATAAATGGAATGGAGTTGCATATCAGTTGTTATCTAATTGAATAGTGGAGCAAGCTTGAAGGACTGAATGACAGACTTGTGGTCTTACATTCCATTGTTTCCAAGTTATTTTATGACTCAGATCCATCTCTGTTCCTCACAGCGCGGCCAAAGATGTCTTTCATTGATAATTTGTCTTTCTCTTCCTGCAACCTCTAGACTGAGTCAGTTATCACTATTCCAATTCCACCACAACAGGATTTCACACATCCCTGCAATAGGTTCACAGTCCACAGTCCAATGAACAAGGAGAAAGCACGTAAGAAGACCATTTGCTGTGTTCTGTATGTGCTGAATGTGTTTCAAATTACCTGCAAACTTCGCTATTTTAAAACTATTTCATACACTTCATTTTTCTCCATCTTCTTATTTGTATATCCCATCTCCCTCAGCTGTATATTTCTCCTTCCATTTTCTACAGCATGTGTCACGCTGTCAGAGAAATGTTGGGAGGAGCGATAAAAGAAGATATTGGGAGGATGTTGGGTAGCAAGATGCACCTAGGAATTCATACCTTGGCAACTGAGATGGGCAAAGGAATGCCAGTGCATTCTGGGTTGGGGTAAAGGATGGAGGGAGTGAATAGAAATGCCACATAGAACCTCTTGAAAACTCCATCACAAGGTTGTTAGCAGTTGTGCTAGTGTATGTGAACAGAGTTGTGTTCCAAATTTTGCCCTTTTTTTTGGTGAAAACATATTGTACTAGTTGAAGGGAGGATACACATAAAATCAAGGGCAGTGAAAGTATTGGCAATGTGTGTACTGCTTGTAGAAGATGATGGGGTCAGACCTATGAGTAAGCTTGTGGGGATTTTCATTTTGTTTAATATTTTTATACGATTGTTATGTGTTACATTTTATTGCTAGAATTTTATAGCAGGGAGTTGTATCTTTCAGAATTTATTTTATTGGAAAGATTGAATTGCGTAACATAGTGAATGAATAACAAGTAAGAATGAAGCAATGGAGAAATGCAACTAGAACGACACAGGATCATAACAGCATTTTAGAGAGAGTGGATTTCTTTTGTTGGGATCTTCTGCTCCTCTGCCACACCTTCAGCTGAAGAACCAGAGGTATTTGTATTTATCTGGGATTTCAACTAAAGTTGTGGCATTCTGGGGTGAAGAGTCCGTGTGGAAATGTTTCCCTCAATAAAAGTGATGGACACTGATAGACAGGTTTAATGACCACAATAGAGTCAATGTTCATAAAGGCCATTAAGAGATAACTTTGTACAGATTAGCTGATCTAAATCATTTTGGCTGCACCAACTATAATACTGATGTCAGAGGTTGTATTTGCAATATCTTGAAAATGGAGCACAGATAACTGCATTGAGTGATGTCATTTCTTCAAATTCTCTCTCCAAGGCATTTTAACAATTAAAAGTGACAGGAACAATTGACAGGTGACTCAGCGTGTTCGGGGGATTTTGACAGAAGAAAACTGGACCCTAGTACAAGTTCAGAGGCTTTCAAGTCCACCTTCGGGACCATTAGTGTCTTATCTTTCCTCCTTTACCCCCCTGATGTACTGACCAGTGCATGTCCCTCACCAACATCATTAAAAAATAGATTGTTTGGTTGTTTCACATTGATGTTTGTGGGGACTTGCTGTGTGAAAATTGACTGCTGTGCTTCCTACAATAACAACCAGCCTGGCCAAACTCTTATTGGAATATTGACTATTTCTTGGAATGTTTAGAGGGCCTCAAGGAGTTTGTTGCTCACATGCAGCAGTCTGTTGTCAGGCAGAGGTCCTGAAATGGAGTTGTGTCAAATTCTCGAAGCTGTCTTTAGGTTGTTGCTGAGGCATCCTAGCCAGTTAATAGAATACAGCCTGTAAAAATGATAGGAATTCACCAGCCAAAAGAGAAAAGGTAATATTGTTTCATGTGTATAAATTTCACCAGAATTCAGTTCTGGTGGATCATTTTTCTCTGAAATATTAACCCATATTTAGACAAAATCTTGAACCTGCTCTCTATTTCCAGCATATCTGTTTTTGTTTATTTCAGATTTGCAGCATTTTCCTTCTATGGAGGCTGGAGAAAATGCCTCTTTGAAATATTTTTAATCTCTTTTAAGCAACTGAGTGTGTGATTTGTGCAGAAACCCATTGCTTGCCTTTAAGTATCGCCAAGCCCAGTTACTGAGAAACTGACTCCCATGGAGCTGTATATTCGTCCTGTGGATGAGCTATCAAATCAAGACACTTTCTGTTCCTTTTACACTACTCAAAGATACAGGGAAAATCTCCCCAGTACCCTGATCAGGAAATATCTCTCAACCAGCATTACTCTATTAAAATAAAATCTGGTTGGAGGTGCAGAGTGTTCTCGGTGTTCAAGTGAACCAATCACAAGAAGTTAGTGTGCATGTATAACAAGTATTCAAGATGGTTGGTTGAATGAAATCCTATGTTATGAGAGGAATTGAACGTATAAGTAAGGAGGTTACACTTCAGTTATACAGGGCATTTGTGAATACTGTGTGTGGTTTTGGTCTCCTTATTTAAAGAAGAATGTAAATGTAGTGGAGGTGGTTGAAAGGAGAATAGTGAGATCAAAACCTGGAATGAGCAGCTTGTCTTCACGGAAAGACAAGGTCAGACAGATTAGGCTTGTTTCCACTGGAAGAATGAGGGATGACTTGATTGAAGTGTGTAAGATTCTGAATGATCTTGACAAGGTAGACACGGAAAGGTTGTTTTTTATACTTGTGGGTGAATCCAAAGCAAAGGGGATCACTGTTTAAAAATTGAGAGTCGCCTTTTTAGGACAGAGTTAAGGAGAAGTTTTATTCTCTGAGAGTTGTGCAACTTTGGAACACTGCATTGGATGGTAGTGGAGGCAGTTCATTGAGTATTTTTAATGCAGAGGTAGATAGATTCTTGTGAGGCAGGTTACAATGGTTATCAAGAAATAGATGGGAGTGTGGCATTCAGAACACAAAAAAATCAGCCGTGATCCTGTAGAGATGGTTAGAAGCATTGAGTGGTCTACTTATGCTCCTAATTTATATGCTTATACGTGTCTTTCACAGAAGAGACATTAAGCTGAAGTTCCAACTGTAAAAAAAGACCAATCCATTACTTCAAGGAAGAATGGAAATGAGCTTGGTGGAAGGGGTTGCCTTGACATGAGGGAGTTGTTCTTGATGTCCTGTCCAATTCTTACCCATCAATCAACTCCATTAAAAAAACATTGATTTTCTGATTATTATCATATTGACATTTGTGGGAGACCGCTGTCTGAGTATTGACTGGCATGTTTCCAACTTCAAAAAGTGCTTCACTGGCTGTAGAGTGCTTTGGGACATCCTGAGGGCAGAAAAGGCACTGCGCAAATCCAAGTCTTTCTTTCTCTTTGCCTGTAAGGAGATTACACTTGCACCTTAGAAAACAATACAAACAAACTTTGTTTGTATACTATGAAAACAGAAAGTGCTGGAGGAGCTCAGCAGGTCTGGCAACATCTGTGGAGACAGGAACAGAGTTAAAGTTTTGAGTTTTTAGCCTGCCTGTATAACCAAGACCAAAAAATCTATTAAGAATTTTATTTTTGGGCTTATGTGGAGTTGAGTGAGAATAATCGAAATGGCTAGGCTAGTTCTTTGTGAGTCAGACTCACTGCTATAATCAACATACTTTGTAAAAATGATTTTACTGGATATGAGCATTGCTGGTTAGGTCAGCATTTATTATATAATTACCCTTGGAAGGTGGTGGAGAACCGTCATCTTGAACTGTTGCAGTCCATGTGTTGCAGGGACACCCAGTAGGAACAGTCCGTCTGTGTGAGAATAAGTCAGAACTGGCCAAAACGAGAGTTTAGTTCCTATGAAGCGGTTTCACATTCAGAAATGAAAGATAGTTACTCAAATTGTCCAGACATATTTATTTTTTTTTGAAGTCTGAAACAAAAGGCTTCGACAAAGAAATCTTTTATCAATACAAGTACTTGACCTCATCAATAGTCTCCTGATATGTTAGCACTTGCTGCAGTTGCCTCACAGCTGTATTACATTATAGTTGATTGCTTGAAATGTTTGTGATTAAAAATGTTTGAATTATTGAAACTCTCTATTCCCTTTGATTAAAGTGTGGGCCTATTGGACATTCCAACACTTAATGTAAGATTAACCCTTAAAATGCTAATGTCGCTATTTGTTATACAAAACACATGTTGTTGACTTTTGAAATATAGTCACAAATGTATGTATTGTGCTTGTGGTTGAATTCGCCAGCATTATTTAACCATTTCTCCCCTGCTTTCTATTCCAAAACCACAGCCCATTGCTTGAGATGTAGTTTAATGACATTGCCAGCCCTCTTGGATAGGCTCATGGATGATAGTAAAATGAAGGGTGTGCAGGTTAGTTTTGATCTTAGAGTAGGATAATAGGTTGGCACAACATCGTGGGCCGAAGGGCCTGTACTGTGCTGTACTGTTCTATGTTCCATATTCTGTGTTCTCAGTCAAGTGACCATATGAGTACAAGCTGTTCATATCAGAGTATTTCACTGTGAAAGGTTTCACTGTATCACTGTCAGGGATAGAACTTTTATGTTCCTTTTTTTTTGATCCATATGTTCTTATTTTCTTACCCTCAGAGTAATTTTCCTGATTCAATAACTCCAGCAGAAAACCTCTTTGTGAGCTCTAAGAAATAACTGAAATGATTCATGATCACACACATCGCTCAATCATTTAAAATGCACCCTCGCACTCACTCAGCTTACATACACTTTCATACGTTCAAAAATTATACATAGTTTAATTAAAACCAATGATTTCAATCAGTGCTGTCTCAGTTCCTTTCCTGGTAGGCCTGTTGTTACTTATTAGTGAACCAGATGGATTTTACAACAATTGATAGTTTCATGGTCATTCCATAAATATTAATTGAGTTTAAATCTGACCAGCTGTGGTAGGATTTGAATGAGAGCCATTAGAATAATATCCTCTGCCTCTGGACAGTAGCCCAGTGGCACTGCCAATATGCTGCTCTGCCCACTCCTGTTCCACTGAAAGGAATATTTGGTCCCTATCTACTCTGCCTGTGCCATTTATTTGGAAGGCGTGAATCAAGTCTCCTCTCAACCTTCTCTTCACTAACAAAAATATGCCCACCTTCTCCATTCCAACCACATAACAGAAGTCCTTTATCCCTGCAACCATTCTCATGATTTTTTCTGTACCCTTTATAAAGCCTTCAAACCTTTCCAAAAGTGTGATGAAGAAAATTGAGCACAATACTACACTTGGAGCCAAGCCAATGTTTGAGAAATGTTCATCAGAACCTCCTTGCTTTTGTATTCAGTGCCTCTATTGATAAAGCCCAAGATGTTACATGCCTTTTTAGTCGTGTTTTCCACCTGCTCTGCTACCTTCAATACCTTGTGTACATATACCTTGAGGTCTCTGTTCCTGTATCAACTTTAGAGTGCAGTAGAAAGCAGTCAAGCAAAGAAGTGTTGTAATCACCTTCCCCTGCCCAGATCTGTTATAGCATCCGTAATAAGACCAGCCAATTTAATAAGGATCAGCAATGAAACTTGGGCCTTTCCTATCTAAAAGCAGCCAACCCACTTTAAAATCATTTACTACATTTTGTGCAGATTCAACTAAGCATTGGGTAACAAGTTCTCCCACTTATTCCAGTTAAAGCACCAAACATGGGTAGGTATGTAGAAGAGGTAGTATTGAATATAAAATTGGTAACAACAATAAAAGTTCAGGCAGCAACAACACTGCCCTTTCCTTTTGTCTAACACATCCAACTTTCCTCTTCCCTCAACATGGGAGCATTGAAATCTTCAACATCTCAAGACTGAGCACCTCTGGATTGAATTTTGTGAAGAACTTTGCAGTGCCTCTCTGATATGATGCTGTATATATGCAAGCATTTATATTAATTTTCTCTGATCTGTACCCTTCAGCCTTGTGCAGGACTGAGATAGGAGGGAAGAATCAGGATATCTCAAGTTCAACGTTGTTCATTAAATTGAATTGTGTAGTCAATCTGATTCATGTTAAATCAATAAAATGCTAACTGATAAAATTCAAGGGCATGTTCCATCCTGTATTAAAATACATTGTATTTTATAATGCACATTGAGGCATTTGTGTGAATTGCAGATAATACAGGGCAAAGTAATACAATTCTCATTAGGGAAACTTGTGGTGGAGCACTTAATCATCAATGGCACTGTTATATCAGGTGCACCTATGATTTATTCATAATGATTGAGTACATCGGACTGCTAAATGATGTGGAAATACCTAGATTCAGCATGAACGGAGAGCCAAGTAGAAGAAGATTTATCAATACCTATAACTTTAGGCCATTTGGTTGTTGGGGTCTATTGTCAAATAGGCAGTATCAACGTACCATACACTGAACATTGCCCTCCAACACAAAATATATCTCTAAGCATTCTAAGGGAGGAAGTCTGCAAATTGTGTGGATTCTGCAGATAGAAAAAATAAGCATTTGTGCGATAGGGTGCTCTTCTCTGTTTGGAGCTGGTACATCACTCACATAGTTGAGGGAGTTTTAGTCTGTGATCAACCTGTTCCAGCTGAACGTCCGTGTTTGGCACTTCAAATAATAAGAATTCTACAGCCTTATAGTGCAATCCCTGACATTTATGGATGCAAAACCTCCTTGCCATTGCTGCTGAGTCATTTCAGTACTTTCGGCCCCTTTCCACCATCACTAAATTATCCAGGAATGTTTGATCATCCTCTAGATAAAACAAATCCAAGTTCTAATAAAATGCTGTCTGACTAAAACAAAGAATGTTAGCCAGTCAGAAACTAATCTTCATTAAGATGGTTCTGACTAGATTGAGTGGGAGGGGAGAAGGAAAGACATCAATTTATATTACAATTTTTTATAACTTCTTTTTTTTTCATTCATTCATTTGGCTGGGTCAGCATCTATTGCCTATCCCTAATTGCCCAAAGGGAAATTAAGAGTCAACCACATTGCTATGGATTTGGAGTCACGTGTAGGTCAGACCTGTTAAGGATGGCAGGTTTCCTTCTGTAAAGGGCATTAGTGAATTAGATGGGTTTTTCCTGACAATCAGCAATTGTTTCATGGTCACCATTAGACTCTTCTTTCCAAATTATTATTGAATTTAAATTCTACCATATTCCATGGCAGGATTCAAACCCAGGTCTCCAGAACATTACCTGGTTCTCTGGATCAATAGTCAAGTGATAGTACCCCTAGGCTATCACCTACCCTTTTTTCATGGGATGTGAGTGTTGCTTATAAGACCAGCATTTTTGTCCAACCCCAGTTACCATTAAATATTGCAGAGGGCAGTTATAAAAGTCATCTACTTTGCTGTGGTTCTGGAGTCGCATGTAGGTAAGGATGCCAGATTCCTTCTTTAAAGCATTATTATTATGGCCAGCGTTACTGAGACTAGCTTCATAATTTCAGATTTATTAATCAAGTTTAAATTTCACGAGCTGCTATAGTGACATTTAACACAGTATCCCCAGAGCATCTGTTTGGGCTCCTGGAATACTAATCTATTGAGGTTACCATTGTGCCACCATGTATGGATGTCCAGAGTGGTTAGGCACGATGAAGATTACTATAGGTACAGTGATATTGCTAACCTCAAGCAATAAGGAGTATTTTTCTTCACAAAAAGTAAGATAAATCTGTTAACTAATGGGCTGAATGGCCTCCTGCGATGTAACATTTCTGCATGTTATAACACAACAGAGTTGGCAAATTGGGAGAAAATAAAGGATAATGGAAGTAGAAGATCAGAGCATGGCATGAAAAATTGTGACAGAAAAGGAAACATATTTTTACTTAGAGATATTGGGAACTGCTGATGCTAGAGAATCTGATATAACAAGGTGTAGAGCAGCATCAGAGGAGCAGGAAAGCTGACGTTTCTGGTCTGGACCCTTCTTCAGAAATGGGCTTAGGATCTTTTTTAGAAAGTATATTTTGTTATAACCTAGTATGCATGTTTTCTCACTCATGTGTACTATGTATCCTAGGTGTCCTATGCTCCTAAGTTCCTTACAGTTCCTAGAAGGGTGAGCTTACACTTTAGCCTACCATCCCTACGGTTTTAATGTCAGAAAATATTGATTACTGGCCAGATTCTTATGAACAAAAACACAAGTGTCTCCTTGAAATTGTCAGGTTTTCTCTTGATTAGTATCCAGCCAACATTTCTCGAAGTGTGCAAAGAGGCTTGGACTTTCAATGAAGACAAGAACTGCGTTGCAGCAATGATACCTCCCACTATCGCTTGCCAATACTCACAGTCAGGGCTCCAACTTGAAGATGCATCAGTTGCAAAAGATGTCTCTGGAATTGCACCTCAGCAAGGAGTTAAGAAATGGAGAGGGACAGCAGACATAATGACAGGCAGAAATGAAAAGGAAAGTAGAATTAAAGATAGGTCATAAATGAAACAGAAAATAGAAGCAGGAGTAGGCCACTCAGTCCTTTGAGCCTGTTCTGTCATTCAGTATGATTACAACTCATCATCCAACACAGCCCCCTATTCCCAGTTTCACCCTATATCCTTTGATTCCTTTAGCTGTAATAACTAAATATAACTCCTCCTTGAAAATAAAAATCCCTGTTCTGGCCTCAGCTGCCTTCTGCGAAGTGTGAATTAAAACAAAACAAAAGAAAGCCTCAATGTGCTGGGGAGATCCAGCAATGTGTGTTTTGATGAAAGATCATTCTGAATGTATTTTTCTCTCGACATCTGCAGAGTATTTCCAGAATTTTCTGTTTTCATTTCAGATTTCCAGCATCTGCAGTGATTTGCTTTTTCGTTTTTATTCTGCGAGCTTAATGTTGTAATTGTGAAGTAAATCTTGCTCTTTGTTCTAGTGCTTTTGTGAGCTGAAGTCAAACAAAACCATTGTGTCCAGGAAGACAATGGGTTCCATTGAGTAATGTGCAAGAATAAAAATCCTGCTGATATCTTCATAGTATTGTTGCTTTAATATGAGATGCTTTTCTGAGTCTCACAGTTTATCATGTTCAAATTAGATGGCCAGGTCACAGGAGCCAGAGTTTCTTGACAATGTTAATTACCTGAGAATTTAGTTCCCAAGTAGCAAGAGGCAATTTTTGAAAGAACCTGACTATACCTTTTATTAGTTCAGTGAACAGTATTTTGTTCCCTGCTATCTTTCAATGCCTCTTACAGACCCAATCGTGGAAGATTTATGCGCTAGACAGTTCCAAAGCTCATGACCTGTACCATGTGGAAGGATAAGAGCAATAGGTGCATAGGAACACCATCATCCCTAGCTTTACACCAAATCAAATACCACCTTGCTATGACTCTGTGAGGAGGGGTGAATTGGCTTTCCTATTTTTAACCTCCTCAGTCAGCTGCAACAAAGCGTATTTTAACTTTTTACAGCAATGTTACACTTCAATTAATAAATAGAATCATAGAATGCCTACAGTGTGGAACAGGCCATTCAGCCCATCAAGTCCACACTGCCTATCCGAAGAGCATCCCACCCTACCCACCCCCTACCCTGTCCCTGTAACCCAGCATTTCCCATGGCTAATCCACTTAGCCTGCACATCCCTGGACACAATGTGCAATTTACCTTGGACAATCCACCTAACCCACACATCTTTGGACTGTAGGAAGAAAGTGGAGCACCCGGAGGAATCCCATGCAGGCACAGGGAGGATGTGTACTCTCCACACAGACAGTCGCCCGAGACTGGAATTAAACCTGGGTCCCTGGTGCTGTCAGGCAGCAGTGCTAATTACTGTGTCGCTGTGCTGCCCATAATATTGTTCAAAATTAAGGAGCCAATTACAGGTTTTGCTTCAGTGAAAGAAAACAGAATTTTATTACATATCAACCCCAAGGAAAATATTAAAATGCAACATCAAACAAATATATGAACAGATGTATAAGGACTAAAAAGATGAGAGAGTCTAGTACAATAAGGGAGATAAAGAATGTGCAGTTTAAAAAGTTCTTTGAGTCTTTGAGCTACTGTAGTTAAACCTATGATCATGGCTGATTAGTCAATGTTTTGCATTCTTGGCTGTAGCACAATTTTGAAGAATACTTGCATTCTCAGTGGATGGTTGTTTTCCCAGTTTGATTTGTTATGGTTGCTAACTCTCAAGGTGCTGCAATGAGAAACAGGGAGAGATAGTACGTCATTCAGACCTTGCTATCACCAATCCACTATCTCTCTATTGTGCCAAGCAGTTACTGAAATGTAACTCAATTGTGTACTCCTGAGCCTGGCTCGATTGTTTTATTCAACCTGGATAGTTGCAGGCAGTGTCATTTATGTCCAATATAAATTAACGCAGGAGTTTGAAGTTTCTTGATGCCTGACTTAGTTCAGTGCTTTTAGATAATAAAATAATTTCAGTTCAGGTGATTCTGTTTATTCCAGATTAGTTTCCTGGACTTGTTTCACTCTGTGGTCAGGTGATCACTGTAGCTTCTTTGCTTCTTCCAATTTTAAAATCATTTTAGTCCACGAAGGTCTCAGGTATTAAAATTCAATGATGGACTTTGAAAGTTTTAACACTATTATGACAAATCTGTCTTGCGCTAATATCCCTATTTCTTCATGGCCACTGGTTGAAAATCCTGAAACTTCTTCCCCACAGTGGAATATCTCCGTCACATACAATGCATTGATTCAAGGAGAAAAGCTCACCACAGACTTCTCAAGGGTAACTAGAGATGGACAAAAAGAAAAGATGGCCTTGCCAATAAGGCCCAAATTTCCACAAGAAATATAAAAAAGAAAACAAATTTTATTCTGATTTTTTTTTCAAGTTTCAAATATTTGCAGGGCAAAGAGAAAATTCACGAATAAGTAGATATCCTGAAAATTAAGCCTGCAAATGCTAAGAATCTGAAATTAAAACAGAAGATTCCAAAACAACACAGCAGATTGTCCAATAGAGAGCGAAAGCACCAACAGGTTAACATTTTTGGGCAATGTCCTTCAGAGCAGATGTCATGGAAACCAGCTGCAAGTCTGCCGACAGTTCTCATGTTGCCCTTGGAAGAAGCTGTTGTCACGAGGACGGAATTCTGGGAAATGCAATGCCACATACACAGCAACTTCCTTCATCCAAGTTGCATTTGGACAGGTGGCAGAACAAGGTGGAGTCTTTTCAGAAAGAGAATTCCAGCCTGAGGACAGAGCTACTGGTGAGGTGATTTTGTCAAATCATATAACAGTGGGCTGTGATTGAGACTGGTCGTTTCCCTGGCTTCTTAAACAAAAAGAAACTTCTTTAGTGCTGCCTTCTGGAATAACTGTAAAAGTGAAGACATGGTGGGGCGGCAGGCAGTTTTTATTTTCATGCTTTGTCTATAATTTACCATTTTTTTTCCATGGTACCCTTAAGTAAAACCCATCAAAGCAGAAGCCAATAAAATAAAAAGAAGTCCTTGAAGTTTTAAAAAAAATTAAAACTTGAATTGAGACAAAGTACATGGCCTAAAGGAAAGTACCTTTTTTCTTTTCAAAACTCAGTCTTCAGACTAAGAATAATGGGCACATTAATGAAGTATATGTTAACAATCACCCTGTATAAACAGTTTTATATCAGTCTTACTTGAATGAGCTGGTGGTATGAAACAATTTACAAATGTTTAAACTAGAAACGTATAGGATCTGTTTTCAATTTTATTGTATTTATATACACCTCAATTAAATACACCCCCACCTTGAGTAATATACACTGCCCTCTTTCTTTCAGTCATTCAGTTATATAATATTCAGCCTTGATTATCTCCATCACACCATTTCTATTCACTTTACTTCCGTAGCATAAACTTGTGTGTTATAGACACTGCCACAATCGTTGACTGCATTCCTCCCTCATTGCCAAAAGTCGCTGTTATTTTACACCTCACTCTTGGTCATATATCCCCAAACTTAATGTAAACTTCTCCACTATAAAACAATCACAACCTCTGCTGTGTATATCATAATTAGCCTGTCTGAACCCCATCTTCAGTATCAACCTATCGAGTTATATAAGCTCAGGCTAGTTGAAAAACCTGTATTAACACGTCGCAACAATTTACAGTTCTGTCATGTCATTCACATGTAGGAAGTCATCTCAAACTAAGATACTATGTGAGACACCATACAAGTGCCAGTGGTTGATTGTAAGGTGAGAAGCAGGAGGGAAAAAAGGCTGGAGAGTTTAGGATAGGAAGGCTGTGGGTCAAAGAGGTTAACATCAAATAGCCTGAGCCACTAATATGGAGACTGTCATTGAAAAGTAGAGGATTCATGCAGCATGCAGGAGAAATCACGGAGTAAAGAGAAATCTAGCAGAGGGGCATAGGATACATGTGGCTAGCTGGCGGTGTGATGAGCACAGAGAGTAAACTGGTGTCAAAGGGAGAAAGGGTGCAGGCACAGGTATAATATGGTACAAGCATAAAATCAAAGTGGGTACAAAATCGATGGCATGGCAAATTAAAGTAAACTGGTATCAGACAAATACATGGTGTAGAGTGCATATGCCATGTAGGGAATCAGGATGTTATGAATGTCGTTCAATGGAGCTTAAGGTGCATGTTTTTGTTTGCTTTTGAGATGTGAACAGCTACTGATCCTAAATTACCCCCAGGAATACAGGTGAGCCTGTGAGTTCCCTTCCCTAAAAGAAATGGCAGACACAGTGATTTTCTGTGACAACTTGGAAACACTCATTTAAATTTTCCTCTTTTTAACAGATTTATTGAATTAAAATTCATTCAGTCATGACTTTTGGTGTGCTGGTGCAGTACCATAACTACTGTACTGCCGTGCCAAGTTGTCTTAAGCAAAAGGAGAGAAATGAGATATCAAATGTCAGAAAAGTGGAGAGTACATGTGAATTCACAATGGAGAGATTGGGGTTAAGACACAAACTGAAAATACAAGGGCCGAAGGCACTTAAGGCCTGAAGAAACTGCAAAGTTAGGGTGGGTCATGCACCTGGAGTGATTTCTAAGCCCGGACAAGAAGTTTGAAGTTGATTCACCAGGTTATAAAGTGTTCAGTGTGTTATAGCGTGATCAGTGGCATGTGGAGAAGATTTGGGATAGGGGAAGCACAGGCCTTTGCATGCAATTGGCTCCTACCTTGATCACACTGCATTCAACACGTCAGTGGCATATGCTTACATATTCACTTCACTGCAAAATACTTGGCTTTGGATTGAGAGCTGAGCTGACATAAATGGGTGGGCGTTACTAAAGTAGAAGGTTTCGTACAAATGCTTGAGCTATAGGACTATTAATAACGAAAATAAAACAAATGTAAAGCACAAAGGTAAACATTTGTAAGGAATTGTAGGGAATTCAGTATTAAAATCAGTGGTTACTTTGCTTTTAAACAGATCTTGTAATTTTTACAGTGTGCAAAATGTGCTGAACAGATCATTAGCAGAGTACAAAAGAAAAGGAAGCCACAGTCTCAATTGGTTGAATTGCAGAACATGCTATTCCCAATTTGAATGACCCATAACTCATTAATGATTTGGCTTAGCTGGCAATCTACTCATAATGGATCATTAATTACCCATAATAAAACTGATCCTACTGTTTTGGGCTCTCAGAAGAATTCTCAATAATGCAGTGAAAGATGTTTTATTACTCTGTAGCTTACCCTTTTACATTCTTTCCACCACCAGCAAAACAAGTGTGAGGTAATATTTGGGATCTAATTAAGCATTTTGATGTACCATAATCATGTTTGCAGCAAGTGAGTATGACTTCAGTGTGAACTGGGTGCAAGTTTTATTGGTGGAGCCAGCCTACCTATTTCCAAAACAAAACTTATACGTTCTCTCTTCCAGGAGGCTGGGTTCAGGCCCCATTTGCCACACTGTAACATCTCCGAACAGGTCAATTAAAAATATGTATATACTCACTCTTGAGTCAGCAGGGTGTGAAGCACAAACACTGGGCTGACAATTCAGGGCAGTTGTGAAAGTTTGGTGTGTTGTCAGAGGCTTTGGCTTTTGAATGAGATGTTAAACTAAATATTTGTTTGCCATCAGAGGTGGGATAATCCAGGTCACTATTATAAAGAAAAGAAATGGCAGGGTGCCATGGCCAATAATCATCCCTTGACCACCATTATGCCACAGTGGTTATAATTCAAAAGTATATGGTTGAATATAATGGATGGTATATGGCTCCCATATGTTGGCAAGCAGGACTTTGCACATTTGACAGTACTGCATGTGTTATTTTTGCTTCTGATACCTTAGGTTTTATGCCAGGTGGTAAACCCTGTTCCATCCATTTTTTAACTTGTAATGTTTAGATACAACTGAGTGGCACACTCGCAAGATTGAAATTGTCCCCATGCACACCACAATCCAGATCATTAATACAATGGCCTATCAGTGGGCATTTAAGAGGCAACTACTTTGCTACGGATGTGAATTCAAATAGTGGCCGGACCAGCTAAGGTCAGAAGTGACACAGCACCAGGTTATAGTCCAACAGGTTTATTTGAAATCACGAGCTTTTGGAGCACTGCTGCTTCGAAATTAACAAAGGGGCTGCCCTCCGAAAGCTTGTGATTTCATATAAACCTGTTGGACTGTAACCTGATGTTGTGTGACTTCTGTCTTTCCAGCCCAGTTCAACACTAGCACCTCCACATCAGAACAGGTAAGGACATCATTAGTCAACCAAATGGGCTTTTACAGCAATCAACAATGGTTTTTTTAGAATAGCTGTTAATTCTGGATTTACTGACTGAATTCAGATTTTGACATCTGCAGCAGTGAGATCAGATCCCATGTCCCCAGAGCATTAGCTTGGTTTCGGGATTTTCTGAACAATCTCATTACCATAAAGTCACACCTTCCCGTCACAAGCCAGCCTCCTGGCTGAAGGTGGGATAATTTGCTTTGATCGCCTATGAACGCAGTGATAGACTATCCTAGCCCTTATACATCTGCAGATGTTTGCTGCTGTGGTGTTGTGGAGCTGGTCCAGCAATGTAAAAGGATTGGAAGCCAGACGTCTTACAATACAGCCTGTTATTCGATGGTGAGGCGTCAGCGTTGGCTACTAGATTTGGGACTGTTTCGTTCAGCTCATAATAGGCAAGTTTCGTTTTGCGCATATGGGTGGATTTGTTTAAGTATTTCTCTTGGAGACAATGCACCAACTTGGTTTCAGGCCTCTTCAGTGTTACCCACAGAATCCTTGGAGCATCCTGCAGGCAAAGTGCCAGCTTCACAGGACACCTCCTGCACTTAGGACTACTTTTGAGTTTAAGTTAAACAGCTCCTTAAAGCAACAGAAGAACAACAGAACTGATGTTTGAAATCAGTTGTTCACTGATATCAGCAAAATCCATTACAGGAGGTTAATACAATGAGCCCTTTAATGTTAGCAGGTTTAAAGCAACAGCATTCCTATTTCTTGGATTTGAGTGCTCCTACTAACAATCAAGTAATTGTAAAGTATTTAATATTGTGGTATGTGATATTACAGGTCAATGGACACATTATATCAATTTGGACAGCTGTTAATAGTATAGAGTTGTCTAGTCCAATGCAATGCAGATCAACGGAGTACATTGCAGTTTGACATCCATTATGGTGCAAGAGTTAATTCATTAGAGCATAATTGTTGAACACGTTGCATGATAAAATACAAGATAATGCTATAGTGCTCATTAACCATTCTATAAATAATACAAAAGAATGCAGTTCATTGTAGTACAATGTAGTAGATTAACATAGCATGATACGTGCCAACTAAAAAGCAGTGCTACACAATACAACAGAGTATAAAATAATCAGAAAAATGGAAACCAGTAAAAATAATACAATAATGTAGCATAGTAGAAATATACTGTAATAGAGTACAAAATGATACATTACGTTAAATCATGGTATAATGCAATATATATACCACTTACAAGTTTCTCCATTTTGCATCCATAATGTTTTGTAACGGTCTCAATCACACCTTTATGTCCTGTGTCGCTCTTACCTAAATCACTTTGTCGGCCAAAAAAAGTCCTAGGACTCATTGCCAAAAGGCTTTGGAAGACTGCAGCCAAAAAGTCAGTAGCCTGCATCACTGCACCACTCAAATAAGTGTTAGCAATAAATAGAATCATTAGTTGGTATATGTTGTGAAGAAGAAAAATCGCTGGCAGAGATACAAGGCTGTACTTGAACCAGAGAGTTCTAATGAGATTAAACTGTTCCAGGTTCGCACTTGTGATTTATAGCAGCATGAGAGAAGGAAAATACCATCAGGCGGAACAACGCTTGGGGGTGAAATTGGTCAACGCAAGTAACGTAGAATAGGATAAAAGCAAATCAACGTACTCCAGCAGAAGTGTAAAATAAGTTGTCAGTTTGCTATCAACCCAATGTACTCGACTGACTTGGACAAATTTAACTATTCATTTCCTTCTTATAGAAGAGTCTCGGTGACCTGTCTTCTCACCATACCTCTCAATCACATTATGTTCAGAGACTTCTCTCATTGCCCCTTGAATCTGCTTTAATGAACTTACTCCACAAAATTCTTCAAGGAATTTCATTTTAATCACTGTCTTGCATTTTGTTACCTTTGGTAGCATGTGTAGTTGTATTCTCCATGTTATGCTGAAAGATCTGTCCCTTATTACACACTCTGTCTTAGTATCTTAGATACTCCGCTGCCTTTTAAGTTGTGCTCCATTATTAAGAACCTTATCTACAAACTTTTCCAGGTTTCATTTATTATGACAAGACATAGATTTTTTTCCACAGTACTTAATGGGACAGTGATTGCTCATTTTGGGCAGTGTTTTTTGATGGGGCAGGGTAGGAGGGCAAAAGGAGTAAGGTTTTAATATTGTGAAAGACAAGATTGGGATAGACACCAGGAAGTCTCTCAGTGGGTGATCAGTGGCTGAAAAAGAGTGGTGAGTGCAACCAGAATTCAAAGCCGATTTAAAAAGTATCAATCTGTTATAGTGAGGATGCACAAGGGCTGGTAGCTCTAGAAATGTGAAATCAAATAGAGTGAAGACACTTCTTCAACTTAACTTGTCTCGGGGATACATAAAATCCTTGGTTCCAAGGGCCATACAGCCATGAGTTTGGAGTGGATTTAGATATTTGCATATCCCATGGAATCCATTAGTTGGGATTAAATCAGTTTGCCATTAGTAATTTGAGTTGGAATGTTATTTACATTTATGAACTGTTTCAACTGCAGGTCTTGCATGGTACTCAGTGGTTTAGTGTAGTACCTATTGTTGTCCAGCCTGTTGCCAAAAATGCAGTGCGAAATGGGTAAGCTGGATTTGTTCTTTTAGCAAGACTGCCTGAAAGAATTGTTCATGAAACAAAGTACACGCTGTACAAAAATAATGAATAAAGAGGTTTGTCAAACAATATGGAGTTTGCAACGTGGATGCCTGGATTGTCATTCACAGTCTACTGACTGAAATAAGCTATTTCATCAGCTTCTTTTTAAACTGGGTAAATGTCATTGTCTGTTAATCACTTCCTGATGATCTTTATCTGGGCTGACAAAAGGACCATAGCTGTCTGGATGGGTAACATATCTGAGTGCTGTAGAACTGTACACTAGAAGTAGTTTGAGAGAAAATAAAATCAAGTCACAGTAGGTAGGTGTAATCAGCAGTGCTTTTTGCTTATGTTCCTGTTTGCAAGTGGAGTTCAGTCTTGCTTACTGCAATAATAATGGGTAGTTCCATTTGAGGTCTAATGAATATAAACCTAAGTTCATGCAGTATATTCTACCACATAGAACTGTCAGCTTTTTACTTTATCAACATACCTCAGTTAAAAGAATAAGACAGTTGATTGAAGGCTTGGATTTCTGATCGGTGTGATTTTAAAATAAGATCAGTTGGAAAATGCAAAACTCTGTATGTCAATTAATGACCAATGAGATAAAGAGGAAGAGGATCTCTTATATAAGTCACATGAAGAGTTGAGCACACTCACAGCTGATGTGCTAGGAATAGGGTTTAGACATAATCTTTTGGAATGTATTGACAATTTTCAGGAGGGTCACTTTCAATTTTTTTTAAAATCGTAGTGTTGTATGTTATTGCTTCAAGACAATGAGACAACAACAAAAAAAAGCCTTTGATCACTTATTCATCAAAGTGATGTTTTTATAATGACTAGAACGACTTCAATGCCTGTCAGTCAGGGCTTGATTTACCTATGTATTAGGTTTTCCGATAGTTTTGGGCCTGAAGCAAACATGTCACAGCACCTTTCAAGATCACTGGACAAATTACTTTACAGCCGCTAGAATATTTTTAAAATGCTGTCACTGTTGTAAGAAATGTGGCAACCAATTCATGAGCAGCCACCTCCTAAACAGAGCAAATTGATAAAGATCAGATTACCTGCTTTTGTGTCATTGATTGAAGAGTACATATTGACCAGGACACCAGGGATAACTTCTCTGTACTTTGAAATAATGTCATGGGATCTTTAATGTAAGCCTAGGTGGGCATTTGTTTAGCATTTCATCCAAAAGGCCTGGTCGTGCAGCACTCTCTCAGTTTTGCAGTGAAGTGCCAGTCATGACTTTTGTGCTTAAGTCCTGAGTTGGGACCTCACCCGAAAACTTTAAGACTTGGAGGCAAGGCCATTAAAGCAAGCAAATTGGGATTGTAGTACTTAATTCATAACTATAATTCTATCATCACTCTATTTTAATCCCCATTTAAATGCTATTCAAAATGTATTCTGTCAATTTAATAGTGGGCCAATAAACGTGATCAATCTCTCTGAACCAGTATTCACTTGCATGGTAGTCATAGAGTCATAGAGATGTACGGCATGGAAACATACCCTTTGGTCCAACTTGACAATGCCAGCCAGATATCCGAAATTATTCTAGTCCCATTTGCCAACACTTGGCCCATATCCCTCTAAACCCTTCCTATTCACGTACCCATCCAGACGATTTTGCAATTGTACCCGCATCCAACGTTTCCTCTGGCAGTTCATTCCATACACACACTACCTGCTGCGTGAACAAGTTGCCCCTTAGATCTCTTTTAAATCTTTCCCCTCTCACCTTAAAACTATGCCCTCTAGTTATGGATTTCCCTACCCTGGTGAAGTGAAATGAAGTGCGATGAATAAGTTCCATCGAGGAATCCAAGAAGGCATTAGATAATTATTTAAATAGAAACAAGACCCAAGAGTATGAGGAAAAGGCAAGGGAATAGCACTAAATGTTGATGTTCGTTTGGAGAGCCAGTGGGCCAATGGGCCAGACATGATGGGCTGAATGACTTCCTCCACCACACCCTCGTGAATAAGTGTCATAGTTTTATTTTGCATATCTTTCTGATAATCCGTTGAAGTAGAAACTCTCTTTGGAGTGCACCTAAGACGATGGGTTGCAGACCCTGATTGTAGACCTGTTATACTTCTGTTTAATCAGCTAAATTCTAGATGTTTAAAAGTCCCCATAAGGGCTTGATATTTCCTAATTGTAGACAGACCCCTATAATCTGCATCCCTAGTTCTGGACTGAGGGTGGCCGTTTCTTTTCCCTTCACTGAAAGCATGACGTTTCCCAGCTTCTTTATTCCAGTACCTTATTTTCACTAGCGCTCAGTGCTCTGTCCAGAGAAAACCCTGATGATTGTCTAACCACTTCATCCCAAGTAGGTCTATTTGTCTCAGTGTGTTCGCAGGTAAGAGGGCTCTTGTGACACAGTCTGAGCCAGGAGGCCTGGGTTCAAGTCCCACCTGCTCCAGAAGTGTGTAATAACATCTCTGAACAGATTGATGAGGAAAATTTCTATCTGCAGATAAGATACCCTAGTGGTGGTGAAGGGGTAGGAATTATAAATCTAATAAAGCAATAAAGGAGCTAAATGAAGAGGAAAGTGTTTTTACTAACACTAAGCTTGGTAACCTTGATGTGAGATAATTAAAAGAACCAGAGAGGAAAGATGGGAAGAGTTTTGTTTAATATTGAGACTTTTCTGAAAGGCAGTCTCTGGAAGGTGATGGAAGCAGATTTAATTGTAATTTTGAAGAAGAAATTGTTTACACATTGGGAAAAATGAAACTTGTAGATGTTTGGGGGGAAAAGACACTTTGAGCCCTGGTATTGGAGGGGACTGGTATATATTCAGCTGCAGCTCCCGAGAAAAAAAAGTATCAATTTGCAAATTCTGTATTGCCCTATTCAAATTCAGTTTGATAACTTAAACATTGAGAAAATTGAGCTAAATGAAGCCATTCTCAAGTGAAAAGGGGTTATGAGCATATAAAGTGTCTTTTTTTTGAATTAAAGAAAAATCACATGCCTCCGAAACCACCGCTGATTAACAGCTGCTGACTAAAGGCAATTGCTGTCCCAACGTAAATACCCACACTTCCCCCTGTTTGGAGGACAGCTCTGTGTAAATTTGGATAGTTCCTTTCTGACTATACTGTCATTGCGAAAAGACTTCCTCTGAATTTAACCATTCAAATATCACATGTTCATGATCCACAGAAACCCACTTTTGCATCTTAAAAGAGCTGAGTTTTGAATTCTACAATGAGAATTAATAAGACTTTATGAATCCACATTGTCCAGCACCAATCTCAAAGCTGAAATATTTCAATTAAAACATGGCAAGCTAATAGTGTTGGTTCAAATGTATTTGACATTACAGGCTTGAAGGGGTTAACAGAGAAGAAACTAAAATTTGCAGTTTTTGTGTTGCTTTAATCAGTAAATAAGGCAAAGATTTATAGGAAAACTGTTTGAGGGATGATTCCTGTCACAATACTCCCCATAATGTTTCTATTCAATATGTTCATTCACTTAAGTTCACCTGAGAGATCTTTTAACACAACAAAATCATATTTTTCCATTTTGTCATACAAAAATTGTATCATAGAGAGAGCAATAAAATCCTAACCAAATCTCTGCACAGGAGACATTGAGAAAACAATGTCCAATGGAAATGTACTTAGTAGAGAAATATTGCTGCTTTGCTTACTCACAGCAGCACAGCTTCTTCTGTATGTCTTTCCAAAGCTGCTGTCACCATCAGGAATATTTTCTTTAAATCACTAACAAAGAATTACCCATAAGTTTTAAGTCGTTTTCCTTATTTCTGTTTGACTTTTCTGTGGTGTCACTAGGACTTACTGAGTCCCGCAAGTGAGGCAGCTGAATAATGTACACATGGTTGTGTTAATATCATATCTCAAATGACCCATCTCAATTTAATGATTAACCATCAATAAATCAAGTTCAGTACTCTTACACCAAGAACTCCCAACCAGTATTTCTTTGTAACTTAATTAGAACTTATCAGCATTTTATTTTCTTCTTCCAATCTCTTTTTACCAATTTCCTCTCCCTCCAGATAGCAAGCGTGGTAGACTATCCTGTTGTGATCCCCCACTGAACCAGGCATTTGCAACTTGTGGCTTCAGAGTGACCTGCAGCTCTTATTAAAAGACTGGTGTGTGGCTCTCAACTGTAGGAGAATTCAATAATATCATGGCTAATCTTGTTGGTACCTTTAACTTTATTTTCCTGTACACGCTAACCCCACCTCCCTCTCCCCCCATAATCATTGACTCCTTTCTAGATTAAAAATCTGTCTAACATTGAATTCATTCAATGACTCAATGCACATTGCGATACAGAATTTCCAACATTAATGATTCTCAGAAAGAAGAAATTCTTCCTCATCTCCATCTTAAATGGGAGGTTGTGGTTTTTCCCTAATTGTCACCACTGGCACCTCATGGTTTCTGGCACCTCTACCACCAAATGGCTCAGAGTGAGGGCTATTTGAGGTCATTGATTGCCACCAGTGCTCTTTTGTCTATACCTTCCCTATGACCTGTCCAATGAATCAGCATTAGAGAGCTGAAAACGAAAAAATACTGGAGATCACAGTGGGTCAAGCAGCATCCATGGAGCGAAAGCAAGCTAACGATTCAAGTCTAGATGACTCTTCATCATTAAATAGGAGGCACTGTTCTTGGTTAACAAGATGGTACTTTACATGATAGCCACAAGTACATCCAACTTCATTACTCATCTGGTATAATTACTCAAACTCTGAAGAATTGTACAGAAAACATCTGCTCACTGCAAAGGATAATGTGGAATTCAATATCCCCATCCACAGACTCAGTGTGGAGAATGGGTGCAGCTCAATGTAATAGGAACTTCAACTCCTTCTGAACCATTACCTTATACAGCAGAGATTGCATGTTGTGAAATTATGTTTCTTACTTCCAAATTCATCCATAATCTTGACTGATCAAACCCTTTTTATTGGTAATTAAGTAGCTCGCTTTCTTCTCTTTAAGAAAAACCTTATTTACATTGTATTTGAGAGAAAGCAAAGTGAAACTACCAACTTCTTGTAAATACCCTAAAAGTGTTGTTGCAAGGTGGCTCTGAGTTGTTTTCATTATTATTGGCATTTGAGTAACAGCATTGCAGCCCTAGAAGAGTTGGTGAAAGAAAGAGCCAGAGACAGTTAACAGCATCTAGAAGACCAGGTGAAAGGAGCCCCAGAGACAGTCAGCATCATAGAGAAGAATGTATGTAAGTGTATGAAAAGAAGTGGCTAGTGAGGTACTTGGTGCATTGGCTTTAATTTTCCAAAACTCCCCAGTTTCATGAAAGTTCCCATTAGATTGGAACATAATGAATCTAACTCCTTTAAGGGATGTAAGACAGAAGCAGGAAACTACAGGTCAGTCACCTTTATATCTGACACGGAGGTGCCACTGTTGGACTAGGGTGAACAAAGCCAGAGTTCCTCCAGAATGGACTTCGAGATACACAACAACGCAGAATCGCCGAGCAGAAACCGCAAGCCAAGTTCTGTACACATGAAGATGGCCTCAACCTTGATCTTGGGTTCATGTCACGCTACATGTGTCCCCGCCACATTGTTCTGTACCTGTAAAACCTTCCTTACTGTCCTATTTTGACACCATCACCTTGTTAAATTGTTATGATCTGTCTGCCTTAATTAGTTTGTACAGTTTTGGATTTCTGTTACTTTGGTTAGATCCTTGGCATACGACTCTTATACCTATCATGTTATTCCAGTCATTTAGTTTGTCTCCAGCACCACCTTATTTTTAATTTTTTATAATTATCTCTCTGCCTCATTTAATCAGATTATAGGTCAGCCCTTCGCTTGTTGTTCAGCTGGTGACACTTTGGTCACTCCGTCTAACACTCTTGGTCACCTGCAGAAACTTATTTTTTGACACTCCACTCACACCAGTTATATGATCTTTTGATCTCTCTGCCCTTGATCTTTCTGCCTATAAACTCTGTGTCTGTGTGCTCTTCTCTCTCACTGCGCTTGATGTAGGGGCTGCACTCTGGAAGCTTGTGACTGTCGGACTATAACCGGGTGTCATGTGACTTCTTGCTTCATATCTGTCATAGGGGAAGATGTTTGGGGCTATTTTTAAAGAAATTATAACAGGGGGCACTTGAATAAGTTCAAGGTAATTTTGTGAAACAGAAATCGTGTTGACCAAAGAACTCAAATATGAGTTCTTTGAGGCAGTAACTCATATTGTGGATAAAGGGGAACTAGTGGATAATCTGTACCAAGATTTTTTTTTTCCTTTATTCATTAATGGGATGTGGGCATCACTGGCTAGGCAGCATTTATTGCCCAGAGGGCAGTTCAGGGTCCACCATGTTTCTGTGGGTCTGGAGCCACATGTAGGCCAGACCAGGTAAGGATGGTAGTTTCCTTCCCTAAAGGACAGTAGTGAACCAGATGGGCTTTTCCAACAATTGACAATGGATTCATGGTCATCAGTAGACTCACAACTCCAGGTATGTTATTGAATTTAAATTCCACCATCTGCCAAGGCCAGATTTGAACCTGGGTGCCCAGAACATTATCTGGGTCTCTGGATTAACACCCCAGCTATAATACCACTAGGCCATTGCTTCCCCCTTTGCAGAAGGTATTTGATAAAGTGTCAGATCAAGGGCTACTGTGGTATAGGAGGCAGCATATTGGCTTGGATAGAAGTTTGGTTAGTGGAGAGTAGGCATAAATGTTGATAAAAAAGAAAATGCTGGAGAAGCTCAGCAAGTTTGGCAGCATCTGTCCGGAGAGAAACAGAATTATTGTTTCAGGTCAGATATGACTCTCCAGTTTAACTTTACTAATGAGTGTCTTCATCATTCACTGTTTTTATTTCAGACTTCCAGCATCTGTGTTATTTTGCTTTTATTTGAGGTATGAATGGTTCCCTTCACGTTACTAAAATTTAATAAGTGGTGTGCTGCAAGGATCAATTCTGGGATGTCAAAAGTTTAAAATTTATATAAATGATTTAGATTGAGGAGCAGAAGCTGTTCTGGCCAATGATGTCCATGTCTGATGAAAATGCTTTTTAAAGAAAGGATCATTAGATCTGTAGATATGTCAGTGAGAGACTTCCTATTCCTTTGATTTTATGTTACTTTGCAAATGTGATCATTCATGTGCCGAGTGCGACCTTAATAATTACTGCCAGTTAGAAAATGCTTCCTTGGACATCCCAATGTGTGGGTGCAAAATTTATGCAAAATGTATAAAAATAAACAGCCATGTAAATATATGCACTTTAACTGATGGGAATTCACACGTTAGTGAGTGCAGAATCAAAGAACCACGGCAATTTGTGTCAATTTTTTGAGTTGAAATAAGATATTGCACCTTACAGTATTTCACAATAGCTCACATCACACATTTCCAAACAACTGTGTGATGTGCAATTCAGAATGGATATCACAAATTAACTGCACAGACAGCAGATCCTAAATCATCCAATGAAATATTTCATCAGTGTCATAATAATTTTTGTTAAAAAGCTGTTACTTTTGTTATGCACGCAGCATTTGGGTTATAAAACATTTATTTAAAATAGAGACACATCTTGATGGCTGACAAGATGACTAATGTGATGTTGCAATGGCGTGGGTTTCATGATGTAAGTGCTATAAAGAGATACTTCCAATATGACTGATGTTCCCAGGCTTTGTTGAGCTTTTGGAATAGACGGATGCTTAATTGGTGAAGCAAATAGACTGTGTGTATTGGTCTTGAGATCAGCTCATAGAAAGAGAGATGCAACATTTTATGCATCTGAAAGATGCATAACACACACACACACGCACACACACACATGTTCAAAGATCCAGAAGATAGCTTGAGTTAGCTCATGTCAACAGTCATTTTAGACATGGCTTTGTGGCTCCATGTAATTACATTTCAATGTCCTGTTGCATACTTCGAGTCTATATCTTTGATAAAGTAGGCGGGAAGCTGTTTGCACATCTGCAGGGGTTAATTGCCTCTGTTGCTCTTCATAGACTGTGCCTCCATGAAATGGAATGTGGTTTACAGAATTATGCAAATTGACAGCCCTGTTAATGTAAGTCAATGTCCCTTCATTTGAGTGTTGTCTTTTTGTTGCAAAAGTCTGAAATGTATATTCAAACAATGAAACTCAATATTTGATAGAGCATGTCTTCATGACACTAAATATGCATTGAAATATGGGAGCTAGACTCACCCAAATTAATATACAAATCAAAATTCATTTCTTTTTAAAATACTACACCATCTCCTTGCTGCTTGATGTTTGGTTGTCATATCCTAACATTTAGCCAAGGAAGATTTGCACAAGCCAATAATCAGACAGAGGTTTTGGTGTTCAAGGGTGGTCAGGAACATGTGTAGATTGGGAAATTCTGTGACCTTGCTGGCTTCCACCTGGACTGTACCTGTGTTCTTTTCAGACTTTCATTTCCTTCCTGAACATATGGTTAACAAAGGTTCTTTTACTTTAAGAATCCAAACATTTTGGGCACTACCAATCTAAATATTTTGCTGCTAAGTGAGGTTCCTGCTTGTCAAGCCTTCTTGTAAAATTGCTTCTGTTGTATTCAAATTCAGATATTGACGTTTTGTTTGCCAAGTGTGAGGCAGAGTCTTGCACAGTGTTGATCTTGCTCAGGCAACTAAGTCACACTTTTGCACTGTGGGGCGATGAGGCTGTTCTATGAGGAATTGTACATTAGAAATAGACCTACTTTCAAATGTTAGGCTTTTTGGACATGAAGACAACCAAAAGAGGTATACAAAACTGGTCAATGGCCATGAGACCCAGACTGCTTGCACCTACTGCCAATAAGTATGTGCAAGGAGAAAGGGTTTCTGCATCGCAAACCTGTAGCTGAGCCAGTGATCAGAAAGTCTGGAGTATGCAGTGCAATGAGTGCTCTCAGACCGCACACATAGTGCTAGCATTCACAGATGATCATTTGGAAAATGATTGTGTGAAGACTGGGACCTTGGACTACCAGAAGTACTTTCTTTAACGTGGCTCATGAATTCTTTGTAACTCAAGCGCTGATGGTGAGGACACTTAGAAGAAGACCCATGCATTCACCAACAGCATTACAGCTCATTCTGAAGCAGCACTTCACTGATATTGGAGACATTAGAGGTGCCAGCTCAATCTGGGCATCATCATCAGCTGTCATATGTTCTGTCACCCTAGAGCATGAACAGATGATGAGACCAGGGAGCCTTCAACAGATAACAGAGCTAGACTCAGTCAGTTTCACGAAGTATGTTGTCACTTGATTGTCTTCAGAAGAAAGATTACTTGACCCATAATGTTTGTTACTAAATATCATCTTTAGGTACTGCAGCCAAGGAAGAGAACAAAGACAGCTCTCTGGCTGCTTCAGTACAGCTTCAACTTTCTCTTCCTGTTGTTTGCTCTGTGACACAACTGGTACGTCATTCTTAAACTTTAGCTAAGTCCTCTGGACAGATACAGCTGTACTGGAGATGTCAGTGAGTGGCAAAAAATTCTGTGAAATGTCAGTAGTTTTCCATAGTATTATGATGAAAGAGTTTTTGTACAGTGAGGCAACAGAATAAAAAGGACGGGGCTGGATGAACACAGCAGGTCAAGCAGCATCATAGGAGCAGGAAAACTTGACGTTTCGGGCCTAAACCCTTCATCAGAAATGGGGGAGGGGAAGAGGGTTCTGAAATAAATAGGGAGAGAGGGGGAGGCGGATAGAGGATGGATAGAGGAGAGGATAGGTGGAGAGGAGGCAGACAAGTCGAAGAGGCGGAGATGGAGCCA
>JAHRHZ010000088.1:6338688-6375763 GCA_024137785.1 Ginglymostoma cirratum
GTGTTCACCCAGCCCCACACCTTTGTTGTCTATGAAGGATAGCAGTGTTTGGCCTGCTGTTGCATGTTGAGTAGCCAATGTAATAACAAACATTGCCAGATTGGTTTTTCCCAAATACATGTAAAGCAAAGCTATTCCTATTCTTGTATCAGAGATAAAAGGTACTGCAGATGCTGGAGAATCCGAGATAACAAGCATGGGGCTGGATGAACACAGCAGGTCAAGCAGCATCATAGGAGCAGGAAAACTTGACGAAGGGTTTAGGCCCGAAACGTCAAGTTTTCCTGCTCCTATGATGCTGCTTGACCTGCTGTGTTCATCCAGCCCCATGCTTGTTATCTCTATTCCTATTCTTGCCTATTATAGCTTCTATACTTTGCGTGCTGCTTAGTTGTGAGCTGAAGGAAATCATTTATGAATAATGGGAAAATAATCCTCCAATCTGTCCTAACTCCAACCCATTCCCCACTAGACTGTTGTAAATGTTTCCATGTATCAGAACAGACTTACCAACGTTTTCTCTGAGTGAACCAGCAATTTAAATGTGTACTTTTATCTTTTTTTTCTTTACTGAAATCTAGATCTAAAAATTTTAACAGCTCTTGGGATGTATGCATCAGTGGCTGGGCCTGTATTTGTTCTTCATCCATAATTGTCCTTCAGCATGTGGTGGTGACCCAACTTTTTGAACAGTTCATGTAGTATGACGCTCAGAGTGCTTTAAGGGAAGAGATTCCAGGATATTTTGTCATTGACTCTGAATGACCAGTAACATCGCTCAAAGCCAGGATAGTGTGTGGCTTGAAGGGGACCTTGCAGTGGTGGCATTCCCATGAGTCTGCATGTTCCCTTAGGCAGTTTAGGTTACAAAATTTAATAGTTTGGTCACTATCAAACATTGCACAGCTTCTGTTGATTAACTGATTCAAACACTCAATTGCTGTTCCCTTAAGCTTTAACACTGGAAAATCTCAGATCACTATAATAATGAAACACCATTTAAATTTGTGGAAATGAATGATTTTTAACTCATAGAAAAACCTTTTTCCTCCGATTTTGCATTATTAGTTATTGATTAACAAGCAGGGTCAAAGTGTAGGACAGTAAATGGTCCAACGTCACTATGCAGGGAGCAAAGTTTTCTCAGTTGTTCACTCTGAACAAGAGATTACAGCTCCAGTAATGACTGGGGGAGGGAAATACATATACAGATCAAATACCTACAGATGTGCTGACTCCCCTAGTGGTATTGAAGCCTCCTCTTGTGACAAATGGATTTTGGATTCAGCCCAAAATCCGTCACCGTAAGTCTCATCTCAATTATGAATTAAACATCTGCATTGAGGTGCTTAAAACTTAATTCAAAGGTTGGCATCAATTTAAACAACTGGTAGTACACATTAAAACTTCTGAATTTACACTCACCTCTTCCTTTCTCTAATCCATATGCTTCCCACCATAAAATTTGTAATTCACTCTATTGCTATTGACTCAGGTCCAACCGCTTCCATTCTTCTGTATTCTTGTCCTTTGCAGATTATAGATAAACATGCACACCTCTCTATAGTTTTATAATATAATAAATGTTTGAATAATTTAGAATTACTACCTATGTAAACAAATACTAGCTCTTGTTTAAAAATGATTGGGTTATCAATAACTAATACTAATGTAACAAAATAATTTGTTCTGCTCCTTCATGACTTATTCAATCCACTGATTTGCATTCGTTTGAGTGGACAATTGGATTTGCTCGCCAGCACAAACAGGGAAACTTGAAGTAAATGTTGAGCTAGAATAGCCATTGTGTAAATGTTGATCAATTCTTTCAAAGAACTGATCTGACACTGAATTATACAAAAGGCCATCGAAATTGAGTTAATTTCATGACGTGTTCAAGTTTATTGCAGAGCCATAGAGTCATAAGAGCATAATAATTAGGATCAGGAATAGGCCATCTGGCCCCTCGAGCCTGCTGTGCCATTCAGTAAGATGACAGCTGATCTTTTCATGGATTCAGCTCCACTTTCCTGCCCATTCACCTTAACCCTTAACTCCTTTTCTGTTCAAAAATCTATCCATCTTTGCCTTAAAAACATTCAACAAGGTAGCATCAACTGCTTCACTGGGCAGGGAATTCCATAGATTCACAACCCTTTTGGAGAAGAAGTTCCTCCTCAACTCAGTCCTAAATCTGTTCCCCCTTATTTTGAGGGTATACCCCTTTAGCTTTAGTTTCACCTGCCAGTGGAAACACCCTCCCACCTTCTATCTTATGAATTCCCTTCATAATTTTATATTTTTCTCTTTGGCCCCCCCCTCATTCTTCCAAATTTCAATGAGTATAGTCCCTGTCTACTCAACCTTTCCTCATGAGCCAACCCTCTCAATTCTGGAATCCACCTAATGAACCTCCTCTGCACCCCCTCCAGTGCCAGTACATCCTTTCTCCAGCAAGGAGACCAAAACGGTACACAGTACTCCAGGTGTGGTCTCACCAGCACCAGAGCTGCAGTATAACCTCCCTGCTTTTAAACTCAATCCCTGTAGCATCGAAGGACAATATACCATTTGCCTTCTTAATCACCTGCTGCACCTGCAAACCAATCTTTTGTGATTCGTGCACAAGGACACGCAGGTTCCTCATACAGCATGGAAACAGACCCTTCGGTCCAACTAGTTCATGCCATCCATAATCCCAAACTAAACTAGTCCCACCTGCCTGCCCATATTCCTGTAAACATTTCTTATTCATATACTTATCTAAATGTCTTTGAAATGTAACTGTACCAGTATCCACCACTTCCTCTGGAAGTTCTGCAGACAAACCACAATCTGTGTAAAAAAAATGCTCCTCGTGTCTTTTTTAAATATTTCTCCTCTCACCCTAAAAATATGTCCTCTAGTCTTGAAATCCCTCACCCTAGGGAAATGATACCTAATGACACCTTATCTATACTCCTCATGATTTTATAAACCTCTATAAGGTCACCCCTCAACCTCCTATGTTCCAGTGAAAAAACTCCCAGCTTATATAGCCTCCCCTATAACTTAAACACTCTATTTCTGGCAATGTCTTGGTAAATCTCTTCTGAACCCTCTCCAGCTTAATAACATCCTTCCTATAACAGTGTCTACCAACAGTGGCTCAGGCATATTATATCTGACGCAAAAGTGCTTGATACTCTATTTGGGTGACAAAATTCACGGAAATATGCCACTTCCCAGCACTAATATTCTTCAGCCCGCCGAGTAACAAACCAGCTAGATTTTATTACTGTACCATCATTTAGTTGTTTTTAGTGGAGCATATTTATCTTTTTGTAAGGTTCTTTTGAAAAAGACTGGATAGTTTCTTGGCTACATGCAAGAATTACAATCAGGCAGGAGTCAGTATGTATTGTCTGTTAAACTAAATTGGCTGCATGATTAACACTTGTCGGCAAAAACCTGCACAGCCTTTTAGTACACAAGCTCTTGAAATATGTAACAACACTCATCACTGTGAGGGAACATTGAATATATACAATAGCTAATACCTACTCACCAACGTCGTTGCCTTGATCAGATTGATTTTCTTATATAAGTAAGAGATTTGAGGATGCAAGTCCAATAATAAAGGAGGTATCAATAATAAAGGGAATACTCCTTACTAAATGAATACTATTTGCCTGGAGTTGATCTATATACACTGAGCGTAGGCAGAAGATTCTTCAGGTATGTAATTGTTTATATATAGGGGAGGTGATGGCCTAGCGGTATTGTTAGGGTGGCATGGTGGCTTAGTGGTTAACACTGCTGCCTCACAGCACCGGGGACCTGGGTTTGATTCCACTCTTGGTTGACTGTCTGTGTGGAGTTTGCACATTCTCCCTGTGTGTGTGCAGGGTTCCTCTGGGTGTTTTGGTTTCCTCCCACAGTCCAAAGATTTGCAGGTTAGGTGGATTGGCCATGCTAAATTGCCCATAGTGTTCAGGGGTGTGTAGAATAGGTGGGTTATAGGGGGATGGGTCTGGGTGGGATGCTCTGAGGGTCGATTGTGGAGTTGTTGGGCTAAAGGGCCTGTTTCCACACAGTAGGGATTCTGTGATCTATGTACAATCTGGCAACAAATATAAAGTCTCCAGCAACATTTCAATAATGCAAGTACCATGGTGAAAGAGATGTGCTGCCCACTCCATTAACCTGTGGTTCATCCAAGTTAAACGTAGAAATTTCCTTGTCTTATTAATGGCAATTTAAAATAATTATTATAGCATAGATTGAAAGGACACTGAAGACTGTTCACTCCAGAATTACCCTTCCTCTTATATCTGTTCAGTGTGCAATTAGAATTCTACAGAATAATGAGTGATTCTCACTTCAGTCTACAGTTTGAGAGCCAACACCAATAACGCACTCTTGGAAAAGATCTTGAATTCGGTTATCACTGTTGTTCACTATGCAGCAGGTCGGATTCAGGATTAACATTAGCAACTAATTATTCAGCAATTCAGAGTGGCCTAGCATACCGTTGCATTTCACATTGCTAACTTCCCAACCCATCCAGCAAATGTAAACCAGCACTTTTAGGAGTGTCCCCTGAATTGATGACAAGCTAATTCGAATCACAGAATTGTTACTACACTGAAGGAGGCTATTTGGCCCATCCTATCTGCCCTAACTTTTCTCATGAGCATCATTATCTTGTGCCAATTTCCTGCTTTATCCCCATGGCCTTGCACAGTATTTCCACCAAACAATCATCCAGTACCTTGTTGAATACTCCAGTTGAACCTGCCTCTACCAGATTTTCAGGCAGTGTATTACGTACCTTAAATGAATGAAGAAGTGTTCTCTCACAACACCCTTGTATCTTTTGCACACCATTTTCAACTGGATAATCAGTCCAATGCTTAAGTAAAAATCTATTAGGGTTTAGTGTCTGGAATGAGATTTTAACTTAAAGGTGCTGCAAGTTCCACAAGAAATAGCTAAAAAAAACCCTCCGGCTCCTCTGAAGCTGCTTGACCTGCTGTGTTCATCCAGCTTTACACCTTGTTATCTCAGATTCTCCAGCATCTGCAGTTCCCACTGTCTCTGAACCAATTCAAATGAGTCTGAATTAAGAATAAATGTTCTCTGTTAGTCTAGTTAAAACACCTATTACCATATGTTTTGGAAACAAATAAATTACCTTCAAAGCTGGGGCAGCTTTTCACTGGTGTTGACATTATGTAATCATTATATTAAGTTTGTAGAAATGGTTGTTGGAGATTTGTGTCTTGTGGCAACAGTGATGGTATTAGAGTCTTCATGTGAATACTGTCTGACAGACTGTTTCATTTTCACTACAAGCGGAACAAAGACTAATTGCTCAATTTCCAGTTTTATGCAGTCATTTGGTTTTTTTGCCCCACCTTTGGTTATTTCAGAGGCAGCTGAATCCACCGCAACTTTCTGCCAAAACCCAGAGGTGTGTGGAAAGACGTAATGTCCCTTCTGACAAAATACCACAAGCAGCTACATTGCCAGATGCCTGACAGTGGAACAGAGGTTCCAACAGTTTCGATTTCCAACTAAAATAAACATTTTTTCTGTTGGTCACAGGAGATAAAGGCAATCTCTCTACAGTGAGAGATTGCAAGAATCTTCACCCTGCATCTCCCTACATTACAAGTTATGAATAAGAGGGTAAATAATATAAAGACCTAAAGTAAAATTGGTGTTGGGGAGTCAGATGGGAAGAAACAGAAAGTACAATGCTGCAGATTGTGACATTTCTCTTGAAGCAACTAGGCATTTAGATGCAAATTGACTGACAGTTAGAGGGAGTAAGTAAGCTTCTGTTCTTGGATTGCTATTGGCAGCTATATCTCATCAGCAAAACCTGCAAGAAAGAGATTTATTCCACATTCTTCCAGTTCTGGCCTCTTATGACTCCCCTACTTCCATAAGGCCACCATTGCACCAAACCATCAACCATTTAGGTCTTAAACCTTTGCTCTGCCTCTAATCCATGCTGGATTGTAACAAGACATTGTAGGAGAACTAAGCTTCTAACCTCTGGTTTGTTGTGTTTCTTAGAAATGTTTGCTATTGGTGGTAAATGCTCAACTGTTGAATTGGGCAGAATCTTCCCAGCCCTGAAGGATGTGGGTAGTGGTGGGAAAGTTGGAGAAACCACGTGAGATGGCCAGCAAGGAGCTTCTCAACATCGAAAGCAAAAACTCCCCCTTGTCAACCAAGGGTTGAATGGCATGATAAGATTCTTGCTAGTGAGTGACCAGTGGCCTATTTACATGCATTAACTTGCATTAACATCTCACCATTGGTTAATCTCGCCTTGATATGATGTAGTTTCTCATTCTCACGCTCACCAAATTGAAACTAGATAGTGACAATTTCCAACATGAAAATCAGAGCAGAGCCAGGTGACTCCAGCTTGCTCCTCCAGACCTCTGTTAAGGAGACTTGGCAGTAATATCTTAGGGCACTTCACATGGGCAGTGTCTGCATGCACCCTCCATCCACAGATGTTGGCATGCAACATATATCTGCCTCATTGCAACACTGTGGTCTGTCTTGAATCCACTTACTATACTGTTCTGCACTTCAGTGTTGCACTTTGGAACACACTGGCTACATTTATTGCAGCGCTGCTGCCAGGGCACTGAACATAGGGACAGGCATTGAATGCACAGCATGGACAAGTTGGACCGAAGGGTTTGTTTCCATGCTATACTACTCTATGACTGTATGACCAAGGTGCATCTCTGGGATCCTCACTTGCTCTATTAGCACTCACCCACTTGGTGCGTAATTTAATACTCACAGCATCTCTGCCTTACCTTGTCTTTTTGCACTTTGCCCCCTTCAACTACAGATTAAAAGCCTCTATCCTGACTTGCATTGGTTTCCAGCAGTGATCTGACAAGCGGCTGGACATGTTGTTCTCACTCTCGTCTGTCATGTGCCAACTGCAGTTGTATCAAATGAGCGGCCAATTCTCAAAGTCTAAGGGAGTAGTCCTCAGTCAAGGAGTCCCTGCACAGTAAGTTAAGGGCAGCCTCCAATATCAGTCCAGCTTAGGGACAGACAGTCTGTTGTTTGGGCTGGTTAAAGTCAGGGGGTTTCGTGCCTCTACAGTCCAGGGAATAGGTCATGTTCAGCCCTGTGAGTCCAGTGCATCCAGTCCAGGGAGTTGCGGTAAGTCAGTCAGGGAACTGTGCAAAGATCAGACATGAGTCTGGTCACTCATCAGTCAGGGCTGTCCAGCTGAGTGGGTCAAGGGCATAGGGGTTTCAGCCACCAGTATTAAAGGAAGTTTATGAGGGCTCACTACTGCAGATGGGATGCTGGGGAAATCGATTGTGGGGATTGGGGAAGCATTATTGGTTGCAGAGGGAATAATAATTGTGAAGAGGGCAACTCAGTGTATGAGAGGGAGGAAGTCATGGAAGGTGAAGGGGTAATGTAGGAGGCAGTCACTGACAGTCAGCATTCCTCTGATTTCGATGGGAAGACAATGGGCTACTATATCTGGCATGTTGACTTGAAATTCCTGGAGCCAAGGGAGCAAGGTAGGTAGATGAAGAGCTAGATAGACAGGTTGGGTGGAAACATTGGGAAAATTCAAAGCCAGTGAGGTTAAAGGGGAAGGTTGAAGTGGATACGTGCTCTTAGGGGTTCACCCAGGGGAAGAGGCTGAGCCTCAGCTTCATTATGTAAGGAGCAATTGCTGTTTCATTCCGTTGTGCTACAAATATCATGTGTGCATTGGGGCTGGAAATGGCTGCAAACCCACCCAGAGTTAGAATGTTGATAGTGATGGTAATGCCATTGAATGTCAAGGGTGATGGTTGCATTCTTTCTTGCTTGAGATGGTTATTTTTGTGTGGCATAAACATTACCTGTCAATTATGAGCCCAAGCCTGGATGGTGTTGAGGTCTTTCTGCAATTGAACATTGACTGCTTCAGTATGTGAGCCGTGAATGGTGCTGAACATTGTGCAATCATCAACAAACATCCCCACTTCTGTGTAATGATGGAGGGAAGGTCATTATGAGGCAGCTGAAGATGGTTGTGCCTAGGACACTACCCTGTGGAACTCCTGCAGAGAAGCCCTGGAGCTGAGATGACTGACCCTCACTAACCATGACCATCTTCCTATGTGTCAGGTATGACTCCAACCTGTAGAGAGTTTTACCCTGATTCCTATTGATTCGAGTTTTGCTAGGGCTCCTTGATGCTACACTTGGTCAAATGTAGCCTTGACATCAAGTGCAGTCTTATTTACTTGCTTTGGAGTTTAACTCATTTGTTGATGTTTGAACTAAGTCTGTAAGGAGGTCAAGAGTTGGGTGACTCTGGAAGGACCCAAACTGGGCATCACAGAGCGGGTTATTCCTGGACAGGGGGTGTTGCTTGATAGCACTGTAGATGACATCTTCCATTGCTTTACTGATGATCGACGCTAGATTGATGGGGCAGTATTTGGTTGGGTTGGATTTGTCCTGCTTTTTGTGTACAGGACATACCTGGGCAATTTTCCACATGGTTGAGTGAATGCCAGTGTTGTAACTGTACTGGAACAACTTGGCTAGGGGAGTGGTATGTTCTGGAGTACAAGTCTTCAGTATTATTGTCAAATGTTGTCAGGGCCCATAGCCTTTGCAGTATCCAGTGCATTCATTTTTTGATGTCAAATGGTATAAATCAAATTGACTAAAGATTGGTAACTGTGATACTGGGGATCTCCAGAGGAGGCTGAGGTAAATTATCCACTCTGCACTTGTGACTGAAGATTGTTGCAAATGCTTCAGCTTCATCTTTTGCTTTGCACAGAAGTGGTAATAAAATAGATTTCATCATTTCTTGATTGGTTTGGATCTGCCATGTCTCATGATGGATTCTTTTCTCAATTAAGTAAAAAATTGATGTTACTACGTAGATGCCTATTCTATCATAGAATCCCTACAGTGTGGAAGCAGGCCGTTCGGCCCATCAAGTCCACACTGACACCCTCCCATCAAGACCATCCCTCCCATACCCACCTCCCTACCCTACTCCTGCATTTCCTATGGCTAACCCACCTAGCCTGCACACTATGGCCAATCACCTAACCTGCCTATCTTTGGACTGCAGGAGGAAACCAGAGCACACCCACACAGACACATGGAGAATGTGCAAACTCTACACAGACAGTCGCCCAAAGGTGGAATCAACCCTGGGTCCCTGGTGTTTTAACCACTGAGCCACTGTACCGCCTGCTATTTTTCAGGAGCCACTGTACCATCTGTTGTTTATCAGGAATGGGGGAGAGGGGGGTGAGGTGATGAACAGACAAGAGTTAAATTTCAAAGTTACATAACACAATTTGAATGGATAGCTTTCATTTAATATGCTGTATGAAATTTGATTTCCTCAAAGTGACAAGGTGAAGGGCGATAATGGTAGGGAGTGGCAGTAGTCTGAGGGAGTATCAAGCATGCTGAGGTCAGGTACATCAATTTAGAGTAAAATTCAGTCACTCTGCTCTCAAAATGTAATTGAGCCTCAACCTCTTAAAAGCCTCCTCACTGCAAGGGTACCCATGCCTTTTCTGTCATGAGCTCTACAAATACCTACCGTAACCCTCAGGAGCCATAAATAAATGTTAAATTAGTACTTGTACTGATATATATGTATATCCAGTAGCCACTATCAAATGATCGGGGATGTTCTAATTAGGAATTGTCCACCAGTAAAACAGCAACACTCAAGTCAGTCTTTCACAGTTCATCTTTTGAATAACAGGTTGAACTACAGCTCTGCCCTCCTCACAGATGGACATTAAATATGCCATGGAACTATCCAAAGAAGAGCAGGAATGTTCTCCTGGTCTCCTGACTAATATGTATCTCTTGACCTATATTAACAAAACAGATCATCTGCTTATTTAACTCTTTGCCATTGTGGAGCTTTACTGTGTAAAAATTGGCTACCATGTTCTATTTTTTTACAGCAGTGATTGCCTCCCTGTTGTTCTGAAACATTTCGGAACATTCTTTGGTAATGAAATGCTGTTTAAAAAGGGAAGGTCTTTGATAAGATCAGAAAATGAGACATATATACAGACACAGATGACATTAGATATTGGATTGGAAATGAAAGATGTTGATCTATATACGTTAATAGACTTTGTCTTTATAAATTTGCGCAGATGTTCATCAAGCAGAAATGTCAATTTGAAACAAAATCTGATCTCTTTTGAAAGGATTCTAATAAAAATAATTGCCTTAGAGTTCATCACTTTCAGTATATGGATTACTTAGTGAGATCACATGAATATCATGGAATGTTAGACAGAAAAAGAATCGAGAGAAACTGTCTCAATGAGAGATTGATTTCCAACAATATCGAGTTGATAAATGTCAGTCGCAATAATTTGGAGTGGCGGTGTAACCCCAATCCCAACAACAACCTAATGCAATGGCTTCACATCAATCCTAACAAACCAGCAATTAGCTCTAAATATAACAGCATGAGGTGGCCCCACACCAACCAGGACAGTAATGTACCAAAACAATTTGGCGGTGGTTGACTCTATGTCTAAGGCTATCTGATGTAAATGCTACCAACAAAATTGAGAGATTGCAGTGTGAGATTGACTGTTAAACTTAATACCTGTGATATTGGATCATTACTGTTTATTAATTGAGTGAATGTCACTTAAACACATTTACAGTAATTGCCTGTTCTCTAAATCCAAGGAGATTGCTGTAGAGTGGAAGTTATTCTATGTACTACATAAGGGAAGACAAATGTTATGGTTACCAACCTTGGCTTTGTTTAAAAGCTTGTCAACAACAAAGTGTGTCATATTCTAAAGTCGCATTGCTGGCTCTAACATTACAGCAGACTCTGCAGTCTATGATCCACATCATTTTAATGAAAGGTAAGCTGCTGCACACTCAAGAGTGTTGCACATTTATTGCTATTGCATTCACTGCTACACTAGCATTACGTTCAGAAGATGCACAAGAACTCGAAGGGTTGGCTCATGAAACCAAATGAAATTCCTCATGATTTGCAGCTCTATCACACTGCGATCTACAAGAGGCTGACAGTGCATAGGGAGATTGGTTTATGGGAAAGTTGAAGAATCAGTTTTAGACAATAGCTGTCTATTTTAATAGAACTTGCACTGACCCTCAATTTTACATTTAGCATGCCAGGAAGGTATATTTTGGTACAAATAAATGTCTACTTTCACAGAAGTTGGAATCATAGAATCATTCAGCCCAGAAACGGGTCCTTTGGCCCATTTTATCTGTGCCAGCTTTCAAAAGCTTAACAATTCGGAGTACCCCATCTGAGACCAGAGTAAGTTGAGGAACCTTGCCTGAGGACTGGCCACAGCATTTTAAGTGATAGTAGTGCCACTCAATTCTTAAATAGCAAATTCCTTGTTTTAAGACTGTAACACCGAGCTCTGTCTGATTTGACCCACTCGCCTGCTCTTTCCCTATGACATTGCATGTTTTCTCTGAAAGTATTTGATATTCCTTCATTTGAGACAATTATCAGTGTCTTCCTAACTTGAAAGTAACGGAAGAGCACTCGCCTCTATTTAGAAGGGTGAGAGGTGATGTGAGTGGAACTAGAAGGAAGTTTTCCCCTAACGGGAAATTTAGAACTAGATATTACAGTGTTCTAGAAAGGAGAAAACATTGTCTTTTCTGCAGTGTGGGACATAATCCATAGGAGATAGCTTTCTGCTAAGAGAATGGTATAGCCAGCCAATCACTATTTCTGTAGCCACCAGCGATCAAAGTCTAATTTGGTTTTACTTTCCTCTGTCTCTTTCCAGTGTTGCTGTTTGAGATTCTGTTGGTACCATTAGGTGTTATGTTCCAAGTGTCCTTTCCAAACAGCCCTTTAACTCCGCAGTCATGTTTTGGCTAGAGTCATAGAGATATGCAGCATGGGAATAGGCTCTTTGGTCCAACTAATCAATGCTGACCAGATATCCTAAATAAATCAAGTCCCATTTGCCAGCATTTGGTCCATATCCCTCTAAACTCTTCCTATTCATGTACCCATCCAAATGCCTTCCAAATGTTTTGAATGTCCCAGCCTCCACCACTTCCTTTGTTAGCTCATTCCATACATACACCACCCTCTGCGTGAAAAGTTTCCCCTTAGCTCCCTTTTAAATCTTTTCCCTCTCAACTTAAACTTATGCCCTCTAGTTTTGGACCCCCATAACTGAGGGAAAAGATCTTGTCCATTCACCCTATTCATGCCCTCATGATTTTATAAACCTAAGATCACTCCTCAGCCCCTGACGCTCCAGGGAATATAGCTCTAGCCTGTTCAGCCTCTCACCATAGCTCAAACTCTACAACCTGGCAACATCCTGGTAAATCTTTTCTGAACCCTTTCAAGCTTCATACTATCCGTCCCATAGCAGGGAGACCAGAAGTGCATGCAGTATTCAAATAGTAAACTAACCAATATCCTGTACAACCACAACATGAGTTCCCAACTCCTGTACTCAATGCACTGACCAATAAAGGCAGACATACCAAATATAACAAGGTGCAGAGCTGGATGAACACAGCAGGCCAAGTAGCATCAGAGGAGCAGGAAAGCTGACGTTTCGGATCTAGACCCTTCTGCTTTCTTCACTATCCTATCTACCTGTGACTCAACTTTCAAGGAGCTATGAACTTGCACTCCAAGAAATCTTTGTTCAGCAACACTCCCCAGGACCTTACCAGTAAGTGTATAATTCCTGCCCTGATTTGCCTTTCCAAAATGCAGCTCATCACATTTATCTAAATTTAACTCCATCTACTACTCCTCAGCCCATTGGCCTATCTGATCAAGGTCCCATTGTACATTGAGGTAACTTTCATCGCTGTTCACTACACCTCCTATTTTGGTGTCATCTGCAAACTTACTAACCATACCTCCTATGTTCACATTCAAATCATTTATATAAATGACAAAAAGCAGTGGACCCAACACTGATCCTTGTGGCACACACCGCTGGTCACAAGCCTCCGCTCTGAAAATCAAACCCCCATCACCACCTTCTGTCTCCTACCTTTGAGCCAGTTCTGTATCCAAATGGCTAGTTCTCCCTGTATTCAATGTGATCCAACCTTGCTAACCAGTCTACCATGAGGAACCTCGTTGAATACCTTACTGAAGTCCATATAGATAATGTTCACTGCTCTGTGCTCATCAATCATCTTCGTTGCTTCTTCAAAAGACTCAATCAGGTTAGTGAGACGAGATGTCCTTTCTATAAAAACAACACAAGCTGCAATTAAAAGTTCAATGTGTTTGCAATTAATTTGTGGTCTTGATTCATCACCATGATAATGCTGAGTCATCGAGTATGCTCAAGTCAGAGTTCAACAGATTTTAGGATACTTAAGCAATGTGAAGATAGTGTGGGAAGATGTAACTAATGTAGAGGATCTACCATGATCTTATTGGATGGTGCAATCTGCTAGCGAGCCTGTCTGACTTCCTACTCCTTCACAAATTTCTGGTTTCTATAAGATGATGAGGGGTATGGACAGTGTGTGGATACAAAGCAGCTGTTCCCCTTGTATTTTTTCATTATTCATTCATGGGATGAGGGCATCATTGATGAGGCAGCATTTATTGCCCATTCCTAATTGCCCAGGATGAAGTTAAGAGTCAACCACATTGCTGTGGGTCTGGAGTCACATGTCAGCCAGACCAGGATGGCAGTTTCCTAAAGAACATTAGTGAACCAAATGTGTTTTCCCGACAATCGACAGTGGATTCACGGTCATCATTAGATTCTTAATTCCAGGTACTTATTGACTTGAAATTCCACCATCTGCTGTGGCGGAATTCAAACCTGGGTCCCCAGAATGTAGAAGAGTCATGAACAAGGGGGCACATCTTTAAAGTGAAAGGCAGGAGGTTCGGAAGGGTTTTGAGGAAATAATTTTTCACCCAGAGGGTGGTGGGAGTCTGGACTGCTGTGTCTGGGAGGGTAGATAAGGCAAGTAACCTTTAATACATACTTGGATAAGCACTTGAAATACCAATAACATTCAAGGCTATAGGCTTAGTGTGGGAAAATGGGACAATTGTAGGCAGTCGTGTATTTTTTGGCGGTGCGGACTTGATGAGCCAAAGATGATTCTATGCTTCTAAATTTGTTTGAGCCTTGGAAGATGTATCTAGTTGAACAGATAAAGGGAATCAGGAGATGTAGGATACCTGGATACCCGAAAGGTATTTGGTAAGGTGCCATACGAAAGGTTAATAAGTAAGATAAGAGTTCATGAACTTGGGGATAATAAATTCTATTTTAGAGGATTGGTTAAAGGACATGAGGCAAAACATAGGAAAAAAAGAGACATGTTTAAGTTGACAGGTTGTATCAGGTGCAGTGCTGTAAACATCAGGGCCTTCAGCTGTGTAAAATCTATTATTAATCATTAGCTGACAGTGAACATTGTGTCTAAGTTTGTTGATAATCCGAAGCTTGGGGGAAAGGTAAACTGTGGGACATCACAGGGAGACTGTAAAGATACACAGGCAGGTTAAGTGAGTCTTTTTGTTATTCATTCCTGGGATGAGGGCCTTGCTGGCTAGGCCCGCATTTATGGTGCATCTTTATTTGCCCAGAGGGCAGTTAAGAGTCAATTAATTTGCTGTGGGTCTGGAGTTACTTGAAGGCCAAACCAGGTAAGGACAGAAATTTCCTTCCCTAAAGGACAGTAGTGAGCCAGATGGATGTTTCCTGTCAGTTGACAACAGACTCATGGTCATCATTAGACTCTTAATTCCAGATTTTCTTTGAATTCAAATTCTACCATCTGCCATGGTGGGATTCAAACCTGGATCCCCAGAACATTATCTGGATCTCTGGATTAACAGTCCAGCGAAAATACCACTAGGCCATCACCGCCCAACAATTTGACTGATGGCTTATAATATGTGAAAGTGTGAAGTCATTAATTTTTGCCATCAGAATAAAAAAGACAGATTATGTTTTAGAATATTCTGTGTTGATTTTCAGAGAGAGTTGGATGCGCCCATTCCCCAAAACATGGCATGCAGGTACAGGAAACCACTAGTAAGACAATTGGCTTGTTAGTGTTCATTAGATGGCAACTGGAATATAGGAATAAAGAAGTTTTTGCTGAAATTGTACAGGCTCTGGTGAGACCACATCCAGAATGCTGTTTGCAGTTTCGTTCTTCGTATTTAGGGAAGGATATATTTGTATTGGAGGTGGTACAGCAAAGGGTCAATAAATTGATTCCTGGGGTGAGGAGGTTGCCGTATGAGAAGGGGTTGAGTAAACTGAGCCTATATTATCTGGAGTTTTGGTGAATAAGAGGTGATCTCACTGAAAGATGCAAGATCCTGAAGGGAATTCATAGAGTCGGTGGCTGAGAAATTGTTTCCATTGATGGGTGAATCTAAAACATGGGGGCACAGTCTCACAATAAGGAATCAACCATTTAGGCCTAAAATGGGAGGAAATGATGTCACAAAAAGGGTGGTGAAGCTTTGCAGTTCTCTAGCCAGGGATTGTTGTGCTTGCTCCTTTGTTATATACATTTAAGATTGAGATAGACAGATTTTTGGTTTGCCAAAAAATCAAGGGATGTGGGGAGTAGGTATATGTATTGATCTGCAGTTAAAGCTCAGCCATTATTACATTGAATGGTGAAGCTAGCATGGTCGGCTGTACGGTTTACTTTGTCAGCTATTTCTGCAATTCTCTATGCCCTTATGTGTTTAGAAATGATGATGCCTAAAGCCAAAGCCACCGGCTTTCTGTATGAAAGTCCCTTATATTAAAAATAAGACAGAAGTCAAGCACATGCGCAGTAAAACTCAAGTTACAACCACACAGGGTAAAGCAGTCCTCTTGACCGGTAATCCACCAACTTAATGATTTATTCTTTCCACTAATGGTATACCGTGGTTGCAGTAGTAGTGGTACTAATGTACAAAATGTACTGTAACAAGGTTCCAAAGTTCAATGCTAGTAATTTCAAAATCCGCAGCCTCTATCACCCAGAAAAAAAGGGCATCAAATGGAGAGGAACAACATCAAATACAAGTCACTCTCCAAGTCACACACCATCCTGATTTGGGCATATGCCACTGTTTCTTCATCATCATGGGGTCAAATAAATGGATTGATCAGATGGGTACACCAATGGCAGATGGAATTTAACCTGGAAAAGTGTGAAGTGATACACTTTAGATGAGGCCAAGGAAGACAAGGAATTACTGAATAGAGTAAGAGAAGGCTCAGAGGAACAGAGGAATCTTCGTAGGCTTGTCCATAGATCCCTGAAGATGGCAGGACAGGTTAGGAAGACTAGGAAGACGTATGGGACACTTGCGTTTAACAGTTGAGGCATTGTTTATAAAATCAAGAGCTATATAGAGCTATATGTTGGACTATACAGAACTTTGGTTCAGTCATACCTGGAGTACTGTATGTAGATCTAGAAGCATGTTATTGCACTGTGGGTACTGCAGAGGACATTCACCAGGATGTTGCCTGATATGGAGCATCTTAGCTTTGAAGAGAGGCTGGATAAACTCAGGTTGTTTTCCTTGGAAGAGAGAGATTTGAGGGGGTACCAGTAGGGGTGTATAAGATTATGAGGGGCATTGACAGAGTGGAGAGAAAGCAGATGTTCCCCTCAGTTGTAGGGTCAATAACAAGGGGGTGTACTTTTAAGGTGAAAGGCAGGATGTTTAGAGGAGAATTAAGGCAAAGCATTTTCACCCAGACGGTGATGGAGCTCTGGAATGCACTGCCTGGGAGGGTACTGGAGGCAGGAAACCTTAAAACCTTTAAAACGTATTTGGATGAGCACTGGGTAATGTCATAACATTCAAGGCATGGGTTAAGTGCTGAAAAGTGGAACTGGTGTACATTTAGTGCAGTTTTGGCAGAACAGACTCAATGGGCTGAAGGGCCTCTTCTGTATTGTATGATTCTATGTTTTTAAAATCCCCACCTAATTGGAATGTCTTCACTACAAGCACAGCATAAGAATGAAGAAGACTCACTTTTATTTGTCAAAGGCGACTAGAAGTGGGCAATAAGTGCTGGTCCTGATCATTACATCCATATCCTAAGAATGGATATTCAAAATCAGAATCTTCAAATGTACAGCTGGAATCTTTCAGCAATGCCACAAGTGTTCCATATTCACTCTGCAAAGATCCATCATGTGGAAGGCCAAAGAACAAGGTGACAAAGCCCTGGCATAGCAAGACAGTGAAATTTACAGGAAAGGTATAATTGCAGAACCAGCAAAGTTGTAGAGAAAACCATGTTCGAGGTATCAAGTCCCCTGGGCCATCCCCAAGCCCCCTGGGATATACCCAAGGTTACTACAGAAAGCGAGGGAAGAGATTGCTGCCCCTTTGGCAATGATCCTTGCATCTTCACTGCCCACTGGAGTAGTGCCAGAAGATTGGAGGTGGCAAATGTCATTCCTTTGTTCAAGAAAGGGAATACGGATAATCCTGGAAATTACAGACCAGCCAGTCTTACTTCTGCGGTGGGCAAATTATTGGAGAGGATTCTGAGAGATAGTATTTATCATGGTTTGGAAAAGCACAGTTTGATTAGAAATAGTCAGCATGGCTTTGTGAGGGGCAGATCATGCCTCACAAGCCTTATTGAATTCTTTGAGGATGTGACAAAACACATCGATGAAGATAGAACAGTGGATGTGGTGTATATGGGTTTTGGCAAGGCATTCGATAAGGTTCCACATGGTAGTCTCATTCAGAAAGTAAGGACGCATGGGATTCAGGAAAATTTGGCTGTCTGGATACAAAACTGGCTGTCCAATAGAAGACAGAGGGCAGTAGTAGATGGAAAGTATTCAGCCTGGAGCTAGGTGACAAGTGGTGTGCCACAGGGATCTCTTCTGGGACCTCTGCTCTTTGTGATCTTTATAAATGACTTGGATGAGGAAGTGGAAGGGTGGGTTAGTAAGTTTGCCAATGACATGAAAGTTGGTGGAGTTGTGGATGGCGTGGAGGGCTGTTGTAGGTTGCAACGGGACATCGGCAGGATGCAGAGGTGGGCAAAGAAGTGGCAGATGGAATTCAACCCAGAAAAGTGTGAAGTGATCCATCTTGGAAGGTTGAATTTGAATGCAGAATACAGGGTTAATGGCAGGATTCTCGGCAGTGTGGAGGAACAGAGTGACCCAAGTTGATAGGGTTGTAAAGAAGGCATATGGTGTGTTGGCTTTCATTGGCAGGGGAATTGAGTTTAAGAGCCGTGAGGTTATGCTGCAGCTCTATAAAACCCTGGTTAGACCACACTTGGAATATTGTGTTCAGTTCTGGTCACCTCATTACAGGAAAGATGTGGAAGCTTTAGAGAGGGTGCAGAGGAGATTTACCAGGATGCTGCCTAGACTGGAGGGCAGGTCTTATGAGGAAAGGTTGAGGGAGCTAGGGCATTTTTCATTGGAGCGAAGAAGGATGAGAGGTGACTTGATAGAGGTTTACAAGATGGTGAGAGGCATAGATAGAGTCGATAGTCAGAGATTTTTTCCCAGGGCGGAAACGGCCATTGTGAGGGGGCATAATTTTAAGGTGATTGGAGCGTGGTATATGGGAGGTGTCAGAGGTAGGTTCTTCACACAGAGTGTGGTGGGCGTGTGGAATGCGCTGCTAGCAGTGGTAGTGGACTCAGATACTTTAGAGACTCTTAAGCGACTCTTGGATAGGCACATGGGAGATAGTAAAATGTAGGGTATGCAGGGTAGATTGATCTTAGTAGGATAATAGGTCGGCACAACATCGTGGGCTGAAGGGCCTGCACAGTGCTGTACTGTTCTATGTTCAACTAAAGATAAGTAATAAGTCAATGAGTGAACTGTACCTATGCCATTTTAACTAAACTCAATGCCCAGTTATTCAAATACTATCTATTGCCATTTTATGCTGGACCCTTGCAGTAGATTACATCACTGCAGACTTGGATAAGATGTAATTTTTGAAGAAGAGTGTTTAATCATGATGCATGGCTTATCATATTGGGGATAGGCTGGCTGTGAGTTTTTGTATCTTCATGCACAGTATTCAAATTAAAGGGAATGCTGTTATTTCAACAAGTATGTAATGTATGAACACTGTCAGATTAACTTGTCATTTGACATTGTTGTTTTGTGCAGACATGTGACACCTAACCTTCCCTTGTTTTCTCAATGGTTGATGGTAAGGTTTCTGATTATGTGTGTTCCTGGCAAATGACTTGTCCCCACGCTCTGGCCGTTAGTCAACCAACACACCCATCCTTATGACACACCATCTTGTTATGCCAATTGCAAAGCAGGAATACTCATTACCCGATGAGCTGTTAGCCAAACAGCTTTTTTCACCCTCATTTTCAATGCTTTTAAATCTGCTAGAGAGAAATGTTCAAAGAAAATGACAAAATAAAACAATTCTTTTTGATGTCTCAATTACTTTTCTCCAGGATGGAACTCAATAATGTTCTGAAGATTGATCTTTAAGTCCTGGAGACTCCAGGGCAATTCTGGAGCATTGATAGCCCTAGCTGTGTGTCACACTGACACGTCGCTAGACTTGTGACCGGGTCACTGTGAAGCCTTGGAGCTGATTTGGCCATGTCTGGAATGTTGACAGCTAATCACACTGCCTAATTTGTGCAAGCTCCTTCTACCCCTGCTACACTAGGGCATTGTCTTTTTACAGATGACTGTGGCATCAACCAAATGGACTCACAGTGAACACATTTTTCACCCTACTCAATCTTCTTTCTACTGAGGGTCACAGAAGAGTAGCTCAAATCTTTTGTGGAGACTGGTTTTCCAGTCACACTGTCATTTCTATTTGGTTTGAAATTAAAAATCTTCACAATATTTTCCAAGGCAATGGAAACTGGAAACTGACTCAATGAAAAATCAGTTGCTAAATTGCTTCAACTCTGTTTGCACTGCTAATGAAGGTGATTTTCACCCACTCAGTTTTGCACAGTTCGACTCCACCGAGTCTGATTTTGTTTTAGTTATGTTTTCAAAATCTGGACAGTAAATGTGCCCTTTTTTTCACTTGCTAGTTCCGATTCTTGGCATATTTATTTATTTAACAGCCATTCTAGTTTAACCAATGCTATTTTAGCTGTTCAAATCCCTCCTATGTGCAGCAACAAGAATTACTGCGCTTTCTGAGTCACTGGCCCAGTGTACTGGTGTTAACGTGCATTTTTCCACCTACTGAAATAGTAAAACCATGTGTTAAGCAGATTTCTTTTGCAGCTATCATTTAACCCTTTGACTAGTGCACTAATATCAACTTCCAGGCTAATATTTCTGCTTATTTTACTGTAATGAATTGTCAATGCAGAGATCAGATGGGTGAACTGAATGAATTATGAATTCATGCACATTATGTGATACATCATCTCAGCCAGAGTGTGTGCCAGGATTTTGGGCTTGCACTCCCAATAATTGCCCATTCGAAATTAGGGATGCTTGTAGTTGAATTTCTAAGATGTGCTACTCGCAGACAATGCTGTAAAGCAGGAGAGTCTGTTCATGAAAATACCTGCCACACCCCCGGCCCTACCCCACAAATGTCTTTTTTGGAAAGAGAGTTGCCTCATTCATTAAAATTCTCAAGTACAGAGTTGAGACAGATTCTCCTCTTCAGTACCAAAGTGGAAGGGCTTTTTGGAAGGGTTGTGGGTGGCAGAGGGCTGATGCACTCAGGAACGCACTTAACATGAGCTTGGGCAAAAGCTGTTCACATTTGTCTCTCCATTCTGAATGGAAGATTGAGAGCATCCTGTGCATGAGCTCGCAATGATCACTTCCCACCGATTGCTTGGGCTCTGACCCTGAAGAGAAAAGGCTGCTCAAGCATGAGTCTAAATGGAGCAACGAACTGGAAAGAACATTTGAATTATAGAATCCCTACTGTGTGGAAGTAGGCCATTCAGCCCTTTGGGTCCACACCAGCCGTCCAAAGAGCATCCCACCCCAACCCACACCCTATCCTATCCCTGCATTACCCATGTTTAATCCACCTCGCCTGCACACTGTGGGAAATTTAGCATGGCCAATCCACCTGACCTGTATATCTTTGGACAGTGAGAGGAAACCAGAGCACCCGGAGGAAACCCACACAGATAAAGGGAGAACATGCAAACTCTACACAGACAGACAGCCAAGGCTAGAATCAAACCCAGGTCCCTGGTGCTGCGAGGCAGCAATGTTAACCACTGAGCATTCGTGCTGCCCTTTCGTTTGGAGATGACTTCACAAAGGGATCACATTTCTACATGAAATCCGCCGGTTGGTGATAGCACAGTAGGTGAAGGCTACTAGCAAGAATGTAGTTTTCAGTTTCTCTGGCCTGAAGATTACTGTGGATTGATCCCTCTTGGAAGTGCTTTGGGTGTTTAATAAGGACATCACCAAACTTGTCTGTAATTCCCTCATGATTAACATTTACAAGCTCTTTCAACTTGGACGTGAAGAATATGCACTTCAGTTAAAAGTGGAAAGTGTCTCATGTAGTGATGGAAAACGTACATTCTGCAAGGGCTCCTTTCCACCAGACAGTGGGAAGTGTGCCCAAATGAATATGCAATATGAAGGAAAAGAACTGCACAACTCCCCACTGACCATGGTAAGCGGAGACAGTGTGACACAGTAGTGGCTGGAGCTAATGGTGGTGACATAATTCTACATCACATCTGCATCTTTATCTGCTAAGCCACAGACAGGAAATCCTATGGACACTTAATGATGATGCATTCCACCACACTGCTCACAACCATTTGTTCCAGCGGCCAGTCAAGCAGCCAGAATGGTTTCAAAATTATTTTTGCAGAACTTGTGCACTTTAATACACCAGTGGCATTTACTTTGATGATAACAACACTAAACATACTTTGCATTTGTAAATGGGTACTGCTCCTTTGGACCATTCAAAGGCATATCTTTTGTTTTTGTGGGTGAAGTTAACTGATCCTCAATCTGTTTTCTTCTCCAAATACTTCATTTTCTTTGTCATTTTCTTCTGAACACCCCTGTTGCTCACAGCCCATTTCTGTTCCCTTTCCACGGTTTCATTGTGAGTCACAAGAGATAATGGGATGTATCGGTTTAGTAACAGAATGTGTTCCCAAGAACACTTAACATCGGGCAGAGAAAACACAAAAGAACTGAATAGATTTGCTATTTCAAAGGAAAGTTCAAGTTCCTTATAGAAGATAAATAATTTCTGCCAGCTATATGAACTGATTGTCAGTTATTGCATGCAAAGACTTTAAACCCTCATTAAAGGGCCTGAATCGTAGTTAGGTTGGTGGTTCATTTTTACATAATTATAATGATTTAATTGATGATTATATATGACACTGGGTTAAAGACATTTTAAACAGTCTACCAACCATGTGTTAATAAGAATCATAGCCCCTTCTTTGTGGTAGTTTCTCTTCTGTCTTCCTTCCCAATCCAGCATGTCTTGGGTCAGAAGTCAGACACTAGAGCATAAGACCAAGGCTAAAGCTCCAGTGCAGTATTGAAGGAAGTTGGTGGTTTGGATAAGATAATAGACTGCAGTTCCTGTCAGCCTGTGTAGATGAATTAAAAAAAGTTTTAGGCAAAGTTCTCATCAGTGCCCTTGCTAATATTCCTTCCTCAGCAAATAGCATCAAAAACAAATTTATTCATGTGATTTTGATGTGCACCCAAATGGATGATAGCATCACAGTTTTCACTGAAAGTAATGATGGTGACCCTGAAGTTAGCTGAAAAGTTGTTGGGAAACCCACCTTCACTTAACCATGTCATTCTACATTCATCAGGTCATTAACTGTCTTGAGCTGGGACTTCCAACAGCCTCCATCAGTGGCCTCCAGCTGATCAAGCAGCTCACAGTTCTCTAGTTCCAATGGCGCCACCAAGGGCAGTGGCCATAGGTGGGACTGCATCGTCTCCCTGAAGAAGAGACCTGGCCTTATGGTGCAATCGGGATTTCACCAAGGCCAGGCTGGTACAGCATCAGAGGGGCAAGGGTGTTTGCATTCAGAGGTACCCATTTACAAATGCAAAGTATGTTTAGTGTTGTTATCATCAAAGTAAATGCCACTGGTGTATTAAAGTGCACAAGTTCTGCAAAAATAATTTTGAAACAAATCTGGCTGCTTAACTGGCCACTGGAACAAATGGTTCAGAACTACCTTGGAGAAGTGAAGGAAATGAAATTGGGTGAGGGTACCCAAGCATTAGGCACCCTTTTCCCAACCCTGAAGGATGCTTGGCCTAGTCACTGAGTAAAATCGCAGAAGTGGCAAGAGAAGGCTCTTTAACAGCCACTTTAAGGATCTCAGTTAGCCCATGGGAGTGATTCCCCTGCCACAGATAAAATCCCAGTGAAGGTGGGTAAGTGATGGCCAGAGGCTAACCAATTTTAGACCACTCTTCCTGACAACCCACCATTGGGTGAGTGTAAATTTTCAGCTTGGGTTTCTTTCTCTCTCTCTCTCGATCCATCATTCTGTTTTTTCCTTTCTTTTCTCTCCTTTCTTTCCTTCTCTCTTTCCATCTTTATTTCTGTCTCTCACTTTCATTCATTCTCGTGCTCTCCTTCTTCCATTCATTTATGAAATATTTCCAAAAATGTTTTCAGCTGAAGGGATCTTGGACGCCATTGTTTTCCAATGATCACTAATTTAGTTGCTTGTAAGAGAGAATATAAATAGTATCAAAAGAAACTATTGTCTTAGCTTGTGTACATACTCACTGATATGCAAAGATCCTGGATGAGCTTCTCAATTTGCTACAGTTCCAGATAGAATACCCCAAATTGTTAAATTCTCGGAAGGGGAGGCATGAACTGTTTCTCCATCTTTATCCAGCTGGCCACTCAGTCGGTCCCATCAAGGTTAACATAAAACTGAATCCCTACCCTTGAGGATCGCTTTCTCCTTGACCAAACTACAATAATGTTTTAAAAGGAGCTAATTTAGCCAGGCTTAACAAAAGGAGCGAGTTTATTAATTACTACTCGTGAAAAGTAAATGCAACACCTACACACACAGATTAGAAATCAGAGGTGATTCCAACGAAAGATAAAAGTTTTCAATCCCCGAAGTGTTGGCGAAGACCAGATAAGTTGATGTTGCGGCCATTATTGGGTTGCACCTGTATTGTTGACGTTGGCAGTTGAACAGTCAACTGTAGGCTGATTCATTTTCCTTTGCCCTGATTCCTTTCTTTTGTTAAGTGCTTTACAACACTCAGCGTGACAGATATCTTTCTTTCTTCACTTGTGTTGCAGGTTTACCTAATGGCCATTGTCAAACTGGGACTTCCACAGAATACAATACGTACTCAAGACCAAAGCAGAGCAATAATAACATATAGATAAGAGCTGAAGCTCTCTTCAATCCCTTTTTTTTTGTATTTTCCTGGAAGGGGAAAGGGTAATCCACCCCACATTATCTCAAGCTGGCCTCTCTCTGCTTGACGTTTCTTTGACACCATTAAGCATTACATTCCATCAGTATCACACAGACATTTTTGCCAGACAGCCACTGATTTGATACTTGCATTCATTTTGTTTAGCTGTGTGTTTTAAAATTTTCTTCTAATCCATTACTTTTTTTGTTTGTTTTCAACTTGTGTGTGATAAACTTCTGTTGTTAAAGAAAATATACAGCCTCATGTGAATATGTCTCAGTGACTGACCACCACTTTAAATTATTCAATAGAAAATATTATCTATCCAGCCCAATTTCATATCGGGATCTGACTTGTGCAGTAGTACCATTAGCTAGAATTATAACACTGAATGCAAGTTGTTGTTATAATTTGTACCTTGATATGGATTCCCAACTTCACTGAAAGTTTTGTCTGTACACTATTTTTACTGCTAGAAGCCACTGGAGGTTTCTGATTGTACCCTAGCTCAACTGAGCTGCACGGATTCTGATAATTTGGATTTCACTCAATCCTGCTAAACTCTTGATGTGTATAAATCTGTCAACTTCTGATACGTTCAAAAAGGCACTCAATTCAGAAATAGCCTGTGGTTAATATACTAACTTGTAGACTTAAGCTCCTGTTCTGGCATTCTAGCTAAAGGTGACATATAATGCTGGTTCACAACCTTGAAATACTATGAATGTTTTTATCCCTTAATTCCAAATTTTCTTTTCAACGATGTCCAAGGACAAATGACTGCCGATGTAAGTTTGGTGATTGTCAAAAAAGCTGGTATAGTGTTTGAATTATGGAGTCACAGAAGTTTACAGTGCAGAAAAAAGGCTCTTTGGCATTGTGTCTGTACCAATCACAACAAGCTCCCAACTGTTATAATCCAATTTTCCATCACTTAGCCCATAACCTTGCTATGACAAGCGCACATCTAAAAACCTTTTGAACGTTTTGAGGGTTTCTGCCTCTACCACACTTACAGGTAATGAGTTCCAGATTCCCAACTACCCCACGGGTAAAAAGTCTCTTTCCTTACATCGCTTCCGAACCTCCTGCCCTTTATCTTAAATCTGTGACTCCTAATCACTGATCTCTCCACCAAGGAAAAAAGTTCCTTCCTGTCTGCCCTATCTATGCCCCTTATAGTGTTATACATCTTAGTCATGTCCCCTCTCAATCTCCTCAGCTCCAAGGGAAACAACCCAATCTTTCTTTATAACTAACACTCTTTGGCCTAGCAACATCCGAATAAATCTCCTCCACACCCTGTCTGGTATCCATCCTATAATATTCCAGAACTGCGCACAATACTCTAGCTATGGCCTAAATAACATTTTATACACTCCCAGCATAACCATCCTGCTCTAATTCATCTGCATCGATGGAATGTAACATGTAATTGTGTTAATTAAACTTCAAACAAAAGGAGAACAACTTGAGATAATGAAGGACTGACTACTCTATGCCCCATTTCTAGGAATATGCCAAAAAGTGGCAAAAACAGAACTTCAACACTTTATTCTTGCCCACTGGACGGGCAGGCAACTGGGCAGGTGGTGTTTTGAAGCCTGGAAATGAACATTAATTGGCCACTTGATGTCCTTTATTAGTAACAGGCTGAGAAAGTAGCCCATCAACCTTATTATCCAGAACTTAGTGAGGTAGTGAGAAAGGGGCGAGCTTATCTCATGGGCCAAATTGCCCTATTATTCCCCATTTTTGTTACCTCCAGGAAGGGAACAATTACGCTGAAGGAGTTCTTTCATTTCAGCTGGCTAAGTAAAGAAGTTCAGAGAATGGAGTGGACAGTGAAGGTGCCCTACTTTCTTACTGCTGGGAAACATCACCACCCTTGACTTTTGAGGGGTCTCTGTCATATTAACAAATGCACTTTGGGTTAGTGTAAATCAAATGTTCATTGGGAACAGCAATCGTCTGAACTATTGGCTGTGAGGTAGAGCAGAGATTTAGTGAGGAGCACTGGATGCAGGGCCCCAATTTTATTTACTTTTTGCTCTGACACCCAAAGCAGATAAACAAAAATGGTTCTGCCAGTTACAGCACTGACAATCAGAGGGTTATTTGGAGGCACAGAAACCTGCCTGACACATTTTTCTGCTGAACTACTATACCTGTGAAACACAGCAACTTTAATAAATGGGGCGATGTTGTTCCTCCCGGGGGGCTGTCCAACCCTAATAATACTGGTTGCCTGTGAAACTTAAAAACAGTCTAACCTCATCAGGTCCAGACAGCCTTTTCCATAAAATGTCAAATTAAGATGACCATGCCCTGTAAAAGTGAACAACAAGTAAGGAGAGGATTTGAACTTATCACAGTGCCTGTAAACTAAAGAAATCCCGTACAGAAAGTTTAGATTATCAAACGTCTTATTATTTGAAACAAAATAGACCTTGGATCCAACTTAATTATTATTTACCATTTTAGATGACAACTTTTGAATTGTTCCTATAATTGCTGTACAAAAATGCCGAGCCAACACAAGTAATACACCTGTCATTAAGCCCTTGTTTAATATAGCCTGGTGCTGGCTAGGCAGTTTACTTGTTGGCAACATAAATGGCATAATATTGGAATGGTAGGAAGCATGAACTTGGAACAAACCCTGCATTGCTGAGAAGGTTGATTAAATACCAAACGTTAATTAATCCTACTGCAATCGTGCTTTATAAGGTGTGAAACATTATTAAGCTTTGCAGTAACCACTTCAGCAACATTGGTTCTTCAGCAAGGAAGACATTGTGCATCAATCATAAAGAGTCAATTACAAATATCAATGTACAGCAGGTCAGTAAACATCTATAAAAAGAGCACGCAGGTTAGTGATTTTTGGAGCAAAGTCCCCATGCCACCACCTAAGCACCTCAAAATAAAACAAAAGGAGCCCATCAACTTAACTAGAAGATAATAAAACTAACAACTGTAGACTCTGAAATTCTGAAGGAAAATAGAAAGTGCTGGAGGAACTCAGCAATTCTGGCAGCATCTGCAGAGAGAGAAAAGAAGAGTTAACATTTCAAGTTCAGTGACGTAGACTTGAAAGTTAACTATGTTTTTCTCTCCACAGATGCAACCGGACCTGTTGAGTTTCTCCAGCACTTTCTGCTGTTGGTGTTGAATTTACCTAGAGGTACATCCTTTAAAAAATAATGGACATGTAGAACATTCCAGTGCAGTAACCCTGAGTTGATATTCATTCCCAGAATCTAATGCCACCATTGGGCATGTAATGCTGGCCAGGAACACACAAATGCAAGTCAAAGGATCCAATTAAATGGCTGTTTCCATAGTCCTATCTAAATAAGAATGGCAGGAGGTCTCCTAGGCTGATTGGAGGCCTTTCAGCAGTGAAAGATCAGCAACTCCACTGTCAGTATATGAGAAAGCACAAGGGCACCTCCATCCCTTGTTGCTAAGCATGAACACTAGGAGAACTAGTGCCCTCTGAGGTCTAGGACAAAGTCCCCCATTGTAATGGGCACTGTCACAGTTTCAATTGATGTTCAGAGTTGAAACTTCCAAATAGATTGGACCCTGCAGCTGTGATTTCTGGAACCACTGGGCTTCTGATTACTAGACATTATCACTACGCAATCTCTCTCAATGCCAATCTGAGTACTATATAATATCATAAAAGCAGAAATGTGTTTTGGAACCAGCAATTTATCTCCCGTTTTTGCCTGATCCCACCTCCAGTCAGAACATCATGTGCCAATGAAAATTCATTGTCTTATCTGCTATGAGAACAATTAATATTTAAATCTTTACTGTCATGGTTCTAGATCTCAGTCACATTCATTCCTAAAATTACTGTCTTATAATCACCCCCGGGTGTCTGTTATCCTGACATTTATTTCCCTGTTGTGTTTCTGGTTCTTGTGTGTTTCTGAAAGTCAAGGCATTGGATTGGGTGGCATGGTGGCTCAGTGGTTAGCACTGCTGCCTCACAGTACCAAGGACCCACGTTCAATTCCATCCTCTGGCAACTGCCTGTGTGGAGTTTGCACGTTCTCCCCATGCCTGCATGGGTGTCCTCCAGGCGCACTGGTTTCCTCCCACAGTCCAAAGATATGCAGGATAGGTACATTAGCCATGCTAAATTGCCCCTTGTGTCCAGGGATGTGTAGCTTAGGTGGATTAGCCATGGGAAATGCAGGGTTACAGGGATAGGTGAGTCAGGGTAGGATGCTCTTTGGAGATCCAGTGTGAACTTGTTGGGCCGAATGGCCTGTTTCCACGCTGGAGGGAATTCCCTATCAGGATATGTCTGTGAGCCTCAGAAAGGTTCAATTGTAACTTAACATATAAAGGCCAAGGGAATTCCTTTTGCAATTTAACTAGGCATTTGCAGTTGTTATACTTGATACTTTCGATGCCTTACCGTGACATGTGGTAGTTCTTTTGGTTACATATTATACAAGGGTTTCTCTTGTTGTAATTACATGGGAGTTTCCCTTGTTGAAACTTGCACAAGAGAAAGAGGTGCAATATTACAATTAACAGAATAGTTCCCACTTTTAACAGGTGCAAATGAGTTCTCTGTGTTGAAATTCACACGTTAGTTTTCCATGTAACACATATGTACACATGCACATCACGCTGCAGGGTAAACCCCAATGTTGTAATTCCCCATCCAATATGTCCAGTGCCCCACATGCAGATATTTGTTTCATCCAATAAATGCTTTGTTACTCAGATTATGATGATTATATTTAGACTGTAGTTGTATTTTGACTGAATTATGAAAAGTGTCCAATTCCAATAGCCCGTCAGAAAGTGTCTGACACCACGTTAATCTGAATCAACAAAGCAAATGAATATCCAAATGCCAGTACAGCACACATAAACTCATAAACTGATACATCTAGACAGAATGGCATCGTGTGCATAATACATAAATGAATGCTCGACCTGTAATATTTAATGAACTGTTTGTGGCTTTTCTCGAAGCCAACCAGCAAAGGTCTTGGTTTGGACCACTTGTGAAAAGTCATTTAACAGGGCGAGCGTTTAAAAGTACATCAGCATTATGTTTAATGTGTGTCAAGTTTCCATGGGTGGTCTGACTGGCAAGTGACATCATCAGGAAACATGCAGTTACAAAAGAGTTACTACAACACCATTTGAAGATTATTCTCACTGCGGGTGGTTTGAGAAGTTACTATATGGGAAAACCACACGAGATGCATTGTTTTTATACGATGATAAATGGCTTGCTCCAACATTGACAAGCCAAGGACATTGTTACCTGATGTATTTTGGAAGACAGGTCCTGACACTTTGAATTAAACACACTGCTGTGCTACATACATAACAATTCAAATGTTTTCTTTTCCAGAACTTTATCCACATTGACCTCAATTTACTTTCAGTGAATTGCTTCATTAAGTGTTTTGCATTTTTCAAGTAGAAGAGGATTATGTGAATCATGTTCAGATGTGCAAACCCAGTGTAAATTTGAGTTCAAGCATTCTAATTGGTATTGGGATTGGGGTATTCTAAGGTGACATGAATAGTTTTGTAATGAGAGCAATCTTGTGCACATGATGCTATTTTGCTGATAACTGGTTCTTGAATGGTGAAAAGAAAAATTATAAATGGTGGAAACCTGAAATAAAAGCGGCAGATCTTGGAAATACTGTTTTTGCGTCCTTTTGAGCTTCAGTTGATTGGTTCTTTCTTATGATGTGAATCTGTCAGTAAGTGATGATCTCCAACAGGTCTGACAGATTGCTTCCTTTGAACTCTGGCCTTTATTCCATAGTCTCCAACGTTCCTTCCTTGATATAAATAGAAATTTATTATGATAATGCATGAATGTGATATTGCATATGTAATACTTTCAAATATTTAAACAATGGTTTAAGTTTATATGTTCATGAGACATAGGCGTCACTGACTGGGCCAGTATTTATTGTCCATCCTTAATCGCACCGTGCTCTGATGAGCTTGTTCAGGCTGTTTCGGAGGGCAATTAAGAGTAATTAGGAATTACATGTGGGCCATACCAGGTAAGAATTTCTTCCTCTAAAGGGCATTTTTTTTTACCATAATTGGCAGTGGTTTCATGGTCAACCATCAGGCTAGCTTTTAATTCCAGATTTTCCTTTTTGTTTATTGTATGCATGTTTCACCATTTTCTATGGTGGGATTCTATCCCGAGAGCACTTGCCAAAGGCTCTGAATCACTATTCCAGTGACATTACCACAAGGTCCCTGCCTCCCTGTGTGTGAACATATATCAGATTTTATTTTTTCTAATTCCTGTCCTGATTGTCCTTGCCAGTTTTCAATGGCTGAAAGTATTTTACTGAAACAGATGATCTCATCATTATCCCATGCTGTTTGTGGGACTTTTCTTTGTGGAAATTGGCTATGTTTTTATGCATTTCTTGCTGTAGAATAGTAATCGATTTCGAAAAGTACTTAATTGGTTGTGGTACACTTTGGGACAGACTGGTTGCTATAGTAGGTGCTATTAAAATGTAATGTTCTGCTCTCTTTCTTGCTTAGTTACCAGGAAAGGGAAATGGATCACTCATTCCCTAACCTCACAATATTCTCTCAGTTGAAGGATGCCTAAATGTCCATACCATCTGATCCCTGGCATCAGCCGTTGGCTTGCAGAGTCGTTAAAAACCTTTATGGCCACTTATGAAATCTGGAAGAAAAATACCATGTTGCATTCGTGGTGAACCTTTAGGGTTGTTTTGTCCACTTGCAGTACAGTTTAGATGGCAGAGGACAGTCTGAAATGATAGAAATTCCTTGGCATTAACCCAATTTAACCAAGCTATTTAATTTAGGACTGGCTGAGACTGCACCCCCGGATATTTCTGTTCCAGATGATTTCTTTTAGTCAAGATTCATGTCCCCGTACACTGGGCAGTGGGAGTGAAGAGAAAGATTTCTGGATTTATGCTAGCAAACTAATAATGTGTGAAGTTATTAATTGTACAGTGTAGGAATGCAATTAGTGCAGTCACTCTATCCACCCCCATGTGTTGACACTAAATAACTAAAGCTGATGCTTAATGTGTAGTATCTTACAGAGATGGCACACATTCCCACAAACTGGATAGAGCCAAGAATTTAGCTGACGCCCACCTTCACTTGTACTCCCTTCATTACTGCATTCATGTAGGAGCTGAATGCTTATGTCACTTAACAGAAACTTAGTTGGCCATTGTTAAATGAGAAATGATAACTGTGTTAAGGTTTAAGCAGTGCCCCAAACCGTGTTGGGAGAAAAGTTCGCTGAAGTTCCTGTTTCATTTCTCCCTTGGTGACTCATAACCTGATGACTTAAGAGTATCTTCTTAGGATTATTAAGAGTCATTAACACAGCAGATCAAACAGAACTGGTGGTTCACAGCTGTGAGAAAATGTTTTTAAATCAAGGTCTCTGCTTTGGGCCTGTATTCAGACTTCTGTTTTCTGAAATGGATCAAAGATACCTTAGTCCTAGCATGAATCCTACCCACATTCAGCATCCAGTAGTTGGACAAAAGTACTTAGGGTGGCACAGTGGCTCAGCGATTAGCAGTGGGTTTGATTCCAGCCTTGGGTGACTGTCCATGTGGAGTTTGTTGGTTGTCCCCATGTCTGCCTGGGTTTCTGCTGGGTGCTCCGGTTTCTTCCCACAGTTCAAAGACGTGCAAGTCAGGTGGATTGGCCATGCTAAAGTGCACGTAGTGTCCAGGGATGTGTAGGCTAGGTGGATTAGCCATGGCAAGTGCAGGATTACAGGGACAGGGCTAGATCTGGGTAGGATGGTCTTCAGAGGGTTGATGCAGACTCAATAGGTCAAATGACCTCTTCCACATTGTAAGGATTCTATGTGCAGTGGAATTCAGCTTCGGAACTATGGTGAAGGATTACATAGAATGCTTGCTGGCTGATAACAGTAATGTTTCATTCCATAAGTGATTAAGGGATAAGAAAGACAGGCGAGTAAGTGGAGGTAGGGTTAAAATTGTATCAGAGGTGCAGCCCAATGGCATCAATGTGGATTTCACAAGTTTCAAAATCTCCCCTCCCCCAACCGCATCCCAAAACCAGCCCAGCTCATCTCCACCTCCCTAACCTGTTTTTCCTCTCACCTCAAGCCACACCCCCATCTCCGATCTACTAACATCATCCCGCCCCCTTGACCTGTCCGTCCTCCCTGGACTGACCTATCTCCTCCCTACCCCCCCACCTACACTCACCTTTACTGGCTCCATCCCCGCCTCCTCGACTTGTCTGCCTCCTCTCCACCTATCCTCTCCTCTATCCATCCTCTATCCGCCTCCCCCTCTCTCCCTATTTATTTCAGAACCCTCTTCCCCTCCCCCATTTCTGATGAAGGGTCTAGGCCCGAAACGTCAAGTTTTCCTGCTCCTATGATGCTGCTTGACCTGCTGTGTTCATCCAGCCCCATGCTTGTTATAAGTGGAGGTCGGGTTCTGGTTAGCCATCGTGTAATTCCAAGTTCAAATCGAATGGCAAAGCAATGAGGGGATGAATGGCCTATTCCTGTTCCTTGCATGGTTATATTCCAGAGGCTAGGAAGAAAAGCTTAAGGGTCTGAATGGCTTCAATTTGAGAAAGGGATGTGAGGAGGAAGTCAGTTAGAATTCTATTATAAATTTCAGCTATGTCACTTGGACCTATTACGAACAGTGATTTCCCATCCTGCTTCCTGTTGATGGTGTGCGTGTAAGTACAGTTTTGGAAATGAATCAAACAACAGTAGGATGAAATTTTTGGAAAGAGTGCAATTGCTAGGTAGAACAGATCACCCTTTACTTCAGCAAGATTGAACGTTTTACGTTATGTATTAAAGTACACGAGAAGTGATGGAATAACTTGGAATTGGGGTGATGTGAAATTTGACTAGGTAAGTTAAAATACACTGCACCCAGCAAATTAGAAAAATTAACCTTGGGTTACTTTTAGCTGTTGTAATTGTTGTTACCTCTCTTCCTTCTGTATCTGGAGTGCCCCAATACAGCTATCCTCCAGCTGGAAACAAAACTGTGACCATAGCCATCAAATTGGCATTGTTTCTTTAAACCTCACAAGGATGGCATGACGTGAATTAAGTAGAGATAACAGCAAGCAAGGAGGCTATTCAGCCCATTATGTCAGCACTGGTCAACAAAGAGCCATCCAATCTATTTCCACTCTCCAGCTCTTGGCCTGTAGTCTTGTATGCAGTGGAACTTTAAATGCAAAACCAAGTTTCACTCATACATTACGTGGTGTCCTCCCTGTCCTACTCTTTCAGCAGTCACTTGCAGATCCTCACCATGATCTGGGCAAAATAGTTTCTCCTGTGATTTCCTCTGATCCTCTTAACTCTTACCCTAAAACTCTACTCCCTGGGAATAGAGTCTTCCCATCCACTGAGTTGTGTACATTTCAACAAGATCTTTCCTCAGCCTCGTATGTTCCAAAAAAAAACCTCAGTGAATTATGAATCTCATTATTTTGGGAATATAAATTTATTCGTTGCAATTTCAAATTAAATTTACCATCTCTTTGAGTTTCCTTGCCTAAATTAACATCCTCAAGGTCATTCGTATAAGACGTAAACAAAGTTACCAGATCTCATTATTTACTTGAGTGTAGCCAATGCCAATGTTTTCCTGCTCTTTATTATTATAGCAAAATGAAAGGAGATGATTAAATTTCGCTGGAATTTGACAGGTTCTTTGACAATTGGATACACACAGCAGCTGATACTGTAGGCCAATTCGAATAGTCATAACTAAAACAGGACCACACAGAATGTCAAGTCATAAAGTAGGACCAATTTTGGACACTAATGACAGCAAAATTCCTAATCCTTCTCAGAATATGCAGCCTGATTTTAACTCCAGGTAAATTTTAAACATATGGGAAATGAGGTGATTTTAGAGCCATGGAGTCATATAGCACGGAAACAGACCCTTCGGTCCAACTAGTCCATGTTGACAAGAATCCCAAACCAAACTAGTCCCACCTGCCTGCGTTTGGCCTATTATCCCTCCAAACATTTCTTATTCATGTACCTATCCGAATGTCTTTTAAGTGTTGTAACTGTATCCGCATCGACCACTTCCTCTGGAAGTTCATTCCACATATGAACCGCTCTCTGTCTAAATACTCGGGGGTCTTTGAGCGAAACCTCAGTTGTTTAAACGCTTGGGTGTATTTTAAACCTGTTGGCAGACTTTACGATCAGAACAGTCAGGAAATTGGTGAAAAGCGAATGACAGGATTGGTTTTCATGGCAGTCTTGTGTTATACTGTGGAAATCCTAGTGCAAGATTGAAATGGAACAAATCTGTGTACTCTTGTTATATTTATTTACAGAGTTACACATGACAAGCATACATGTCCTAACCTACCAAAAACACAGTTTCAGCTTGTGGCTGAGGGTTCAGATCAATCACTAGTTAACACTGACCACCAACATGCAATGAATATACAATTATGATTGCAGGGGGTATCGAGGAGGAAGGGAAGGGGGAGGGAGGGAAGTCGAGGAACATGCTACCTCCAATCCCCAAAATAGACTTCTTTACTTCCCTACTCTGAAGACAAACCCCCAAACCCTTTCATTGAGCTGACGACCCTTGACTGACCATGGCCCAATGGCTCAACTCCTGACTGACTTGGATAGACGGCCCCAACTGATGACCACCAGACTCCCAACTGAAATGTGTGCAGCTCCCCGACTGAATTCCCACTAATCCCTGGACTGGTTGCACTGGACCTGTAAGACTGACTGTGCGGGTCATTGCCCAGACAGAAGAGCTAAGGACATCCCCCTCACCCCCGACTTTAACCATACCAAGGAGCTGACTGACCATGTCAAAGTCCCTGAACTTAGAGTGGTGCGGCCCTTGACTTCCCATCCGGGGATCCCCTGCCTGACGGCTGTCTCCCTTGGTCTGCCTCAGCACCACATAAACTTTGAGACATGACCATTCAGCTGAAGCACATTCAGTGCATCTGTCACATATTCTACTGGCAGGAGGTGCAGGTAAGAGGTAGCACAGGGTGACATAGCAACACACCCTGCTCCTTGCTTATGAATGCCGGCCATAATGACAAGCCGCCTGGCTTTGAACATCTGCCAAGCAACAAGGCAAGACAGAGGTACTGTGAATCTTTAAGCTCTGGCTAAGGAAACAATGTGCAAAAAAGTAAAGCAGGCAGAGATGCTGTGAGCACCCAGGAGGTACAAAGTGAGTGAACCATAAAGGAGCTCTGAGATGCACCCAGTCCAATCCATGAGTTTGATGCCTACTCCTGTAAGTAGTGTCCAGGCAGCAGCATTCCATTGAAAGGTGCTGGTGTGCTTTAAAGTGCAGAACTGAAGTGCAGGACTATATTATGAGTGTGTTTCAGATATGCCATGATGGTGTGAAGGGACTGGTGCATATTTGATTACAAACTCTGTGGATGGAGGGTGAAAACAGTTGTTACCCATGCATGCCCTGAGATGTTGGTGTCTGCTGTCTGAGACAGCAGGTATGTATAAAGTTAGGCCTGGACAGCATTTTATGAGCATCCTTGTAGCCTACTCAGTAAGTCAGGTTCAACTTCTATGGGTTTGGTTCCAAGATACTTTCCAAAGCTTTGCTGTTTTGACTATGCAAATGTACACTAGTGGATAGCTTATAACTTAGCCCCTTCCACATTATAAGAATGGAACATCACTTAATGTAATGTATACTTTAATACATAGAATCCCTACAGTATGGAAGCAAGCCAATCAGCCCACCTATTCCACACCAACCCACTGAAGAACATTCCATCCAGACCCACCCCCTTGCCCTAGCTCTGTGACTCTGTATTTCCCATGGCTAATCCACCCAACCTACACATCCCTGGACACTACGGGCAATTTAACATGGCCAATCCACCTAACCTGCACATCTTTGGGAGTGAACCAGAGCACCCGGAGGAAGCCCATGCAGACACGGGGAGAATATGCAAACTCCTCAGAGACAGTCGCCTGAAGGCAGAATCAAACTCAGGTTCCTAGCACAGTGAAGCAACAGTGTTAACCACTGAGCCACTGTGATGCCCCAAATGTATCTGAATATACTCAATGCTGTTATTTTATCTGCAATAAATTAAATGAACAGAATATGTTACCCCTCCCACTGCCCTTAACCAGCAACATCCCCTCCAAAACCCCCCTCCCGTGCACACACAAATAAGACTGGTATTAAAACTAACAATTCATCAGACAGTACTGAGGACAACAAATGCATAAATTTCCACTTCTTTTGACAAGTAGCGATATATTACTATGTAACAAGCATGGGGCTGGATGAACACAGCAGGTCAAGCAGCATCATAGGAGCAGGAAAACTTGACGTTTCGGGCCTAAACCCTTCATCAGAAATGGGGGAGGGGAAGAGGGTTCTGAAATAAATAGGGAGAGAGGGGGAGGCGGATAGAGGATGGATAGAGGAGAGGATAGGTGGAGAGGAGGCAGACAAGTCGAAGAGGCGGGGATGGAGCCAGTAAAGGTGAGTGTAGGTAGGGGGGTAGGGAGGAGATAGGTCAGTCCAGG
>JAHRHZ010000088.1:6376163-6411977 GCA_024137785.1 Ginglymostoma cirratum
TGACGTTTCGGGCCTAGGGTTTAGGCCCGAAACGTCAAGTTTTCCTGCTCCTATGATGCTGCTTGACCTGCTGTGTTCATCCAGCCCCATGCTTGTTATCTCGGATTCTCCAGCATCTGCAGTACCTTTTATCTCTGATATATTACTATGTGTTTTTTTAACTGCTTCACTGTTAAAACCAGCACTGCAGGGCACCATTAGATGCAGAAAGACTTAACAGAATGTATTTAAAATCTAAAATAACAAAACTCTTATTATTTAGACAATAAAACTGATGATTCATTCTACAGGTTGACATATCAGTAAGCTGTTAATTCAGACATTAAAATTAAACACTATCAGTGAATGTTGAGATCTTTTTTGTACACCTCCAGCTTTCATGTTGAATTGTCACAATTCTGACTATGTTCTGAAGAGAAGAGGTGTTTAGACAATTAATATAGGCTCGTAGTTTCGATCTCAAGGCTAGAGAAATTACCATCATGATGTAAATGCATGAAAAGTTGTAAAGAATGAAGTCTTGAGTCTTCAGAGCAAGCAAGTATAACCATAAAAATAGAGCTAAGCTGTTCACGAAGCATTTCTCATGCAAAAGGGGAGTAAAAGTTCAGCATTCTCTACCCCAGAAAGTTGCTCAACCTTAGTTAATGTAAGCAAGATTGATTTACTTTTGTTAGGCAAGCGCATTAAGGACTACGCTTCCAAGGAGGTAAGTGGAGTTTAAATACAGGTCAACTATGATCTATTTTACTGAAGAACAGGCTCAAAAGCTAACCGGCCTGCTCTTGCATAATACAGTACCTTTCAAAACTTCTTGACATTGCAAAGCATTTAAAAATGAAAGAATTACTAATGAATAGTATTTGTGGTGCTATTTCGTGTGCAACAAAATCTCGTAACAGTATATTAGGTAAATAACCTTACCTTGTAGTGGTGTATAATGAAATATAAAAATTGATTCCACCAGAAAAACTATTCTTCTTTCAATCATGCAGCGAGTTCTACTAATCAAGGTAACTTGATTACCTTGTAATCCAAAAACCACACCTCCACCAAAGTTTATTCAAGACTGTACTGAAGTGTCAGCCAAGTCCCTGTGCTAAGGTCCTGGAGCAGAACTTGAGTCCACAATGTTCCAACTCGGAGTCAAGTGGGCACTGCATTATCTCTTAATCACTTTTTGAACTAGCACACAAAAAGTGCCAATAATACCAATCTGCTCAAACAATCATGTGCCAACATTGCTCATTGATTTTTAGGCTTTAAAATATATAGTAACTGTGACAATTTGATTTTAAGCCCATTGTTTAGAAAATGCATATTTAATAATTAATTGTTAAAATTTTCATACTAAATCTAAACATTTCTTGTTAACAATGATACAGATAATGGAGCTATGTGATTGAAGTATTTAAAACAGTGAATAGGATAGATAAGGGCAGAATGTTTTCAGGGGTTGAGAATTGAAAAACAAAAGGTAGTAGGTATAAAATCATATGTAAGAGATTAAGAATGGTAGTTCTTATACTACTGAAAAAGGCCCTTCAGCCCATAATGTCTGTGATGTTCTTTAAGCATGTAGAACAGGGAGTGCCGTAGAATCACAGAATCCCTACAGCGTGGAAGCGGGCCATTCAGCCCATCAAGTCCACTCTGACTGACTGAAGAGCATCCCATCCCTCTATACTATCCCTGTAACCCATGGCTAATCCACTTAACCTGCGTGACCCTGGATATCACGGGGCAATTTAGCATGGCTAATCCACCTATCCTGCACGTCTTTGGACTGCGGAAGGAAACCATAACACCCGGAGGAAATTCATGTAGGCATGACGAGAATGTGCAAACTCCATATAGACAGTTGCCCAAGGCTGAAATCAAACTCGGGTCCCTGGCACTGTGAGGCAGCAATGCCAACCATGAGCCACTGTGCCACCCGAGAAAGGCTATGTCAATCTTCCACATTTGATTGGCTTGCTGATAAAGACAATATGATTGAAGGAACATGGTAACAGGGCAGAAAAACTGTATGTGTCGAAACTGTTACAAGCTGGTGGAGAAGAATGGTCTGTTTCCATGTTGTAACCACATTTATTATCTTAAACTTCTCAATTATTTTATTTTTGAAACAAGCATTTTATAATATTAAACCAAATATCGGAATTTTTATGATATTGGTACACAATGATAATCTTTCCATGATCCAGTTATTCTTCCTGTCACACTATATCACATAAATGGGGATTTCGATCATACATGATACCTCATCAGATTTTGATCTTCCCATTACATATTAAAATAGTGATTTTTTTCTGGATCAGATATTGAACCACACAAGCACATTAATGATGTGCAATATACTGCACATCAAAGCCACAGCCTTCCCTGTAATATATGGTGTGCGATACATGGGTCCCACATAAGAACTAAAAAAAAATGCAGTTCTGTACTGAACTGTACATTGTACCCACAGAGTTCATCTTGTACTATATCTCATGCAGGATAGTGCAATGACCTTTACACCCTGCCAGTCCTTGAGAAGGTTTAGTTTTAAAATAAGATGCTATTTTTTCCAACTATTGTTACTGTTTTAAGTTCCTATCCACACACAGACAGACACATGTAACAATCCTAGGAAGCAGCATTGCCAACACTTGGGCTTTTGCTACCAATTTATTGATTCTCCATGAGCATTTCTAAAAGCCTTATTCACATAGATAGACCAGAGAGAGAAAATGTTTGGTTTTCAGTTATTCCTTCTAATGAAGTGAAATGTGAATATTTAAAATCAGTGAATCAAGGTAATATATACATGCACAATCATTGCCATGCTGAGAGAATGACAGTATTTTAGGAATACAATCTATAGAAGCCATTGAAACCCATAACCTGCTTAACAAGAAAATCAAAATTTATGCCTCTATCTTTACATTAAATGTGACTTTTTAAAGTACTACTTATGTGGATCAGTGGAAGACTTAAAACATGATGGAAAAGATTTTTTTTGTGGTATCTTGTTTATATTACACATGCAGCAAACATTTATCCATAGAAAAATTGAAGCTGCGGGGCTAAGGAGGCTGTTCAGCCTACTGCATCAATGCTGAGTCTTTGTTAGAACAATCCAACACCAATCCCACAAATCTATTCTCTCCAGAGTGATTTGCAACAAGTGTCTATCCAACTTATCCTCAATGAATGCAGTGGACTTTGCCTGAACCATTTCTAATGTTAAAGCATTCAATATTGCAATTATGCACTTCATACTCTCATTTCTCTCATGTTCTGTGAAGTTTCTTAGTGAAAACTTTCAATTCATGACCTCTTTTCATTAATGTCCCAACCTGATTTTAAATAAATCCATTGGACAGTTCTGAGCAAGGGTCACCGGACTCAAAACGTTGACTCTGATTTTTTTCTCCACAGATGCTGCCAGACCTGCTGAGCTTCTAGCAACTTCTGTTTTTGTTCCTATTGGACTATAACCTGGTGTTGTGTGACTTCTGACTTTGTCCACCTTGGTCCAATATCAGCACTGCTACATCACAACAATTGGTAGCTCTTTGTTGTGTATAAATTGATATTCAATTTAGTTCTTCAGTCTACCCCTAAAATCTGTAGGCCTTTTTGTTTAATCTATATACACATGGATTCCATTGAATTATGTATTTAAAATCAAATATAGTCTATATTAATCCACTGTCTTCAGATATTTGCCATTAAATGTTCTCCTATATATATCACCCCTTATGCACTCACATTATATTGCATCTATGCTGCTAACATGGCTGTGTCTTCCAAAGTCTTCTATAATTCTTCACAATGTTTAACAAAGCTACTTTTCTATCAACATTTGATTTGAAAATAGTATTTTCAAATAGTTGTTTGGAAGCACAGAATGGGAATTGAGTATGACAGAAAAAAAGCACATTTTGCTGAAACCTTTCACCTTACCCTCATCAGGACAATTTGCAAGAAGTACCAAAGTAAAGAGAAAACAACATTCACACTGTATGAGAGCGGAGTGTTGATTGGTAAATAGACTATGCTTGGTAGATGCATTTGTGTACAGAACACACCAAATAATGATCACTGACAGTTAACTGCCAAACTTTGTTAAAATTTTAAACCTGGCAGGTTGATTCTTATTTGTCATGGCATTGCCCTGAGAAATGAACCAGGGGATGTCTATCATCTATTCTGTTAAGGTGAAGGAGGTATGCAATGTGTGTACAGGTTCTCCCTGTTTCCAAGAACAGGGCCCAGTGTTTAGCTTCTGGTACAGACAAGTGCACCACACTGTGTGTCTGACCAAATTGGTTCCCTGCATAATTCTTCACACACTCAGGAATATTTGGCAAATGTTGTCCAATTGCACAATCACATCTAATGTTGGACACTGTGTTGTGAGTTTTGCAAGCACAGGCTGCTTGGGTATGGTCAATAACTTGGACACTGGAAGGCTTGGTCAAAATGTGTCTTTTTCTGTGGCTTTTTCTCCAGCAATATCCATAAGAATTTTTTGAGCCCAAGTCCAAATCCTCTGCATATATATCTAGATTAAAATTGGATGCAATGTTGATGCCTAAATTCCAACATTTGTTCAGTCTGAACAATGTCTCCTTATCCAGCAACACATTTATCCGTGATAATCTAGAGTCTGATAAATGCATGTCTGTCAGAGATTATTGCATGTTCATTTTCTCGACACTGATCCAACTGTTTGCTTTTTAAATTCATTTTTGGGCATGTGAAAATTTCTAGCAATGCTAATATTTATTGACCGTCTCAAGTTGCTCTTAAAAACCACCTTCTTGAGGTACTGCAGGTCACCTGGTGAAGGTAACCCTACATTGCTGTTAGAAAGATTAACTGTCCTTCTATCTTCTAGTCTTAAGAATCTTGTTTAGGCTAGTCACAATGAAGATATGATTAAATAATTCTCATTGGAAATTATAACTGGATCAGGGATACAACCCAGTGTTATGCCACAGCTTCATCACTCTATTATGGCTATATGTGTTCTTCAGCAAGTAATCTGATTACTTCATTTTGAGATTTTTCCTGGAATAACATTGCAGGAGTGTGCCATTGATCCTCTGTGGCCTTGAAGTAGACGTTAACAGTTTTCTGCATAACCTTTGAAGGCTTTTCCGAGCGGATGTGAATAATTCAATAATCAGTTGCAAAATAAACCAGTGGACAACTTTCCTAGTGTCTAATACCTAGAGTCGTGCAATTTGCATCTCAAGTTAACCATAGACTATTTTCTGATAATTTGCCTTGGTTGATAATCATACACGCTCATTGAGGAGCTGGCTAAGCTGATTAGGAAGGTTTAAGTTCTCATCTGTGGCGTATTAGCTAACCTTGGCCATGGCACTACAATTGACCTATGTTTGCCCGAGATAAGGAGTGGCCCAAAGTCAACCAAAGTTCCTACTCTTGATTACTCAACTGGTGACCTGGCTAGAAACTCCGTGTCAATGGAATAGGATTGAGTTTTGTCAAGCTGCCCCTCTTAACAATACAGCCTGCTAACATTCAGTGCTTTGCTGACTGGCCAAGATGGCTGCTGGAACAAGGTGCTGAAGAACAGCTGGAATTAGATCCCTATCGGAACCTTCAGGAGAGGGCAAAATGCATTAAAAAAGTTACTGTTTATATTGTCAATAACAACAAATTTAATAAAGCAATCTCATGGCTCAGAGGCTTTCAAGTCTTTAGGTGAAACATTTGATCGCAATCGATGAATATAATTCACTTGTAAGTATCAGGATCCTCAATGCATTGCGTTGTATTTTCTTTAAAAGATTTGTGTAAGAAATGTGAAAACCTAATTTAGAAAACTAATAGCACAGCTCATTTTTCTCTGCTTTTAGGTTTTCCTTGCTTTCATCTTGTAACTGTGTTAGTTATCAGCATGAATGCTTTATGTTATTTTCCAGAGTTAATCATCTCCAGCTGATCTCATTTATTCTCCTGTTGATGGTATTGCTGCATTCATAAGTTATTGTAGGGAGTTGGTTAGTAAATGGTTAATATAGAGGCTTCTCTTAGTGACCTTTAAGGTTAAACGTTTTCTACTATCATTGTTCAGCACACAGTGATTGGAATGTAAAAGCAGGAGTTAACTCCGAGATCATTTAGTACCTCAAGTCTCTTTCCCCATTCTAGATCATGGCAGATCATCTATTGTTTAGGTCTGGCCTTGTGTGTTTGATTAGAGGTGGCGATGTTTGTTTAATGGTAGCCTTTTTTGTTAATCTGTCCTGATTGTTTAATGGCGCCCATATTTATTTAATGGTAGGCATGGTTGTTAAGGAGATGGTATGATTGCTCCGTAGTTATGCTCGGAAGGTTTGATTCATCTGAAAAAGTGCTGCATGCTTAAATATGTTCTGCAACATTTATTTGTATGTTTTTTTTCAATGCACTTTTTAACTTGATTGAAACCAAATGGGTTAACAAATATGTTAGACTAGCATGCAAAGAAATTTTGCATGGACCCAGAAAGCAGTACACGATAAGAGATGAAAGGAAATCTCAGGCAGTAAAATCAAAGCATTTGATCAGCACTGGAAGCTCTGTTCCACTGATCCACTGAATACCTTCAATATAAAACTGGTCAACAGAGATTGAGCAGAGAATCAGGAAGTTAAACCTTCCATTAGTTTTCCATCGACAGTGAATCTGATGTTTGAGTCTCTGTGGAAATATAATGGAAACTTTCAGTGGAAGTTGATACTTCATTTGCCCAACAGGCAGTATCAGGACTGACATGTTCCCTAAGGGTGAGGAACAAAGATGAGCAGAGATACAAATTGAAACAGAGTTCAACTGGTGTATTTCAAACCTGTTTTTTTTAAATTACTCGAAACATGAAACACAAACAGAAAAAAGCTAAAATTACATAATAGAAACACAAGTTGACATTTTAGATTGGGTGTTTTCTCAGAGCTAGAAATTAAAAGATGAATAAGCATCTGATAGCAGAATAGGGATGAGAAGAAAGAATGAGACCAGCACAGTGAGAGCCATCACTGATATATATTGTGGCTTTCACACATTCAGGATTTCCCAAAGTGTTTCACAGCTCATGTGAACTGCAATTGAAAGTCTAGTGTCACTGTTGTTAAATAGGAAACTGCAGCCAGTGATTTTGCACGCAGGACCCAGCTAAGGAATAAATAATCGACCACGAGCGTAAACGCTGAAAGAGAAAAGCAGGAGATCTGGACAATGATTGAGACAATCTGACACTGGGCAGTACAGGGAAATGTTTAAGACACATTAATATAACAGTGGAGAAATCATTAACTGAGGCAGTGGGAGGAACACTAGAGGAAAAGGTGCGGATATAAGAGAGATAGTACAGTGAGCCTGTAGATCACGTTTGGAACTAAAGCAGATAATGCTGGCAAAACAAAGTGTTGGCAGCTCATATATAGAGAAAAAAAAAACAGGCTAAATCAAGGTCACATACTTCCCAGTTAGTATTGTGTTCTGATAATATGACCTGTCTTCTGTCTGCCATATTGTCTGTCCATCACTTTGAAATAACTCCAGTATCCCATCACCCTTTATTTACACACAGAAAGTCCTAGACTCTGATTAAATCATAGAATCCATACAATGTGGAAGCAGGCCACTAGGCCTATTGAGTCGAGTCCACATTGACCTTCCGAAGTGCATCCCATCCAGATCTAGCCTCTTACCCTATCCTCATAGCCCTGCATTTCCCTTGGCCAATCCATGTAGCCCACACATCCATGGACACTGCGGGACAATTTAGCATGGCCAATCCACCTAACTTGCACATCTTTGGACTGTGGGAGGAAACTGGAGCACCCGGAGGAAACCCACGCAGACACAAGAAGAACATTCAAACGCCACACAGACAGTCATTCGAGGGTGGAATCGAACCTGGGTCCCTGGCCGTATGAGGCAACAGCGCTGACCACTGAGCCATTGTGCCACCCAGCTATGATCCAGCTCCCTCAGAGCCAGCTCTTAGAGTGAACAGCATATCTGACACTCCTGTCCTTATCTGTCAGCCAGGGCTCCCTCATTGGACCAGATTAACGGCCCCAATCTGGGAACTCATTCTATGAGGTCCACCTGGCTGACCTTGTTACAATGACTACAACATGATACTGACAAACTCACACCACTTCAAGGTCATACCTTCTCTTACTGTGAGAACAAAATGGAGGATACATACGTTTTCTGAAGAATATCTTTAGGCTAGAGGGCAGCACTGTCTCATGCAGGAAGATAAGGTACCATCCCTGTACTTTATCAGAACTTCATTGGAACTGTATCAATGGAGATGCCAGATTGGCACAGAAAGGGACATTAAAATGAAGAGGTGCAGAGATACTGGAAGATAGAACAGAGGATTTTGGCAAAGCAGTAATCTGTGCCTGGTTTTCTCACTTTAGATAACACCTGACCATGAAGGGATACAATGTTTTAGGTTGGGAGAAATATGTTTAAATCCTCCATCGCAAAGAGTGAGATTTGTGGCCCCAGAGACTGGAATGGGAAGTGAAGTAGGTTGTTAAAGAATTGGAATCGAATGAGAGCTGAAGCAAAGACATTGGGAAAGACTTGTTCAAGGGTCCTGTGAAACGTTACATAGGGACTGAGCAAAAAAGTGAACATCTCAGGTAGTGCAGAAGTTGGATTAATCAGAACAAGTAGAACAGCTAAAGAAATGGTGTCAGGAAGTGGGAGTGTGAAGTCTTATAATTCAAGGACCTGCCATAGTGTATGGAATTTTAACAGACTAGACAAGGAAATAAGAATAGAAAAAGACAATGATGTGAAAAGTCAGCAACCGGGCAAATAAAAATGGTAGGAGTCAGTTCATGAAAATAGCAGAAAGCAGCGTTGACACTAATTTCATTGTATCAGAAGGAGGTTCCAGACAAAAGACAGGGGTATGGCTGGAACAAAAGCAATGTAACATATCATTTGGCCTAATTGGGAGTCCTGCAAGTTTCCTGTTACGAGATCAGCAGGAAGTCAGCAGAAGCTGCTCATGATGAGAACAAGTTCAGCCCTGGAGAGGAGGAGATGATGGCCGGGGACTAGTCGGGCCTCTATCCAAGGTGTAAGTGGAGAGACTTCAGTCAAGGATCAAGGGTTCAGGAATCATACATCCATTCTGAAGAGGATATCATTGAGGAGAATCTAAAGAGATGAAACTATTCAAATCAGGGCAGTAGTGAGCATATGGGTTAAACAGGACAGGGGAGTCCAAATAAAATAAAGTCACTTGCAAGCAATAGGTGGAATCCTTCAGTCCCATAGGAAGTGAAGTAGGAGACAGGAAGGGCATTTAGCTGGTTGTATGGTACACCTAATCGCTGACAGCTTCCAACCTCCACCAAAGTTAAATTCCTGGATGGGAAGGTCCGTGACTGATTTTTTGCATCTTATTGGCAATGGAAGCCTTTGTGGCCAAGAAATGACCAATTAAGGGCATCAGTCTATACATTCTTGGACTACTCCAATGACAAGTGGGCCTGCTGATCAGCAGCCCTCTTGGAGGGTGAGAGAATGTGGGCTGCTGTTCGATTTTTATGGGTGGCAAGGCAGGGCCCCGATGAAAGGCATTCTGTGCTCGTTCGAGGTCATGTAAATAGGTAGAAGCATCTGCCCTTGCTTCTGAACCTCTGCCCACTTCCTGCCAACTTCATGAACCCCTTGTCTATATTCCCCCCTCCCCAAAAATCATCTACCTTTGGCTTGGGTCCTTGATCTCCAGCGTTAAATTCCCAGCAGCAGTTCTAGTCTCCCATGTGGCACTGCTCAACCTTGTTGCTTGGGATTTTGCACCCCTCCCCCACCCCTGGGCCTAATTTTGATTGACGGCCAGCTGCTGTCCTCTTAAGTGTCTGATGGGTAGAAGATATAATGGACCTTCCTCCCTAAATTCAGCACGGGTGCCTCACTACTTCTTTCGGTCAGAGTTTGAGAGCCCTTCAAACTCAGAAGATTCATAAATGGATCTATCAAGGTTGGCATGGATCACAGGGAGAACATAAAAATGTTCTCAGTATGGAAACCACACAGCCTAAGGCATATCAAGATAAATAAAACTGCCATCTTTATGGGAAAAGTTAATTCAATTTTTGACATATTTGCCACAGTCCAGATGGTATTAGAAGGAATTATCAGAGAGTTCAGTCTGATAAACGTCCTTCTGCCACACAGTAATACTGTCCTCTTTATCAGCAGGGTTGATAATGCCATCGGGGTCAGAGAGAAAGGAGATCTCCTTGTCAAAGATAATTATACTAGAATGAGTATGAGGGCTGAGAGAGTGACTTGGTTGATATTATACCAGATTTCCCTAACATTAAAATCAAGAAAAGCTGAGGTTTAAGCTGAGAACAGATTGTTCTGAGTCAAAGATGATGGTGAAAATTAAACAAGGGATAAAACTAGAAGGAGATAAAGGGGAAGAAAGTTCAGGAGACCCATTAATATCCATGGATGGAATCTTATAGGAGCCTGAATGATTTGGTGAGATTTGTGGCAGAATCACACCAGACATCCAGTGAGGCCTCAGATCTCAACATTGTGTGCAACTTATCGGTCTTTTATGCCCCTGCTGGGACGTGAGGTGAGCAGTGCTGAGTTGTCAATTAAGGCGGATTATAAATTGTCAAAAGCCTCATTAACTGCACAACTTGCCTCACTAATATTCAGCTTCCTATCTCACCAAATACGGCAAACAAGCTAGACGTCAAGAATTCTGAATATGGAAGTCAGAGGGCGGGTACAGATCAGCTCACTGCTCGCTCTAAAGGAGCTCTGTGTTGGACACTGGACAGCAACATCTCAGGACACACTCCGTGGTCACCATTCACAAGTGCCTCCACATTCATCAGCATCTGACATGCTGTAGTCTTTAAAAACCCAAATTGCATATCTCCAATGCATTCCTCCATTCTTCTGTACTTCAGTGCTATACCTCGAGCTGCACAAGCAACTCTCATTGTAATGCTGCAGCAAGGACGCTTTTTGCTGAGGGAATGCACCCAGCTCATGGGCTGGTCCTGGCTGTATCTCCTTTGCTCTTTGACTTATCCTGGACCTACCCAGATGTTCACAGCATCCCTGCCTTGCCTTGCTTTTCTGCACAACACCAGGCTCACAGTACTGCTGTCTTGTAATGCTGTTTAGTGCCGACACAAAGCCAGGAACCTCCAAAAACCCTACACAACAGGCACTGAGAAAAAGCAGTAAGCTTCATTTCTGTGATCTTGTTGAATTTCTAATTCTTGCAACCAGAAAGAAAGAAAAATGTTTTTTTTTCCCCTTAAAGGAGATAGATGATATGGAACCAAGGGCAAAAATAGCTAAAAATAGAATGTGCTGCTCAGGAGAGAGCTTGTGATTATACAAACAGCAGCGTCTGATGGAGGCAACACACTGAATGAAACTTTGAGAACAGTGGTTTGGGCGCTTTGGATATAATGGAAGAGGAATGGTGGTAAATGAAACTTTATAGTTAAAGAAAAAACACTGCAAATTCTGAAAGTGTGAAACCAAGAACAGAAAATACTGGAAACACAGAGCAAGTATCCTAGGGTATGTGGAGAGAGACAAGCTGATGTTTTGGGCTGAACTCCCCAGATGTTGACAGACCTATATCGCGTTGACAAAATTTTCAGATTTTGTTTCTGTTTTCCTTTCCACTTCCTTTAGTTTAGTAAAATCTGTGTTATCTCTTACTCCATGCAAACAATGGAGGAATATGATTCACACAAAATTGTGTCTCTTTTATCCAAATACGGTTATGCCAGCAATCTCCTTTTTCTGAATCGTTCACCATAATCTGGTGTAAATGATGGTTCTTCCATGGTTGTTTGGCAATCTTCCAGCACCATAGTTACATCAGGAGTTCAGGAAAACCCTCTGAACATTCTACTTTTGATGCATTACTGAATAGCTGAATAACACCCATACAGATTAAGATGAACCTCTGGGAGTTTTTTTCATGATTTCTCAGTAGCGAAGCTCCTCCACAATATTTTTCCTTACAATCTCTACCATAATCAATCTTAATGGGACCACAGTCACCACTAAGTAGTCTATTTTCTTTCCAACAATCAATTGTAAGAATCTTGCTAAGTCATAAGAAATTGGAGCCAGAGAGGCAAAAGTATCTATTTATTTAGAAATGTGTGAGACTTACATATTGTAGGCCACAGTACTTTGAACACACCGCCATGGCTTCAGTCTCTGCTTTAACCTTTTGTTGGTGGGAATCAAGATCTTTGGGATGTGAAATTAGAAAACATTTCTGGATGCAAAATGTGCTAAAACTTTGTAGCTCTCTTCCACAAGCAGCTTTGGATACTAGATCATTGTCAGTTTAAAGGTATGGTGGAATATGAGGAGAAGGTGGTTATGCAAAACTAAGGTATTGATCATCCATGATCTCAATCTACATGTCCATTGTAGATGGCCTGCTGTTCTTCCTATGTTTATTGATATATTCTTCTGAAATACCTTCATGGTGTCTGGGTACTGCTTGCAAAGCCAAAATTGGTTGCCCATTCTTATTACCCTTGAATGGAATGGCTTGCTTAGCCATTACAGAGGGTGAATAGGAATCAACCACATTACTATGGGGCTGGGTATATGTATACCAGACCAGGTTAGGATGGCAGATTTCCTTCCTTAAAGAGTCCTTAGATGGCTCCTTCCAAATCCCAGCCACTTCTTTCTAGAAGGACAAGGGCAGCAGATACATGCGAACACTGCCACTTGCATATTCCCCTCCATGCAACTCATGATCCAGATTTGGAAATATGTTCCTATTCCTCCTCAACAACATTGTGGGTCAACCTACAGCATATAGACTACAGCGGTTTAAAACGTCAGCTCACCACCACCTTCTCAAGCGCAACTAGGGATGGGCATTAAATACTGGCCCAGCCAGTTGTGTCCATGTCCCATGAGTGAATAAAAAATGGACATAAAATTCAGAGAGCTGCCATGTTGGGATTTAGATTAATGCCTCCATAGCATTAGCCAGGGCCTGTGGATGAGATGTTCAGTGACATTCCCTATATCCCACCAACTTCTTGCTAAATGCCATGGATTTCACTGGAGAAAAGGAGCAGACTGAGCTTAGAGCTAATGGGAAACACAATGCTAATAGAGCTCTAAAACATCTTTGAAAAATGCAGCACTCCCTTTGTCTAGTTGCTTCTTTTAAATACTTTTTTAAATACAAAAAGTAAAATTACAGAATCTTAAAATCTCAGAATAAGGCCCTTTGGCCATTATACTTGTGCCAATTCTCTGAAAAATTGACTGGCTAGCTCAACTTGTCCTTTTTCTGCAGCCCTACAATCTCCTGTTCAAATAATTGTCCAGCACCCTTTTGAAAATTACTATTGCATCTGTTTCTATGATCCATTCTGTCGGTGAATTCCAGGTTTATTAGTCAAATTTAAATTCAAAGAGCTACCAAAGTGAGATTTGGATCCATGACCCCACAGAAACAGTTTTGCCTAACTATTCACTGTGTGAGATGGCCCATTAAACCTTCTTTGCTCTGAATGAGAACAATACTAGATTCTCTAGTTCTCCATGTAGCTAAGTTTCTTCATCTCTGGTATCATTTCAGTGCTGTAGTAATATTCCCGTGAAATGGGTGTTGCCTTTAAAGATATTTGTGCTAATTACACTAATGTGAGTTTAATTATGTTTCTTGTTAGGACACAAAAAAAAATGGTTTTTCAGGTTTCAGAAAGAGGTGTTGAGAGCCTATTCAACATGCATTCTCCTGATAATGGAGTAAACTCAGTCTAAAATACATTAAGAGGCCCCAGGTCGTCTTGCTGACTCTATTTTCCCCCAAATGCTTGATTGCTGTAGATAACATGAGTGTTTCTCAACGGCTGACGTTACAACTCACATGAGTAAAGAGGAAGACCATCAGCCTGTTCTTTCAACCCCTTTTAAAATGTAGGAAATGCTTTACTGAAAAACAACCTCTGGAAAACAAAATGGCTCTGTTTGCTTTGATAGATGATGAAAATGCTTTTCAGTAGTTGAGAGGGTATCCTGGATGACAGGAAGTTTTTTTGCCTGAAGGTATTGATTTTAACCCTTTCCCTGACCAAAACTTCCAAAGTCTGCAAAGCTTTCACTTGATAAACAGAGTGACATTAATCTATCCAAACTTTCCTGCCTTCCCCTCACCCCATTACGTAAGCATTGCCAGGTTACTCTTTTCATGGGAAATACGTTCGGTGCATGCAGATTTGCAGTAAAGAAAGGCAAGGTTTTGAGCTTTGACTATGAAATTTTGGTATTTTGTTAGCTGACAAATATGTCAGACCAAGTGCATCAAAGTTAGAAAACTCCGGATCAAAAGTAAAGTGACAATTTTACCTCATTAACATCCACAAAGATCGAGATCCAATGAGTGACAAAGAAACTGCTCCTTGGGAAGATCTGCAACACTGTTCTTTCTGTTGTACAAACACCCTGAGCTATAGGATTGTTACCCACCTTAATAGGATTTGACTGGAAAGCAATCTAGTGTGTATCAGTTTGAACCAATTATCAAGAATGGCTGGAGTAATTCCTGACTGTATCAATTTTGGCTAAAAGCATTTTTTTTATTGCTGGGAAATTACACTTACTCTTAATGGAAGATGGCTGTCCTTTGGGAAGGTAAAAACCCAGATATGAGCACCTGATGACTTTAGAAAGGTCTGCTCAGCATATGAGAGTGGCTTTTCTTCTGCATACGACTGATGCTCTAAAATGTTTCAAGTCTTATTTTGTGTCTGCTTTATAAAAGGGCTGCAGGATGTAGAATAGCTGCTTCTTTCCTGGGGGAGCAGTATATGTGGGATGTGATGACAAGGTATTGATTTAGGAATGGCGACAGATGACTATGAAAGTAGGACAAAGGCATACAAGTTCAATCTGTGAAGGACAAACTTGAGACCAATAGCAGGAAGAAGAGCAACCAACTCTCGGAATGGGCTTCCAAGTGAACGAGAGGAACTAAAAACCTTTAAGGAAATAGAATTTTACAGCAAGGAACCCCTACAGGCTGGGTTTTCAACTGGGCAGGGAGATAAGTGCACATTAAAAGTAGTGCCACTGGCTAATTTCTGAATTCTATCCAAACCCTGGTCTGTTTTCCCAGTAGTGGGATGGCAGTCTGTGTAAAGTAGGACGATCCACCTGAAAAGGTGAAAAATCAATTCTCCATTTAATGACCGCTTAAGGACACTCAGCGGAGGCCTAGAGGGATTGTTCAGATGGCCTGTAGGTCCCTGCAGGGAGTGGAAGTCAATGCAGCTGCCTGGAGTTACCTGCAGGTGGCAGATTGCAAGGCCTATGCTCTGGCTAAGCTTGGAGACCCTCTCTGGTTGTCTGGGTTCAGACACAGTCTGCCCTTTATTGGATATTTCTCCCCTCAATGATGCTTCGGGCCAATGAGCCTATCTTTCTCCATATTGGAAGACCCCACCCTTTAGTGACGTGCCATGGTATCCTGTTCCTGCTTTAGTGTGAGAGAGATTCTTCTTGACCCCCTGGCTTTAAGAACTTGCCTGCCCTTTTTGGTCAGTGAGACTGCCCTCGGGTCACTATCGGGGGTTAGTCAAAGAGGAGTGACTGTTCCTAACGCAATGCCAGCTTTCGCCTCCCAATTGAGCCTCGTGCTTGCCTCTTAAAGCACACAAAGATGAATGAAAGTGCCTTATCAATCTTTATTTTCTCCAGCATTTGTCTTGTGAATTTCATTAGATGGTCAAATACTCCGCTAGAAACCAGGGGGTGCTTTTCACTGGGGCAGTACATTTGGTAACATCTTCCCTGATGTTCATTGGTTTGTGATCAAAAGGACTTAGACCAAAAGGACTGAGAGGAGACTTGTTAGATGTTTCCAAACTCATGAGCAGGCTGGATGGAGTAGATAGGGGGAAGCTGTTCCCATCATAAAATGAACAGGAACAAAAAAGCAGAGATTACAAGTGGTATGCAAAAGAAGCAAGAGTGATATGAGAAACAAACATTTTCACTCGGTGATGAGTTAGGATATGGAATGCATTGACTAGAAATGTAGTGGAGGCAGGTTCAATTGAGGCATTCAAGATGGCATTGAATGATTATTTGGATAGAAATTATGGCAGGGGAGAAAGCAGGAGATTGGCTTTAGGTAACCATGCTGGCTTGAAGGGCTGGTGCAAATATGATGGGCCAAATAGCCTCCTTCTGCACTGTAACAGTTCTGTGATTGTGTGGAAATACAAAGATGCAAAATAAAATCCCACCCAGCGTTAACCCCTAGAGTGATGAGGCAAAATTGACCATGATTTTCTTTGTCTCAGATACCAGATATCATTATCACCCAGGTGATTAACATCTCCTGACCTGAGCAAAGAAGGGTATAACTGAGGGATCAGATCTGCAGTAGTTTACTTCAGTTGTATCTGTTGAAACGAAATTAAATAGGTCCTCGCCTGTTCAGTTCTTTCAATATTAATCAACTTGCTCCTTCAAACAATACCTATCGTGAACATGTCAAAATGAGTAACACCAGCACTATTCATTGTGAATAAAAGCTTAACACATTGCAGTGGTTTTAATGAAGATGATAATTTTAAAATAAACAGAGTAACAAATTTGTTCAAGTAGCAAGTAGCGACATTATCGGCAACATATAGCCTCTTGTGTTTTCAATGGGAGGTCATATAATATAGGTTTGGTGGCTAGGTTACATCATCCCATCAGTAATCTGTATCAGTCCAGTTGTTTCTATATTATTGTGAGCCTTAATTTAAGTAAAAACTGCTAATTTAAGGGTAATGTACTCCAACAATCAGGGAGGGAAAAACAAGTCTCTTAAATGTCACATTGCACAATTGCCTGGAGTCTTCTTGCCATGCACTTTGAGATGAATTCCTGTTCGCAGTCACATTATCAGGTTAAGGTGGGGTCTACCCATCCCTGACAATGATATATTGAAGTCGATAAAATGTGGAGCTGGAGAGGCACAGCCGGTCAGACCTGCTGCGCTTCTCCAGCTCCACATTTTACCAAATCTGGCTTCCAGCATCTGCAGTCCTTACTATCTCCTAATCAATGATATATTGAAGACTGATTGTCAGGAAACCCTGAAGCAAATGGATTATTTATGAGTAACACATTCGGAGATCTGCATACACTTGTTTAATACTTGCTTCCGAGTGGGACTTCAAAGACTTGCATTTCTATACCCTCTTTCATGACCCCAGGACGTTCCTCAGGGCTTCAGTGAAAATAATTTTGAAGGGTAGAGACCGTTGAACCGTACGAATCATGGCAGCCAATTTGCATACAGCAAACTCCCACAACAGTGACCATTTTGTTTTGTACGATGTTGGTTGAGTGATAGATATTTTCCAGGACGCTAGGGATCACTCTCCTGCTGTCCTTAAAAATAGTGCCATGTGATAATTTATGTTGATATGGGAGGGCAGAAGAGTTTATTGTCTCATCCTCAAACACTATCATCTCTTAGAGTACACCATTCCCTCAGTATTGCACTGGAGCGTCCATTGTGATTTAATGCTTCACTGACTCAGACCAACAAACCCTCTGACTGACACCCATGACTCAGTTTGATGTCTTGCTAGTGTACCTCTGTCTCCGTGCCCCACCCCTTTTAAAAAAATTTGTTCCTACACATCTGAAACAACTTAAATTTAAGAAAATAAGAAGCCAGTGTCTGGGAGGCATCTTCCCAAGGAATAAAAAGCATTGAACAATTGCAGTTAATGAAGATTCTTTCTGTTTTACAGCAGATGATTTAAGGCAAGATTTGCAGAAAATTTACCGACACAATGTGTGAGTCTTAAATGATGTCATGAAGGGAGTAGCTGGAAATGACTTAGAAAATAATGGGAGCACTTCTTTTTAATCTTCACTACCTGGGTGGTAATCAAATGGATTCTACAGCAGGCATGTCAAAGACTCCAACAGATTACTGCCCAAGTAGTGAAGGTGAACATGAACCCAGTACGTCAGTACTTCCCCATGCATAGAGCCACACCGTTCATACACGAATACTCAGCTAGTCCCACAAATGTGTATAAAAAAGTAGGTGGCACCCAAGGACGGTCAATCAGAAAAAAAAGAAGTGACAAACTCCACCCAGTTAGAAAAGCATATTAATAATCACGCAGGCTGTAGAACCTCAGAGGTTGTCTGTCAAAATGCTAAATGTTTGATGCATTACGCTAGGTGTGGCCATAGAATGTCTGGAACAACACGTAGTGTATCCATCGCAGTCGCTGACACAACCGTCACTTGTTGTGCTGTCATTATGCTCAATGACCAATCTGCCATCGTGCTGAGCATATTCTTGCTCATGGTTCTGGTCTGCGTACAAGTGGTGTGGGCAACTTGTATCATAGAGGGTGATTTAACTCGAGCAACGGCTAATTATCACTCAGGGAGCTGCAGTAGCAGCTGGAAACTCTCCCTTTTCCAGGAAGAATGAATTCCTCCCCAACGCTAACTGCTACCCTCACATGAAAACATGACAGCATTCAGTTTTTATAGAATGAACTAGACAAGTTACAACTAGTCCGACAGCCAAAAGTGGATTTTATTCCAATTCTATCTTTATAGAAGTACTGACTCTTTCAGCTGTTTTGTTTTTGCTACAATGATCTGTCATTGCAAATAAAAATTCATTACTCCCTTCACACAACTTCGCAGATTACAAGTAACAGGAGCAACCATGAATGTTTCACGATTTTCTTTCACATCCAGCCTGCCAGGTCTTAGAAGTAAAAGTATTCACTCCAGCACGAAGGCAGTGAAGTGAAAATCTCCCACCTGCTACCTGCAATCAATTCTGGCTGGTGTCAACCTGACATCATCGGGGTCATTATTCTTAAGGCAGGGCCAATAGATTGCTATGTGTTTGTCAGGCTCTTTGGTTCACTACATTTGATGTGGGTCAGCGATGCTTTTGGCAGCAATTTTCAGCCTCTGCCTAAAACAGTGCGGACTAATCTCTTTTGGTTTCAATAAATATTTGTTGAGATTTAACATATGGCTGGCTTGCTGCACTGACAGAGGATAACTACACTACAAAAAACAGAAAGTGGTTTGCAACCTTTTACAGTTGAGATGTGGTCTAGCCCATTTGCCTTTTGTTTTTGCAGAATTGGAGTTTCAACCCTTTTTTTGGTCAACAAACTCCAAATCTAAAGGTATTAAAAATGTATTCTGTAAAATTCTCTGTGTCCCAGGCTTGAATAAGGCCTTCACACAAGTGCTTGGGTTTTCTTTTTGAAAATTGAAAGCCGTGTAAAAAGCAGCAGCACTTTACTGAGCCTCATTGTGTAGGTTTTGAGTCTTGAAAAGTATTCTGTATTAGATATATTTTTTGAAAAGGAATGGATAGCTTATTAATCTGCTCAAGAAATGATTTTAACCATCTGACTACTGAATGCTAATGAAAATTTTGCATAACTTATCTTCTTTGACCCTCCATTTCCTATTCAAGCCTTGACTCCATGCATTTATTTTTCTTTATTCTTACATGAGATTGAGTGTCAGTGGCAAGACCAGAATTTGTTGCCAATCCCAAATTGCCATTTAACTGAATGGCTTGCTTGGCCTTTGCAGAGTCATTGATCCAGTAAATGACCACGAAGCTACTGTTTCCCCATGTTTCCACAGTCATGGCTTCTCAGTGGTTCATGCCATATTTCTGGCTTAAGTAGAGTGAAGAAAATTGCTATGGCAACAGTCTTCATCTGGTATGTCGTGAACAATGTAATCAATCCCACCAGACAAGGTAACCCATTTGGTCTCAAAGTTCTTCCCTACTTTCTTAGCAAGGGAAGTTCAGGATTGATAGATCAGCTGTGATCACATTGAGTAACAGACAGGGCTTAATGGGCAAAATGGCCTACTTTGTTGCCTACGTCTTATGGCCAATGCTGGATGCAAATGATAGGAGAAATGGTGAAAACTTACATGTGCGAAATAAAAGATCACAATGCACTTAATCGGAGAGTTATCAAACACCAAACCATGTAAAGAGGGCGACCAAAATCTTGAATTTAAGAAGTGGTTTGTAGGAAGAAGCAGAGGCAGAGAGAGAGAAGAGGTTTGAAAATGAATTCCAGACACTAGGGCCCAGTTGTCTGAAGGTGTGGCCCCCGCTTTTGCGGCATTTCAACTCAGAGGTCTCCACAGAACAGAAATGGAGGAGTATGGAGATTTTGGAAGATTGTACAGCTTTAGGAGGACCCTGAGGTAGGGAGAGGTGAGGCCTTGGAGCAATTACAGAAGTAACAATCTTAATGTCTAAAATTGTTGAATCAGATGCTGATCAGATGCAGTGAATGCGGCACCATACATTGTGATGTATTTCCGTAATGAGATTTTTCTTCACATAAGCTCACGTACTCAGTGCCACTGGCAGTTCTGGTGGAAAAGTGATGGGAGTGGTCAGGGATCTGACAGAATAGCTCATTTCCCTGCTTCTAACAGGATCAGAACTGTCTAAAAACATGCAGAAAATCTAGGTCTCATCAATGGAAGGTTTTTTCCGATAGGAAGAAACTTTTTCTTTATTCATTCATGGATGACGGCATCACTTATTGCCTATCCTTAATTGCCCAGAAGGCAGTCAAAAGTCAACCACATTGCTGTGCAGCTGGAGTCACTTGACAGCCAGCCTGGGTAAGGTTGGCAGTTTCCTTCCCTAAGGTACATTAGTGAACCAGCTGGGTTTTTCCCCTGACAATGGATTCATAGTCATCATTAGATTCCTAATTCTAGATATTTTATTGAATTCAAACTCCAGCATCTGCTGTGGCAGGATTTGAACCTAGGTTGCTGGAATGTTATCTGGGTTGCTGGATTAATAGTCCAGCAATTATACCTCTAGGCCACTGCCTCCTCACTCCCCAACCTCTTTGAACCTGCTCCTGTTCCCTGTCAACTCAGCATGTTCATACTTGCCATTAGTAATACCAAAACCTGGGCAAGGGGAGAAACCTTGCTTCCCTGTCTGGGAACACTGAGGCCAGTTAGAGAGTCAGAGGGGATGATTTTTTCTGGCTTTCTGGAGATGGACTCAGAAGTGAGAAGAATAGTTAAATGGTAAGGGCAGGCTTTAGGAGGTGGACTTCCACATCCATGGGATATTCCCACTGACATCCCTTTAAGCAGAGGCCTGCAGCCAATTACGTTAAATAATTGTCTAATTGAGGCTATTTTACCAGACTGCCTGGATTTTGCAAGCCTTGGAGTTCTCTGCTCAGCACCTCATGAGTCTGGCATCTACACTAAGGGGGCCTTGCTGAGGTATCTGGGGGATCAGAATGCGGGTGGAAGAGGTCTTCTTTTCCAGAGGCTTCATTGCCCATACGAGGGAACAGCTACCCCCACAATTCTGATGTGGCCACTACAAGGTTCACTGCTCTGATTACAGAGCTGTGCTGACTTGGCCCTGATGAGGGCAGCTCTGATTGAGCTGGCACCTCCAACAATGCAGTTCACTGCCTTAATAAGGACTCAGGGAAGGCCTTTTGATTGACTGTCACCATTTCTTGCGGTCTCGCATCTGCGAGGGCTTGTGAGCTCCTTTTGGTTGCTACGGTGCACCAGCCTATCAAATCATAGAACTAGATTTTCATAGAGGCGGGACCCTTAAAAATGGCAGGTGAGGCCTGGATTCTGACAGGACTAACTTTGGCTGGTGTCAGGAAAGATCGGAGTTGGAGGAATGAATGACAAAGAATGGAAACCCAAACTCAGCAGTGCTTCTTGAACTTAGTACTCAATTCAAACAGAACACATCTCGGACCTCAACCTGCAGTGTAGGTGTCACAAGTTGATGGAATAAAAGCCTTGAAGGACAGATAAGGTCAAGTTAAATGACATGATCTGAAGTTTTTAAACTGCTTGTGCTTTAATCATGTAAAACAAAAGCTTAAGCTGTTAGGGGGAGATAATAAAACCCTTTGCTTCAATTTTTTGATTGACAAGTGGAGGTAAGAAAAAATTATGACCTTGGCAACAAATTTCCTGGTTCGTGTTTCCCCAAGAACTGTCACTGTGTCATTATGAATGGTTGACTGAGTTTCAAACACAACATATGCCTCAGCAGGTGCTCTGAGTTTAACGGCATTATTAAAGGATTAGCTATTTGATGCTTGGTCTAACCATTAAGTGTGTATGAATGAGAGCTGTATTAGATTTTTGGAAGTTTTTACCATCTCCCGATGTCTCCTCAGGTCTGCCCATGGTGGATACTGGTTGACTGGCTATGGAGGTGGCATATGTATATGAGAGGCATGGGTTTGGATAGAGAGCATGGGTTGTCCTGGGGATAGCCTGGGTAGTTGAGAGGTGAGGGCTAGAAATCTACAAAGTTTCTAAAAGAACTGAAAAGAGACCTGCCTTTGAAACTGCCTACCTTGGTATCTTTTGCTTGCCCCCTGTGGGCATTCAATATCTGCTCTAGAGTCAGCGGGCCTGATTCAATCTTGCCCCTGTTTCCCCTAAGCAAAGCTCAGCCTTTAAAAATGATGTGGGTCTGCTGAGCCCAAAAATTTCCAAACATGAGCCAGCTGTCTTGGTAGCAATAGTCCAAACATAGTTTTGTTAAAGCATAAAAAGATGCTATTTGGCTAGTTCAGTCCACACCAGCTCCCTACAGAGCAATCCAATTAGTCCCATTCCTCCAATCTATCCCATTGATTCATTTTCCTCAAATGCATGAGCAATTTTATTATGAAATCATAGAGCATCCTCACTGCCAATATCCTCATGGGCAGCAAATTCCAGGTCTTTACTACTCACTGTGCAAAAACATTCTTCTTTATATTCCTCCTGCTTCTACTGCCTAAATCTGAAATCTGTGTCACCTCGTCCTTGTACCTTCAATTAATGTGAACAGCTTTACTTTATCTACCTTATACAACTGTCATGTCTATCAAATTACGTTGCAATTGTAATTATAAGAAATACAGTGTCCCTTGCACAACTTGCACTAAGATCAGGTTACTCCACACAGACAAGAGAGTCTTAGTGGCTCAATTCAAAAAAAGCACTCCCAAGGGTGCACTGCGAAAAATGTAGTCTTTCTTGATGGATCCCACTCTGTCACAGAAGCACAATGGAACAAGAAATTTGCATCATGGCTGAGAGTAATTATAGCCTGGTTTAGAATGGAGTTATTTGGGCCAGAGAATCCTGTACTCCATTTTTGATCGTAATTAGGGCAGCCGTGAAATCCAAGGATTTGCAGAGCAAATTGAACGTAACTGGTAAAAATGAGAGTGAACTAGGCTTTTACTTTGATTCACTAACGGGTGAATTGCCCAAAAAACAAACATACAATTCACACACTCCCTATTAGACTCACAAATGATGTCTCCTTGATCAAAATTTTGGAAGGCTATGAGCATTCAAAATTTGGCCAGACTGAATGCCTTTAGATTGACAAGAAGAGAAAAATGGAAACAAAAAAGTAAAAGAGGAAACTTTTTCCAAGTTAGAAACAGATGTAAGATTCTAAAAGGTTGGTCATTGATGCTGCCTCTGCTCTAGCTGTTCTCAATACAGTAGAAAATAGATTGCTGTTTGTTCCTCATATGCAGGACTGCACTTACAATGAAATATTGACTAAAAGGTACCACGTGGAAGAAAGTATTGTTACTTGAAATATAATTCTGAGCAGTATATCACAACTATGCAATCAGAATAGCGACATATTCTTGGGAACTTATTTTCGAACACCACAGCACCAGGTATAGGAGCAAAGTGAGAAGACACCAGAGAACCGGGACATGCAACTGGCCAATTAATAATTCTTTGAGCAGAAACAGAAATATCCGGAGAAACTGAGCAGGTAGGGTTAACATTTTGAGTCCAGTGACCCTACAAGTTTCTCCAGCAATTTGTTTCAGATTCCCAGCGTCCACATTTCTTTGCTTTATGTTAATGCTTTAAGCAGTCTCTGTTCAACTGTTGTTAAAAGAGAAATAAAACTCAAAATATAAACTGGAAGGAGAACTTTTAGTTAAATTCATGAATAGATTTGATACCTCTGTCAGTCAGCCACATTGAAGGTTTTAACATGCCATGTTTTCTTTTGAATCAACTCAAGAATATTTAACAGGAGAGGACGAAGATAGATGTTGATGAGTGTTACATGAGTTTTATTGTTTTTTCAATTTGTTCTGTGAAATGAAGTCTGTGGAAGCCAACAATAACTGATGGATGGGGGAGCTGACCAGCATTGCGTATGACTTGAGATGGTATGTGCCATCTGGTGTTGCTGCAGTTCCGAGCTGGTAAATGGTGCGCTGCCATTGCTGCAACCAAATAAATAATGTGCAGCATATGCAGGCTATAAAGAGAATCATGAAGTCTGACAGTGCAATGAACAGTGAAAGGGTGACATGGTTGATAGCAAGGTTTGCTTAATTGACCGTCAAATATGAAAAAAGAAAACAATTGCATTGGCATATTTTGATTCTTTTGTAGCTGTAAGTCAAACATTTTTTTTTGCTGGCCAGTAAATAATGGAGGAAATTAAACTTGTGCCATGAAAGTCTTCTCACTTTGCTCCTATACCTGGCGCTGTGGTGTTTGAAAATAAGTTCCCAAGAATATGTCGCTATTCTGATTGCATAGTTGTGATATACTGCTCAGAATTATATTTCAAGTAACAATACTTTCTTCCACGTGGTACCTTTTAGTCAATATTTCATTGTAAGTGCAGTCCTGCATATGAGGAACAAACAGCAATCTATTTTCTACTGTATTGAGAACAGCTAGAGCAGAGGCAGCATCAATGACCAACCTTTTAGGTATCAGCAGTATGTCATCTCCCAGCTGAGGCAGAGTGAATGATCCCAGAGGTCCACTCGCTTCTATAAATGTGTACCATTTGTCATTATTGAGCCTCACTCATAAACTGTGGACCCTCAAAGTGCAATTAAATTTAGCAGAGGATAGCATTGAGAAACTCAGACCAGCATTCCCCTAAACTGTAGAAACGAACCCCATGTAATTTCATGATATCTCGAAGCAGTACAAAGATCGCTGTGGAAATAATGATCTTGTGAAGTTAAATCATTTCAAGGTAAATTGGGCTCTTCTTTGCTATAGAACTAAAAAAATCACATTAAACCAAACTAAAATACTTGGTTTACCTTGTGTCAGCTCCCTTCAGGTGCAAAGTAATTTGAGCTGTGCGTGCAGTTGATTCATCCAACCTGTTTGGCAAATTTTCTGTTTGTCAAGATTGGAATGCAGACCATGTAGATCTCCTCGATGAGCTGTCAGTTGCTTTAGTGAAGTCCGTAAATCAGCAATCTCAAAGGCCCGTACTGAAATTTTATTTTGCACTTGTGGGAAGTGCATTTTTTGAAAATACATTTGAAATCACGTTCAGACAGAAAACCAAAACTTCCCCAACGGTTCAAATACTGAGTGCTCCACGTTACGTGAAAGTGAGTATAAAATATCCTAGTTTAGATTTTCAGTCTCTTCTTGGTGGGACTGCCTCCCACTCTCGCCTATCTGACTGACCATTAAGTTTCTCTCAGTCTGTGCACTGTCACCGCAAAAGGTCTCCAGGTATTTCTCTTTGGCAACTCTGCCACCTGAGTTTAGATAACTTTCTCATCTATGATGAAGTCATAGACCTAGAACATACCAGTCGGAGCAGGAGTCGTCCATGTGGCCCTTCAAGCCTACTCCAGCATTCAATATGATCATAGCTGATCATCCAACTCTCTGTTCCCACTTTCTTCCTACCCCATTATATCCCTTGAAAATCAAAGATTATAGGTGGGCAAGAAGGTGGAGGCCACAACTGGACCAATCATGATCTCACAGAGTGACAGAGCAGGCTTGAGAGGACAAATGAGCTCCAACAGCTATGATTTTAGATGTTCTTTTCATCTTCTACCTGCAGTTGCAGTGATAGCATTAGGATTCATAAGTGATGCTAATTCGTTTCAAGGCTCAGATGACCATAGGACACTCTGTACATTACAAAGAGGTAAATAGCTATGCATCTTGTGGGATACTACACCATGGCACAAGGTAAGGGTCCGTGAGCTACTGCAACCAGTACATGGATTGTCTCATACAATTGATGTCAATCTGCATTACACTCTAATCATTTTTCAACTGAGTGATCTGTACCCTGCCTATATTCATTGATACGTAATAGAGATATATATATAATAAATATATAGTATATACTATTTACATGCATTAAGACAATAAGTGCAGGGATGAGTCATTTCAGTGATGAGGAAGGAATTGAGAAGTTGGGACAGTTTTCTTTGGACAGGGGAAGGCTAAAATGAAATTTGAAAGAAGTTTTCAAAATGATGAGGGGTCTGGACAGAGTAAGTAGTGGGAAACCACTCCCACTTGCAAATGAATTGAGATCCAGCAGGCACAGTTTTAAATTGTTTTAAATCTGCAAAATAACTAAATGCAAGGGGAGAAAGATCTTTTTCGCATCGTCTGTAGTCAGGGTTGTGGGATATACTGCCTAGAAGTGTGGTAGAGGCAGATTCAATTGTAGCATTCAAATGGGCTTTTGATAATTACTTAATCATCAATGACGGATAAGGTTATGGGGAAAAGGCAGGAGATTGGCACTAAGTTAAAATGCTCAGAGAGATGGTGTAGATGCAAAGGGCCAAATTGCCTCCTTCTCCACTTTAACGCGTATGGAATGTACTTGTATCCTTGGAATTTCCTCTGCCCTTCCCTCTGTCTATCCTTCCACAGCCCTCTGCTATTTGGAGAGCACTAGGTTTTATTCAATTCACATTTCACCGTCTACAATGGGTAGGTTTGAACCTTTGTCCTCTGGGCATTAGCCTGAGGTTTTGGATTACTAGTCCAATAATATTTCCACCCTGCTACTATGCCACCATCTCCCCTGGTAAATAATAGAGCCTATCCTCCCAGTCTCAAACAAAGCCTACTAAAACCACTTGCCCTCATTTTCTGATGAAGGGTTTAGGCCCGAAACGTCAAGTTTTCCTGCTCCTATGATGCTGCTTGACCTGCTGTGTTCATCCAGCCCCATGCTTGTTATCTCGGATTCTCCAGCATCTGCAGTGCCTTTTATCTCTGCCCTCATCTTTTGGTGCTGTTGCCTCTTAAATGTCCTTTTGCTACCAGACATAATGAGCCAGGACAAGGAAGAGTCTCTCTTTTGGTCCTATGTTAGAAATGTGTGCAACAGCTTGCATCCAATCTCAGCTGCTCGTAAATCCCAATCAGGATCAGAACTGTAGGAGATGTTACTGCCTGCTTTTTGAGAGAACACTGGGGAGAGGAGGTAATATAGGTATACTGGGGTGGCATGGTGGCTCAGTGGTTAGCACTGCTGTGTCACAGTGCCAGGGACCTGGGTTTGATTCCAGCCTTGGGTGACTGTCTGCATCAAGTTGGTGTGTTCACCTCGTGTCTGCATGGGTTTCTTCCGGGTGCTCTGGTTTCCTCCCACAGTCCAAAAATGTGCAGGTTAGGTAGACTGGGCATGCTAAGTTGCCCCATAGTGTACAGGGATGTGCAGGATAGGTTGATTAGCCATGATAAATACAAGATTATGGGGATAGGGTGGGGTGTTGGTCTGGGTGGAATGTTCTTTGGGTGGTTGATGCAGATTCAGTGGGCTGAATGGTCTCTTTCTGCACTGTAGCATTTTTGTGATTATTAGTAATGGGCTACTACTGGGCTACTAATGCTCTTTAAGGAAGGAAATCAGTCATCCGTATCAGATCAGGCCTCCATGTGAATGCATATGTGGGCTCTTAATTAGCCTCTTGAAATGGCCAAATGAGCCATTCAGTTAAAAGGCAATTAAGGATGGCCTTGGTAACAGCACCCACATACAATGCAAAACTATATCATGGTGAGAATTGGCTTGCTCTTATCAAATAATGCCACAGAGCCTTTTACATCCACCTGAGAACGCATTTCGTTTTCTCTTTCATAAGAAAGGTGGTATTGTTGACAGAATAGTGTTCCCTCAGTACTACATTGTCAAGTCCTTCGAATAGGACTTGGATACACAACCTTCTGTCTACCACCGATCCACCACCATTCTAGATTCCGTATTTAATTAACATTGTACACTGGAAAGAGATGGCTAAGTACCCCCTAACTGTAAATCAAAGATGGCAACAATCATGCCAGGCTGCTTAATGCATGTCTAAAGCAGAAATATTTCTAAATTCAACGGCTTTGATAAAGTTTGGTCGAGGCAATTGCCCTTTTTAATAGAGGAAGAAGAAAATGAGTTGGTGTCAGTCTGCAGCAGGATTTTACCCTTTCTGTTGAAATCTTTTCTTTCCGAATGGTCAGTGGAGTTCTCTTCCCTAGTTACCAGTGGAAGTAGAGTCATTGAACATTTTTAAGGTTAAGTTTGATTAGTTCTTGATTGACAAGGAAGTCAAAGGGTATAGGGGCTAGTCAGAAAAGTGGATTTGAGTCTACAAAGCTCAAATTAACTTATCAAATGATGCATCAGCCCTGTGGATCTGAGTAGTGTGCTTCTGCTCCTAATTAGTATGTTTGTACGTAGTCTATCCTTAGCTAAATAGGCTTTGAGTTAAAATGAGCATCTCAGCCTGCCGAAGACCTCAACTTATAGATTGGGGCATTTGTCAAGGTGAAAATAGTTGCAGAGCTATAAGGTGTTCACGATGGAGGGCTATCATTTTGGCATTGCCTGGTGGTATTTATTTCTCCTCGGTCACAAAATATCTTTGAGCTCAGTGCATATATTATATTAAGCTGCTTCATCATTCATCATTCAAAAAAGCTGCAGTATTTTGTGAGGCTCCGCACTATGTTCAGTTAACTCTATGTTCTGTCAAATCCTGCATTATAACACCAGTGAAAAAGATACAACGAACAGCAGCAGTTGCACATTTTAAAACTAAGAGTTCATCTCTGCAGTCTATTATTTCTTCTGATAGCACACTCCACCCCTACCCAACTCCACTCAATCCCTAGTGCATTGTGGGGTCTTCATCCATGCCTTCTCCTCACCCACCCCAAACCCAATCCAGTAGTGACAATTCAAAGAGGAAACAGCAATTATTTATTTGACATAATGGCACCTCAGCAGAGAAAAAACTACATTTGAAGAACCAATCAAGGAGCAGTTGTTTGTTGTAAAATATCTCTTCTTCAAACAGAATAGGCAGCAGCAGTTAAGGTAGAGTTTAAAATGACTCACCTTGTGACCAATTCTCTATGCAAGTGAAATACACACAAATTAAATCTAGTTAATCCCATGGAATTCAGGTCTTTCTCACTTAGTGACCTTTCAGGGCTTTTCCCATTTGATCCAAAGCACTAAATGACTTACTGCTGTTATGAACTAAGCTCAGAGGCGAGTAGAATTTTCTGTCTTTCTCTGCCAGCTTCTCTTATTCATCTAGTATCTCATGTCAGTTCAGATTATGGATATAATTTTCAAATTCCCCTAGGCTCCTGTTTTTGCCGAAGCAAATCCAACCATTCAGCACTAGAGAAATGTGTCAAATAGAGTGATTTTCAAGTGCTAGTGTGTGTTAAAGCAGATCAAACTTGCACTGAGACCTCTCTCTCTCAATAGGGAATCTCAGAATCTTTCAAACCAAAAACTACATCCCTCATCCTCCCTTCTTCTCCAGTAACCAAATTATTTCTTTGATTTTCGCACAATGGTGCTGTCTTAGCAAATCAAAAATTCCTCAGCAGACTATCTCAATCATATCACCACTGTAATCAGAAGCACGCCTAAGTCCTTTTGCAGCAGCTTAGAATTCTCATCGCCATTCAGCATAAGAGACAACCTGTGATAATCAAGGCTCTGTAACTCCCTCCCACCCCATCCACCAAAAAGTCTTGTGTGTTAATATTGCACGTATGCGATGCTAAACTTAGCCAAGCCTTCTACTCTTGAGTTGCCAGATGTTCCCTTCTGTTTGACCTGCTGATAGGTATTGTTTCTCACAAGGAATCTTTTCAAATTTACAAGCAATCCTGTCCACTTAAAGGATCTATTCTGTTTCTGTGAAATCATTAAGGGGGGGGGGGGTCACTCAATATTTGCCCATATTTATAAGAATTGAAGACCCAGAATGCTAATATCTTTGTTTATGTATATGCATGATAGAGTGTTTGAACATGAGGGTTTATGTGTCTATGTATATGAGGAGGAAGGCGTGTATATTTTTGTATGCATGATCCTGTGTGTATTTGTGTATGTGGGAATTTAAGATTGTATGTGTTTGTGTGTGCGTGTGTGTCATGAAGCTTTTCTGAGTAAAGTATTTTGCTGGACTGCCCTTAATGCCATTTATTGCATTCCAACTCTTCAAATCAATTATCCTCTTTAAGGCAATTATTTGGTGAAATGTTCCCTTTATATCCAGTGCACACATATAAGTTTAAATTCAAACTAGATGAGTGAAATTTTTGTATTGCAGTGATACTTCTTCGTTCTTGGTGAGAGCAGTTTTGTGGCCCGTTCAAAGTTGTTGCAATTTTTAATCCTTCCCAAAAATACAAATGCACAGCTGAGGTGATCCACCATTTACACATATGGGACAGATTAAAAAGACACACAGTCAAAGGTACAGGAAGAATGGAAACTACATGTACAGCTAAAGAGATAGACACATCTCAACAGATACAAAGTAAAGTAGAAGATGATGGAAGCATTGAGCAGGTTAGGCTGCATCTGTAGTTCGAAAACAGTATTAAAATTTCTGTTCAATGGCCTTTTATTAGCTCAATAACTCAGTGTTATTCAACTGATAAAGGAACAAGATATCCCTATTTGTAGCAAACTCGAATGTGAAGAACATAATTACAATTTTGCCACAATAGTGACAGATAAAATCCACCGATATTAATTAAAAATACTTTTAAGTTGACAAGAACTTAGGAAAAGATTGCTTGGTCTAATATTTTATTTCCATTAACATGCGATATATTTGTAACAGAAGTGGCAGCTGTGTCTGCTTCCTCAATGAACTACATTTTACGTATAAATTTGCAAAATATTGTGCTACTTCAAATTTACAAGTCATTGAGCGTTAACTATTCTGCAGTCTCCTCTGCTGAATGTCACATGTTTTTACTGACCTTGTAAAATAAGAAACAAAAATAATTTGCAACCCATATGTCATTAGCCAAGTAAAAAAAATTTGAATAAAAGCTTGTAGCTACTATTGAGCAAAATACTAGAAAACACCTTGAGTGAGGGAACAGGTGGCAACATGGGCATCAGGATGGATCGAATGTTGAGGATGCAGGAAGACTGAGCATCAGAGTATCTTTCAGAGCTGAAGACAGTTGGATTCAGTTCCCTATGGAGACCCTGTTTGCTCAATGCTCATTGCTGCTACACTGACATCAGGTCAAGTGACAAATGCCAGCTTTGGTGCTGAACCTTGTTTACAGGTTTTCACCACAAAACATTTTCCATGATGTGTTTAGCAGAAAGTTAGATTAACAGTATATATTTATCACAGAATGGATTAACTAATGCAGGCGTTGCTTTCTAATGTTGTGCATCTATGCTGTGTCTCATTTGGTCTGCTCTTTAGTACTTGAAGTCAATGCATTTGGTGTCAGTGTCTTTAGTAATGTGTAACAACTTGCATTTTTATCGCATCTGTTTAACTTAGCAAAACCACCCAAGGTGCTTCACAAGAGTGCTGTCGGGCAACATTTGACGCCAAACATTTGACACAAAGGATATTAGAAGGGATGACTAAAAGCTTGGTCAAAGAAGTAGCTCTAAGGAGTGTCTTGGAGGGAGAAAGAAAGTTTCATGGGGAGCATTTCAGAGCTTGAGGCCTGACCAGCTGAAGTCAAGGCCAACTGAAGTGATGAAAATACACATAGTGATTCTTTTTTACACCATTTGGTTATGTGGTGTCATAGATACACGGACAATACAGATAAGCTTTAGAAATAATCTTTGTTGTTCTTGAAGATGTTCAAAAAAGCCTTCTTGCAATATTTGGACTGCTTACGATAGACACATGCTTCGCATCAGCAACATAATTGAAAAAGCAGAAAATATATCTCATGTCTACCTGAGGGCTCAACCTTGCATCGTATTTGCCTATTTCATTACGGCAGTACATTATTTGGAAAAGTTTCATGGGCCAGGGAAGGGGAGCATTGGTATTGTGGACCCTCATGACACAAACCAGCCCTTCCCCTCCTCAGTTCCCAGTAACCACAGTGAACCCCTCTTAAAACTGGCTCTAAACTAGAAGGGTTGGCCCTACCCATTGGTCTTGTTGTGTACAACCTCTCCTCATTGCAATATACAAAATGTACACACTTAATACTGTTAGGTTACTTTTGCTAACAGTTTTTGGGCCTCCTGTGAGTAGAGAACAAATGTTTGTTTATGGGTTGTTTTGTTTATGGGTTAATTCAATGGATTTTATATCTTAGTTTACACAAGTGCCAAGAAGAAAACTAAGGAGTCAAGGTTTATTGTGGGATGTGACTGTAAATATACCTTACTGGTTACCAGTTTTATACATGCAGCACCTTATATTTACTTCATTGATTGTTAGAACTGAATAGCAGGCAGTCTGTAAAACCAGCTGCTGCTTTCATATCAACCATTCTGTGCCGCTACATGTGATGAATTTCTACCAATTGTCAACAGTTCAGACAGTGATTGAGAGAAATATAGGTTATTAGAGATTATCTTGTGAGTAAGACATCAGTATAAAAGAGCACCAGGTTCGGCCACAACTTGCTAAACAATATGAGATTGAAGTCATTTAGTAACCTGTTTATTCATACACCTGTCATATTGCGTCTGTTAATTGGGAACGTCCCAGGCATTGAGGTACTGATCTCAGCAGGACCTCAGCCTGCATTTGATTTGAATACCCACTCGAAAGACAAGACACATCTTCAGTGATTCAAGGAGACCCTGGCAAAAAGTCTTCAGCAGCTGGATGAGGTTTTACTCTGATGCTCTTCAATGTTCAATAGCTCTCTGTAAGACGAACATATAAAGAATGATCAATGTAAAACCTGTTGACATGTGTGAAATGGTACCCCAGCATTTAGGAGAGGGAAAGCAGAAGGTCCAGAGAAACATAGAATATGAAATTTGTAAAGCACTTTTCAACTCTTTAGAATACCCTAAAGTGCACCAATGAAATAGTATTGAAATGTAGTCATTGTTATAATAGAGATAAATACAGCAGTAAGTTTGCACACCACAAGGTCACTTAAACAGCTGTAAGCAGAATACTTTCAGTGATGTTGGGTTAGTGATGAATGTTGGCCAGGGCACAAAAAACTCTGTGCTCTTCTTTGAAGAGGGATTTTTTAACTATCACCTGATCAGGCTGAGGGGGTCTCTGTTTTAGCTTAAAGCAATGGAATACTCCCCTGGAACTGAACTGAAGTGTCAGGTTAAATTACCTGTTAATATCCTGGTAGTGGGACTTGAATAGAGTCAGAGAAGGGGATGCCAAGCTGATGAATTATAGCAGAATAAAGATGCCAGCAATAGCCTAATGGTTGCATACATTCATTTAAAATTTCAAAGTCATCATTTAAAATGCCCACTGAAATTGAAATGTTTCTAAAATATTAGTGTGCATTTAGCTGCAATTTCCATCAGAAACATACCATTTAAACTTGTAAAATGCACCAAGACATTCTCACTTCCTAAAAGAGTATTGAATTCCATTGCCATAAATCAGACAGGTTGAATAAAATAAATACAACATGAGTTTTAATTGATGATGAATTTTTTACACATGTCAAATTAGTTTATGCATAAGTAATACACGGGCTAATTGTTCTGAAACAACACAGTCCTGCCAATTATGTCTCCATTTATTATCGCTTCGACTTTTTTTTGTGCTTCATTTGTTTTGGTGGAGTGTTTTTTTTAAAGAAAAGTAAAATTGGTCTGAATAGTGAGGCGTTCAAATGCTTTGAAAAGGGTCACTGGTTCTTTTCAGTCAAGCTTCACAGGAGGCTTGTCAGGACGAGGGAGCTCAGTTCCAATTTATTTAAAGGTGGTTTGAAGGGAAGCAGCCTTGTGAGAGCTGGTTGCACATCAAACCTTGTTCCGTGCTTTTGTCTTCAGAGCCCCAGTTAATGCAGCAATGGTTCCCCTAGGAGCGTTTGAACGTGAGCTAAGGCAGATCCCACTGAGCATGCAGGTACGCTTTCATGTCCCTCAGTGCTCATCACCGCTGCTAGTAAATGATTCAGAAACTCAAAAGGTGATGACCAACCCTTGGGCTCAAGAGGCTCAGCCCATTTGTCTTCCTCAAACTCAATTGAAGTTGATTGTTACACATATTGCTGTGATGCCAATTCCAGCATGGATTCTGTCACTTGAGCAAGTTCCCCTTCACTGTAAACATCTGCCCGTAGTTTCTCTCATTTCTTTACTTCCCTGTGGAATTACATTACTCTGCAATGCTCTACCCAAAATGTTTTTGGAAAATATTACAAGTTATAATTTCAACTGACCACAAAAGTGACTTTGGTTATTCTTTTCTTCAATGGTTGTCTGCTTATCACAAATAACTGGATTTTATCTCTGTCATAATGGACTGGAATGTAACTGTATAATCCTCCTCATGTTGTTGCAGTCTATCAAATAGGTTGATTTAGCTCAAGATTAAAGCATCACATGCAGAGAAGAAGTATTATCAATTATAGGGATGTGTAAATACCACTCAAACCTGCACTCTGCATGGACTACTGTCAAGTTAGGTCACGCTGATAGATCAGAGCGTGGAGAGATTTATGGATGAATGTAGTGCCTGGCATCTGAAAAGGAGTATAAGTAGGGGTGCACATTGACCGGGTATCAGCGTGCTCATCTGGTAGGCTTCGTTATGTAAATGACAAACACATGTAAACAGGCTATTTGCTATGCCTTACTTCCAACACAAATGTTTGCATTTAGCTTCCACCTGAGCATCAGTCCTTTCACCGTAAGCCCACCTTGTTCCAAGTTCCTCTAAGTCTCTTTCAAGCACTGAGCTAACCTGCTTGTAAGAGTTGATATGACTTCAGCTTCACTCAGGAATTCCGGGAATTTGTTCCCCAGCCTCTCATCCTTTTATGCAAAAAATAACTTTTCTTGTTGTTAATCCTGAGTGTCAGCTCAGAGGCAGCAGAACATGATTTCCAGATCCCACTCTGGAGACCTCAGTATATGGCAAGGCTGTCACTCCTGGTACAGTAGTGAGGAAATGCTAATAGAGATGCCGTCCTTTAGCCAAGCCGTTAAATCGACACACTGTCTACCCTCCTGGAGGGACATAAAAGAACCCATGACATGATTTTGAAGAAGATAGGACTGAGTTCAATCAGATGTCCTGAGTAACATTTATCCTCAAGCAACTACCAAAACATATCACCTCGTGGTTGGTCTGGAAAGGGTTAACTTGGAGGCTTTAGAATGGCTCCACCCACTGATATACAATTAGATGTCTCTGGCAAGAGCTGGTCAGTTGTTAGTTTTTCTTTATTTCTACAGTCCACAGCCATGTAACTCAAACCTAGTTATTACCTCTTAGAATATAACAAGCCCTTTACCTAGTGACAATGTAATTAACTAGCCCTCAGCTAATAAAACCTTTTCAAAAACAAAGATAAAGAGAGATAAAAGGTACTGCAGACGCTGGAGAATCCGAGATAACAAGCTTGGGGCTGGATGAACACAGCAGGTCAAGCAGCATCATAGGAGCA
>JAHRHZ010000088.1:6412377-6475149 GCA_024137785.1 Ginglymostoma cirratum
TGCTCCTATGATGCTGCTTGACCTGCTGTGTTCATCCAGCCCCAAGCTTTTCAAAAACAAAGTTGCTGGAAAAGCTCAGCAGGTCTGGCAGCATCTGTGAAGGAGAAAGCAGAGTTAATGTTTTGGGTCCGGTGACCCTTCCTCAGAAATCAAGAGCTCTTGAGTTTATTTTTGTTCCTGATTTACAGCATCCGCAGTTCTTTTGGTTTTTATTTAATAAAACCTGTTACCTTATTCATGTTTAATCCTTCACCAATTAACACTAGTAAGCCCTATTGACTAATATTAGAAGAAAGGTTTGAGGATCTCTTGTGACGCAGTGGTGATGTCCCTACCTCTGAGCCATAAAGCCTAGGTTCAAGTCCCATTTGCTCCAGAGATGGGGCAAAAGATGTCTGAACAGGTTGATTCAAAAATGTCTGCATCTAGGCCTCTTGTTCCTCCCTCTGGGCCCTGAAGATCTGAATTCAAGTCTCGATGGATCACACCAGGTCCAAACAAATTGATGCAAAATGTTTGGAAGAAGGGGACAATAAATCTACTTGAAGAAGGTAGTATGATAACCAAATGCCAGTTGTGGAGATCTCTTACAACAATGTCTATGGGACCGTAGAGTGTCCCATTTGGCTGCTACAGTTCCTCTATTACAACAGTGTTTGTGTGACAAAAGCACTTCATTGTCTGGAAAGTGCTTCAGGAAATCCTGACATCGAGAAAGGCGCTATATAAATGCAAGCTTTTTTCCATTTCTTCACATAATAAACAGCCTTTCCGCTGCTGTTTTCAGGGAAGTTCCGATAGTAACAGTGACAATAGCTCCAAGGGCCAAAATTTCTTTTTTTTTGCCATGTTCACGTACGTTTATTATTAAGCAGGACAGAATTCTAATTTAAATTATATCAATAATAATACACTCACAATACCTTTGAAAGTGTGCCAGATTTTTTACAGGAAGCTCCATGTGGTGCCTGAACAATCTATTTAAGTGCTTAAACGTCAACAATGATGGGAACTGATTTCCAGCATTTAATGTTGCCTGTGCTAATTACATTGATCGTGCATTGTTTCAAGTTTACCCAGTGGCTCAGTTTGACAGGCTGAGTAGCTGAGCCAGATGGTGAAGAGAGACCCCAGGCTAGGTCTCTAGTCTGTGCTGAGTCAGTTGAACTCAACACCCTTCCTGCTCTTGCGCATAGATTTGCATCAGTGCCCTAGGTTCTACTTTCTGATTGCTGTGCAGTGACATCACGTATGTGTGTACACACATTGGTGTGCCGGTGTGTATGTGCTCTTGACTCTGGTGTGCATGCAATGTCAGGTGACAATTGAGTTGGAATTGACTGCTGTGCCTCTAAAGTACAAATGCCCTGCTGGTACTCATTGTCCAGGTTTACACATGGACGGTGATCATTTAGATGAGGAACCAGAGAGCAACCAACACCCATGGAGTTGTAGCCAACAAGCAATCAAGCAAGGAAAGAGAAAGCTAAATTGAGAAACACACAAGCAGATTTGATTATTTGGTGGTTGTTGTAGTTCTATTATACGAGACTGCTTGTGTCTTTAAAGAAGGTGGTGAAAGCCTAAACTCTTGATTGTCTGCATCACATAATTGATAATGATACCTGAATTCACTTAAGCCCACCCCTTATCCAACACCGTAGTTAGTTCACAGAATACTCCCCTTATGTACAAGTTTCAGCAGACCTCAACTGTTGGATCAAGGTAGGTGTGCAAATCACAAGGATATAAGATATTGGCCCTTTAACCCTTGCCCTGCTGGATAAAGATAACTTTACACAATTACAAGGCAAATATTGTGACTGGCACTTTCAACCCCTACCCTGGTGAATAAACAGGAAGTCTACTCAGTTGTACAACATGTAACCTATAACCTGCTGGATAAACAGAAAATACATGCAGCTGCACCATAGGACCATGTCACCCTTCTGTGTAGCCAGTGCGTACGGGTAGTCACGCGTACAGTAGTGCTCAGTTTCCGTGACTGTATATAACGTGTCTGACATAATCTGATTGGCACTGACTCCATTGCAATATGCCAAATGCCTGATGTGAATCGTGTTTGAACCATAGTGTGCACTCTCAGGCAGAGTAGTTTGTGACTGCAGAACCAGACCTGCTGTTCAAATAGGCAATTACTCAAATTAAAGTAAGTTCATCTAGAAATCTCCTGTGGTCTTGAAGTTATGTTGAGTGGATATGAGCATCATGTATTGGTGTACAAATACCTTGTCTGTTACCTCAGTAGATGGTCGGCCCTGTTAAAATAAATACTGTAAATGATTGATTCAAATAAAGGAGCAATGAAAGAAATTTCATGTGAGTGCCTGAAGAAGAATGTTACTATTTGCATGGTGTAATTTTAATGCTGTCGGACATTAGGTGGAATTGTGAACCCTGAGGTCGAGTTTCGATTTCTGCCTAGAATCACTGTAGTTGAGAAGTTAACCGAAAGAATGCATCTGGTCTCCCATGGTCACCTTTTCCCATAAGGGATGCTGAGTGACCCATCGGCTGGAATAAAGTGATCAAAGCATGCTTCTCCACAAAGTGAGTTCCCAGACTTAGTCACCTGCTAAAGGAGAAGATTTTCTAGAATGTTAGAAGTCACATGACACCAGGTTATAGTCCAACAGGTTTATTCAAAATCATAAGCTTTCAGAGTGCTGCTCCTTCATCAGGTGAAGTCAAGTCACTCCACCTGACGAAGGAGCAGTGCTATGAAAGTTTGTGATTTCAAATAAACCTGTTGGAATGTAACCTGGTGTTGTGTGACTTCTGACTTTGTCCACCCCAGTTTAACACTGGCACCTCCACATTCCAGAATGTTAACACATTTGAGAAGCTTCGGTTGTGTGGATTTATTTGTAAAACTGATTACTCTTTAATAGGGCAGAGAAGATTGAGGAGATTCATTGGAGATGCTCAAAATCATGAGCACATGGGGAGACACTGCTTTCACTGGCAGGAGAGTTGGTGACCAGGGAATACAGCATTTAAATAATTGCCAAAAAGAACCAGAGAGGATATGAGGAGATTTGTTTGCACGGTGAATTTTTGTGGTTTGGAATACCCTCTTTCTGAAAAGGGAGGTTGGAAAAGCAGTCGGGAATATACACTTAGGAGAGAAAACAAAATGCTGGAGTCTGAGGAAAGAGCAGTGGAGTGAGATTAATTGGTTGGCCTGTTGAAAAAGTTGGTATGCACATGATGGAACAAATGGCCACCTTCCATACTTTGTCTTACTATGAAATAGCATCAGAGATGGGAATTAAAGGTAAGCAAGACGAATACTCACAGGAAACTATGAGCTGTAACAGTGCTACTTGATTAGCATGTTGACTGCCCTGCGTCCACAGGATGTGCTATAATAGAATGCGATGGATAAGCCTAAATACAGACTAAGGATGCTCCCAATGTGGTAGACATCCAAGGAAATAATACAGTAATCTGGATAGCAGTCCTAATTTTACTGTCGATCATCTTCACCAAGCTAGAACCTGAAATGGGAAACCTATTTTAGAAATGATCTTGTGTCAAGCATATTCAAGAATGGGGTCCTCGGCTTTCAAGCAGAATATATCAGACTCTTCATCAGTAGCCTCACTTGAATCTTCAAATTTCAGAGAGCTCCATTATGTACGAGATATAAAAATATAACTTTACACAATTACAAGGCAAATATTATAACACAGCTATAAAAAGAAATGATTCTTAGGAATTATCTTTGAGTTTTCACCCCCGATACCAAACAAAGCTTCAAACAGGAATTATTCATGGGATTCTGGGTACACTGGTGTGTCATGAAAATAAAATGGAGGAAAATAATTGTTTTGCCGTAAGTAGTAAGTTCATCTTGTTGTGGTTATTTGACCTCGTTGTTTAACAGAGATTTAACCATTTGTGATTTTTTTGGCTTTACATGCCAGTCATATTATAATTTAGCTCTTTATTAAACATGTACACATACAATTCTAAAATTATGTAATGTCTGGGAACTGAATTATACAACAACAAAAATAAAATTATATAAGCTTTTGGCATAAAAAATGATGCAAACATTACAAATCTAACTAAGTCAGCCAGCTAAGGACATATTAGGTCAGATGACCAAAGGCTTGGTCAAAGATGTCAGTTTGAAGAAATGTCGTAACAGATGTCAATGAGGTAGCAATGCAGTGTCATGAGGGATGAGGTTAATTGATGTTGAGGAGGGTTTTCCCATTCCTCATTCCCATGAGGAGGTGTGTGATTGGATAAATATTGAGGTCTGCTGGACTTTGTGACCACCGTTGCATATATTCATAAGTGCAATGTTATACTTCATATTAGTAATTCTTAAAAATGAATTTACTTAGCAACTGCTGGCTGGTGCAGTATTGGAACATACCAGACTTCATCCCTCAAGTTGTTGCTATGGGAGCAGTCCTACAACCACCTTCAAATTCAAGCCATTGAATTCTTCATCACTGTATAAGTCAACTTGCAGAAAAGTGAGTTTGAAGGATAGGTCTGAGGTGCAGTATGAATTTAACTCCTGTGTTATAACAGCTTGACTGTCCGAATTCACTCTTGGAGGATAACTTTTCTGTTAAGGTACTATCTAGTAATGGGCAGTTAATGCTGATCTTCTAGTAATGTTCACATCCCATGAAGGAATAGAAAAAAGCCTGAGGTGCCCATGGAATATTACCAAGCACGAGTCAGCATATTCAATCACACAGTCGAGATTTTCTTGTCTTTTTTGCTGTTGTATTTTGGTTATCTAATTTAAAAAAAACCTAAAACCTAAGCAAAGTTGAAACCTATGGTGACTAACTGGGTTGTTTGGAACTGTTAACCTTGAAAGTGAAACGATCTTATCAGCGGTTTGCAATGGACTTCTCAGTATCATGTTTAAACAGTACAAGCAGGCCTTTTATTCCAAGTTGAACAATTTGTTTTCCAGGAGTTTGAAGGTTCATTCCTTACTCAGTGTGAATGTGGGAGGATGTGTTTGCGTTTAGAGAATTGTCCACTTCCGTTAGTCATGTTAATATTGCAGAAAAGGACATTAGAGTGGAGGCATCTAACTTCAGATATCCTATAGTATTTATAATATAAATGTAGTGTTGGGCTGGTTGGTTCCAACCACTCTCATAGCTCTGACTTAACCTCTAGGTTAGTTAACTGAGATAGACCATTAATGACGGCATGTTATCTCAATGTTAAATATGGCTTTAGTTTCAAATCACTCCATGGCCTCTTTCCTTGCAATCTATGTGTAACTTTAACCCTTCAACCCTTAGTGATCTCTGCGCTCCGCCAGTTCTGGTCTCCTGAGCATCCCCAAGGCTGTGCCTTTAGCTGCCTCTGTGTTAAACCCCAGAATTCCCACTATAAGTCTGTGGGCCTCTGTATCTCCCCTGATCCTTATGACACTGCTTTATACTTGAATTTTTTTTTAATGAATGTTTGGCCATCTGTCCTTCCCTCCTTGTGTAGCTTAATATGATCTTTGATTTAATAATGTTCTAGTGGAGTATATTTGGGGCATTTTTACCACATTAAAAAAGATAATATAAAAGAAAACAATGACTCTGACTCTTAGTATCCACTATTGGGCCTGCTGTCGATTTTTTTTTTTTAGAGGTTCTTTACCTTCTAAATTGAATGTATTTTGCTTCTTTCCTGAGATAAAACTGTCTTTTTCGTCTGAGGTTTTCTCTGTATTCTTGTTGTTTTCTGTTTCCACGACAATTTGAATAGGTTCTCCAAAGCTGGGTCTTCTTTGGATTGAACAAATCAGGTAAAGACTCATCAATAATTCAAACAGCAATTTTGTTTCTCAGAAATTCTGATTTCAAAGCTCCATAGCCACAGTTTTCCACTAATCTTCAGTGGTCACTAATGGTATTATCTGCAGATTCCTAAGATGTTGAACTCTTCAGTTAAATCTCGTTTTCAACTATTTTATTTTTTCTCAAGTTAAAGTAATTATCAACAGTTTGTGTAACTTAATCAAAAGTATCTGTGCCTTCTTTTACATTTTGGTGAGCTGTAGCATCACGAGGCATAGGTCTGATTGAGTATAATAGTGTATTTAATTGTTCAGCTTGTGATTTAGTATTTGGGTGGTATACCTTAAAATGTCTTTTCTTCAAGGCATCCAGTCCTATATTGTATTTAGTACATCTTTAAAATTAAATCTGTAAGGCAGTCTTATAAATCCTGCCACTTCTTCCTCTTGTGATTATTCATTCCTCCCACTTTAAACGTTTTTGATTATGACAATCAACAGCAATTCCATGGCTGCCTTTAGAATATCTTCTAATTCCAGATTTTTATTGCATTCAGATATCATAATTTGTTATGGTGCGATTCAAAATCATGTCCCCAGAACATTAGTCTGGGGTCCTTAAACTACTAATCCAGTGACATTACCACTGTGCCATTACCTCTTACCAGGGCAAAAGTAAAAGGCTTTGCCATTAAGTGCTGTTTTTCCTTATTGAGCTTTCCTCATACTTTCCTGCAAGCTGTTTCACTGTTCATATTGCTGCAGTTACTAACTGGCTGCCTGAATTGTTCTGAAAGCCAGAAAGTTTTTAAAGCTGTAAGTGCCCAATAATAATCCTAGTCTTCTGGAATTCTCTGCTGTTAGGTATCTTGAAAGTATCACTATTATTGCCTTATGATATTAACTGAAAATGCCCGTCACTAATCACCATGTCAGTTTTGTTTTTGGTGTACCAACTACCAATAGCTTCTGGTTGGGAGTTCATTGACAGCAACTGAGATTTAACAAGAAAAGACTCCTATCTTAAACAATATGCAGTTTATTGCATGATGGCAATTGAGTACAAGTTACATCAGTAAGATAACTATTAGTAAAAACTCTATGACAAGATGGTCTTCACTCTGTAGACTGTAAGAAATTCTGTTTATTTCCACTCAAGTGTATATGATATTATTAAATTGAATGGACCTTAATGCAGTCTCCAACAGTCACCATTTCGGAATCATTACCTCATACATAAATTGCTTTGTGTTGCTTTTTCTTAGTGGGAAGGAGATGGAAAAATTAATTATATCTGATTATTTTCATGGTGTCCAGACAGCTCAGTGTGATAGGCACACATATGATGATGCCCCATATCTTCCACATTAACCTGATCTCTTGGCTAAAGTGATGTCAAATGAAAGAAGGGGAAAATAAAAATAATCTACATAATAACACAATATTATAACTGCAATGTTTGCTCCAATTAATCAAAATGTTATTAAAATTGTACTGTTTATAAGTGCAATGCTTTCATTGGACAAATAATTTATAGATCTATTAAATGACAGGCTGCATTTTCAACTATTGCTTCACTTTCCATATTGTACTGAATAAATAGTCTGTGTTTTATACAAAACACGCTGTGTATCTAATGTTTTGGTTATTTTATCATGTTTTCTTGGTTCCGTACTTTTAAACCGAAGAATTCTCCAAGGTATTAGGCAAGTGGCCTAATTCTTTCTCCCTTATTATCTCTTTTTCACACGCTATCTTGGCTGTGTAACCTGGACTCTTTCCACTTACTAAAGATAGAATATCAGTTACACAGCAATCCCAAACCATCATGCACTTCAGCAATAATGATGTCACAAATGGTTTTCTGATTACTCAACAAGTTTTATTTCAGTTTGCAGAAAAAAGAGCAGGACATCGTGTAACATATTTTAAACATACCGACAAAACACTCAATCCCACCAAAAACACCACTGCACATTGTAATACCAGTCTCCAGCCAAAAGAACATTCTGTCTATCACACTAATGAGTAAGCCAGAGATCACAGAAAGCCAGACAGCGTCTATGGAGAGGGAGCAAGCTAACATTTCGAGTCTAGACGACTCTTTAGTCTAGATGACTCTTCATCAGAGCTGGAGGGAAGTGTGGAGAGGACAACATTTATGCTATAGTTAGTTGGGGGGGGGTGCGTTGGTAGGGTGGTGTGTGGGGTTAGTGGGAATAGGGTGCTGGTATGTAGGGTGTCTGTCCCAATGACTGGCGCATAGTATTAAACATCATGACCCTTAGGCTGTTTGCACAAAGCAAGGCACTAACTTCACCAACCAGACTGTGTTAGCAGAACTCACAGCACAGTGTCCAACATGAGCTGCAATTCTGCGATTGGACAACATTTGCTAAATAAAACTGATCATGCAAAAAATTGCATTCACAGCCAGTTCAGGATTGTCATTCGGGCTTTCAGTGTGGCTGACGTGAGTGTATCAAAGCAATGCCTTGATATATCAGAGTCAACCCGCTGGTATAAAATTTAAAGAAGGCTTGGCAGTTTACTGTCAGTTGTCATCTAACTGCTGAATTCTCTTTGGTAATGCCTATACCAACCAGACTCCACTTATAGTGAAGCAGTTGAATGTGAACAAACTGAGGAGAACTCCCTGAGGGATACTTGCAGCCAATCAGTCAAGACTCTCTTTTCATACAGTATAAATGTTATTTTTCCTTTACATTGGTATTTCTTGCAAATTGTCCTGATGAATGAAAGATGAAAAGTCATATTGTTGCAACCTTCAGGGTATTGCTGAAAGTATTCCTGAGGGATGTCTCATCAGCTTATTCACATTCAACTGTTTCATCATAAGCAACATTCTTGCCAAATTGAGGTTAGGCTGCAATGATACTCAAATATCTGCAGTCTGTTAGAGCAGAGGATTTTTTTTTGATGAACAGCCCTGTCACTGATTGTTTCATCCAGCATGACGTCACTGGTGTGCTGTGGCTGCAGTATGCAGTATCCTAAAAGTGCATTGCAACAGCCTGATAAGCTTATTTCTGTAACAACGTCCAGCCCTGCAGCTTTGAGTGCAGAGTCAGGACAAGGGCAACAATTCTATGCCAACACTGAGTCCAAGCTCCCCTCAAAGTCAAACTTCATCCTGACTTGGTCTTGTGTTCTTGTTCCTTCATCATTGCCGAGGCAACATTTCCTCACTAACACTGTCGTGTAAGCGCCATCACCACATTGATCTGTTCAAGGAGAAGGTTCCCCACCAGTAAATAGTGATGATAATAAAAATGACCTTGTCAACATTGCCAAGGATGAAAGATACAGGCCATGCAAAGCAGAAGTTGATTGGCTCAATAAATAATTACACAGGAAATATACATTGTTTTTAGCATTCCTTCCCATTTTATAAAAGTAAAGAAAATACCTAAAACAGGGGTAGAATTTATTTTTTAAAAACTGGCTGTCTACATGTTCTTATCAGTGTCTGTTTCATCCGTATTGTTCTGTAGTTTGTACAGCTCAGTGTTGGGATCACATTGGCCCTTGGTGTTATGTGGTTAGCTGAGTCCAACAAGCAATGTTGCAAAGAAAATTGTTTTATTTTGATCCTTCTGGAGTTTTTTTTTAGTGATCGTATTGTACGACTCATTACATTTTAAAAAATAAATAATTTGTTTCAAGACATTATGGGACATATAGATCACCCTTTCAGTATTTGCTAATATATCAATAATTTCATTACTAAACAGACGAGAAAACGTTCCAACAGATTACTTTTGGTTAGGAAATCCAAATGAGATGCTTGCTGATTTGAACAACACCCAAAAAACAATACAAAGAAATAGTCATTGCATTGTAGTGGACATTAGTTTTTTAAAAAGTTCAATGAGCAGCAATAATGATTTACATAAGCTCTTTCATTAGGCTGTGCTTCATTTTCTAAACTCAGGATAACCTTTGTTTAGGAGAATGATCAAAGTATTGAAATACTTTGGCTTATTGGTTGGGTCATCTTTAAGGGGCGATTACCAATGCAACATTTGAAAAAGGAAGTGCTTTCTGCTGGGAGTAGAGGGAGTTTAAAAAAATTGTCTAGAAATGGCCGGGTCACTTCTAACGTAAACCAATGGAAGGGATCCCTTGGGAATACTGTCAAGGGTGTATTCTAATTGATAATGAACGTGTGCTGGAATTGGTTAGGGTATGAAGTGCAGATCGAATAACAAAGGACATTAATCACAAATTAATGCACACCTTCCTTTTTGTTGTCAGTTAATTACATTTCTTAATGAAAAATGCATTGCGTTTACATCAGTGTTGGAAGAACTGACTAAATATCTCTGGGCTGTCGTAGGTTACTGAGGTCCCTTTGCTGCTTCCCCTGTAGAACTTATCGACAGTAGAGTTAGATAGCACATTAGCTGCTACTAGATGCATAGGCAGCAACTTGTTCAATAGATAATGGTTCTCTGATTAATTAAATGTTTAGACTAACTTCTATTGAACAATGATCAGGATATCCTTGACAAAGTGCGATTAGGCAGAAACTAAGGGTGAAAAGCCGAGGGTTTGTTTACTGAAGAGGAACTTCTGTTCAGGATGACATCAATTCTCCAGACATAACCTAACTGACCAATTAAAAATGTTAATTCAATACAAGTTGAATTAGCATCTTATTTCTGTCTAGGTCTACCAGTCAGTAAAGAATTGGTATAGCTCTTGGTAAAGATCTGATAAAGTTATTTCAGTCTTGTTCCATGGCCAGTTGCTGGCATCACTTGTGATTAACAAAATTAAACACTTCGCTCTATATCAAAGCTAACGTCAGCGCACCAGCTGAAAAGTAATTATCCCAATGATCTCGAACTTGTTGGCAGAATTGCTTAGTTCACTGTGTGCTCTGCACTTTAATGTGTAATGGATGACAGGCTGAGTGTAGCAATATTCAACCACACATGGCAGTACCAGCACTACCATGTCTGAGTGTGGACACACTTAAGTCTTGTTTTTGAACTGTGTAGCGATTGGAATAAGGTTGACCAGGTAGCTCTCATTGAGTATGAGATCCCTGAATGGGGCTGTTAACCTGGGCCAATCAGGGAGCCCTGGCTGACAGATATAACCAGGAGCCTCAGAGAGGCTCCTCACTCTAGGGACTGACACTGAGCTGGCCGGTCAGAGTCCATGTACTGAGCAAAGTTAAATAAAGGGTGACTTAGTGAGGGGATACCGGCCTCTGTGCAGTTATTTCAAATTGGAAGCAGTGACCTTTACTACCATGAAACCCTGTAAAGAAGCTGAGGGCAGTGTCGATATCAAATATGTGGATGTGAACCTATTTCTGACGATGCCTCTCATAATTCAATTGCCCCTGTTCAAAAGCAAGACATGGACAAAACCTAATCAATCAAAGGTTCCGAAAGCATTCTGCCCCTGGATTTTCCCACCCAGTTGTCTGGATGCGATATCAATTAATTGATAGAATTGTCAACTAATCATGGTAAACAATCTCAATACTGTCATAGTATCATATTGGAGTGGTGAAAGGTGAACTAGATGAAACTCATTCTTTCTTCACCAAGCAATTTCCAAGTTAAATCGTAGAATCCCTGCAGTGTGGAAATAGGCCATTTGGCCCATCAAGTCCACACCGACCCTCTGAAGAGCATCCAGGCATATACAAAGGAATATGTCAATATTTTTAATCAAACTGTACAATCATGTTATGACCAATGTTCCCTCTATGCTGCGCATAAGCTTCCACGCATGATGATCAGCATCAGCAGACTGATCGCAATGTTGACTGCCAATTCTGGCAGTTGCTGACATACAAGGACCTGAGAGGCCTGCACAGTCGGGAAGAAGATTAGAGGGAACACTGTTTTTGACGCACCTCTAAAGAAAGTGGGACTGGAGCCCAGGTCTCCTATCCCAAAGGAATGTATACTACCACCGTGTCAAAAGACCCCCTCCATGTAAATGTATATGTAGACATATATCTCCACACGTATATAAGTACAGATCCCAGGACCATTAAAAAATTACTATTACACAATATAGCAGTTTCCAACAGGAGCCAGTTATTTGGGAAACTGTCCTTGTGACCATTCAGCTTTGGGAAAGTTTGACAAAGTCAATGACAAGTGCTTATGAGAGTCATACAGTTTAAAAGCACTCTTCATCCCTTGACAGTATTTTTTTAAATTCTGATTTACTGAAGTGTTGTTATCTCCACAGAGATGAATAATATTTGAAAATAAATTTGATCTTTCAATTAACAGCTAAAAGAGTGACATCCAGAATTTTACATTTGAAGACTTTTTTTAACTGTGCTATCCTTTACCCTTTTCTGTCACAAAAGATTGAAAGCTCTATTGACCAAGCACTGTGCTTCGAGACAATTTATACTTTAAATCACAGAATATCCATGCCCACCTTTTTATTTTGACACAGCTGGAAAAAAACACACTTCAAAGCGATATATTACACAAGCTTTTAAGTAGATATTCAATTCTACTGCATTCAGTCCAAGTGATTCTTAGCTCTTAAGGGTTTTCTTCTCGTCTTTTCTTCTATCAGCCTGGGAAATTTCTAACTACAGAACTATCCTACACAGTTTAACCAGAGGTCTTCCTGCTTTGTTTTAGCTCATCATGAGTTTCCATCTGAGGCTCTACCTGCATTCTGGTCCCCACGAACCAAGAAAAAACCCTTTGGCCTCTTGCTATCTTCCCTGTGAGAGCTTGGAGACTAAGGAAGCTTCCTGTGATAGTGATGGTTTAGCAAAATCCATAATCTGTTATGGATAGCTTCCTCTGTACTATTCTTATCTCGGGGCATAAACCTATGACAACATGAATGAAATGGACATTATATATAGGCAGGGATGCTAGCTATCTATCCTTAAGATGCCAACTCTCTCTTACCTTGGAAGTAAATAGCTTAAAGTACAACCCAATATTCTCAACAGGTTAGGGATTATGAAGACTCCCAGTGCCATTGTTAGCACAAAGCATAAAGACAGCTACTATTTTGCTTTTATTTGAGCGAGTTCTAAACTAAAAAGTCATAATGAACTCAAAATGTTAGCACTGTTCCTCTCTCCACAGATACTGCCAGGCCTGTTGGGTTTGTCCAGCATTTTCTGTGTTTATTTCAGACTCCCAACATCCACAGTGTTTCGCTTTTAATAAGCTTTTATCATTTTCTGCTGTCATTCTGTCCAAGTTGGAGCACCTATTCCCAATGAAAGAATTTGGGTGGTCTTTAACCTCTAACATTGAAACCACCCAGGCTGTCTTTCAGACACACTTCAGAACAGGTTACCTGACTCCCTTCATTCTACTTTAAAGACACAGCCCCAAAACATAACAGTCTCATAAACATCACAATTGTAACAGAAGACTTAACACAAGAAGTGGTACGTGCAGAATGAATGTCATTTGGCACTCATGTTTTTATTTAGTAGGTATGTGCATGGTATCTAAAGCCATAGGCCACTGCAAGCATTTTTGACTAAAATTTGTAAGTCCCGGGGAAAGTCATTAATCACCAATTTACTGTTGAGTGAGAAAATGCCTTTACTGCTTGAGAACAGAAGTGTTGCTCATTGTGACAGGAAATTTAAAAAAAAGTCCATGTTCACTAAAATCCATTTTTTGTCTTTTAAAAATATCTTGTGGGTTTAGCGAGAACACAGTTCCCCCCCCCCCGCCAATATATGTTATTAATGAGTAAGCATTTCATAGTTACTCAACAAATTTTTGATACGTATTCTTAGCACATGACACAAGTGACTTGGCTTAAATTAATATATTTGCAGTTACCGCTGAAGGACTATTGCCAAGATGTCTCACCTGATATCAACTTAACTAACGCCTACATTAAGAACCCTTGATATCTTTGAATTGCTGTGTCTTTGTTATGTTGAAGCAACCAATAGATTATATGTGGAATATATTACATCCTTTTTTTGAACTGTCCCCAAAATATCTTCTACAGAAAGATGTTCAGGAGCCTCAGTCTCTTGTGACCATCTCTACACAAACTGCATTCCAATATAGCATACCTTGTTTGTCAATACTCTTAACATACAGTCATAGAGTCAGAAAATCATATAGCACGGAAACAGACCCTTTGGTCCAACCAGTCCGTGCCGAACCAAACTAGTCCTACCTGTTCTGTGGGAGGGTCACCGGATCCAAAACGTTAACACTGTTTTTTCCTTCACAGATGCTGCCCGACCTGCTGAGCTTTTCCAGCAACTTTGTTTTTAGTCCTACCTGCCCATGCTTGGTGCATATCCTTCTAAACTCTTCTTATTCATGTAATTATTCAAATGTCTTTTAAACATTGTAACTGTAACTGCATCCATCACTTCCTCTGGAAGTTCATTCCACACACGAACCACTCTCTATGTAAAAAAATTGCCCCTCATGTCTTGTTTAAATATTTCTCCACTCACCTTAAAATTATGTCCCCTCATTCTGAAATCCTCCACTCGAGGGAAAAGACACCTGTCATTCACCTTACCTATAGACCTCATGATTTTACAAATCTTCATCAGGCCACCCCTTAACCTTCTACGCTCCAGTGAAAATGCCTATCCAGCCTCTCCTTAAAACTCAAACCCTCCATTTCTGGCAACATTCTGGTAAATCTCTTCTGAATCCTTTCCAGCTTAATAATATCCTTATAACAGGGTGACCAGAACTGGACACATTACTCCAGAAGAGGCCTCACTAATGTCCTGCACAACCTGAACATGATGTCCCAACTCCTATACTCAAAGGTCTGAGCAATGAAGGCAAGTGTGTTAAACACCTTCTTAATAACCCTGTCTATACATGATGCAAACATCAAAGAATTATGTGCCTGAACCATGAGGTCTCTCTATTCTATAACACTACACAAGGCCTTACTTTTAATTGTGTAAGTTCTGCCTTAGTTTGTTTTACCAAAATGCAATATTTTGCATTTATCCAAATTAAAGGCCATCTGCCACATAGCACTGATTCCCTGTGGAACACTGCTGGTAACAGGCTTGCAGTCTGAAAAAAAACCCTCCAATTTCACTCTCTGTCTCCTGCCATTAAGCCAATTTTGTATCTAATTGGTAAACTTAACCTGAATCCATAGTAAAAGAAAACATCGCAAAATAAAAAGAAAGTGGGGGCTTCACAGAGGGTTAAAGAAAATTGGAAGTGGTAAAAGAAAGAAAGTTTGGAATGAGTGACCAAATGTTGTTCAGAGTCAGATCCTCGGGAGCGTTTCAAAGGAGGAGTACAGGTTGGTGGGGGTGGAGGACCTGGGGGTTGGGGGGAAGCGGTGGGCAGCAGAGGGATCCTGTGGTGGCTGGACAGGGTCACCATGATGAGAAGTGGAATACACAAAAAGCTGGACTGTAACAAACAGTTAGTATACCAGGTCTGGCAGCATCTGTGAAGGAGAAAACAGAGTTAACATTAACTGTTTTCTCCTTCACAGATGCTGCCAGACCTGCTGAGCTTCTCCAGCAACTTTGTTTTGTTCCTGACTTACAGCATTTGCAGTTCTTTCAGCTTTTTTTAGTTAGTATATTGGCAGGTCTGGCAGCATCTGTGAAGTCAAAAACAGAGCTAACATTTTGGGTCCGGTGTGGAGCTGGAGGAACACAGCAGGCCAAGCAGCATCGGAGGAACAGGAACCTTTCCCGACCCGAAACGTCAGCTTTCCTGTTCCTCTGATGCTGCCTGGCCTGCTGCGTTCCTGCAGCTCCACACTTTGGTATATCTGACTCCTGCAGGTCTCGCTATCTCTTTAAAATAAGGGGTTCCCTTTTAGGACAGAGATAAGGGGAATATTTTTTTCTCACAGAATGTTGTGAGTCTTTGAAACTCTCTGACTCAAAAGATGGTGGAATCAGAGTGCTTGAATACCTTTGAGACACAAGCAGGAACAGAAACCATGGGTCCTGGTGCTGCTTCTGGTCTGGAACCATGACAGAGCAGCCATGCCTCCAACCCAAGCACAGTGCGCCTCCAAGAATCCTGGGTCTAGGTTGTGGGTCCTGATGTACACCCTCTCTTGGGCCCTGGGTGAAGGTAGCTAGGTCCTTGATATGCAAGGGGGATGTGAGGTCATCAATGGGCAGGCTGGAATGTGAAGTAATCAGATTAGCCATGATCCTATTCAATGACAGAACAGGCTTGAGGGGCCAAATGGCCTATTTATGCACGTATTTCATATATTCCTATGTAGGGCTAAAGGCAAATAGATCAAGCAAATTTATATACTAGGGTAAAGCTATTCAGGACTTTGATGAACCGATATAATGTGAGTCTATAAATAACTGGGTTTCATCTAGTTTAGGACAGTAAAACTTTGAATAAACTGGAAAGAATTAAAAGGCACAGAAAGCAATTTCAGAAGAATGCTTGCTTCAAATACTTTGAAACCAGAAGCTATAATGTCAATTCAGCTTTGCTGTCTGATGTTAAAATACAGTTCTGTATATAGATGCTCCATATATAGCACTTGTTTATCAGAATCGGAATAACAATACCTTTTAATGTTAAAGAAAGACCCAAGACTGTTGGTTTTTGCTATCATTAAAACTGACATTCTCGAACTTGCATGGCCATTTTCCAGATCACAGAGGTTTTATAAACTGGTTTTCACAGTGATTATGGTTAAACTAGAGCTAGGACAAAGATAAAGCAATTCTGGGAAATTCTTGGAAATGTTCACTTATGTACCAGGAGAAATTGGGTGTTTGTCAAATTGAAACTTCAGAATTCTCTTTCTCTGAATCCAATCAAATCTCAATTGTCCCACTGATGTTGCAGAGCTATTTGATTGCATTGTGCGAGACTGAGCTGAGAGGTCAGGTCTCTTGTTGTTGAGAACTTTTTTGCCAGTTAGGTGATGATATTTATAAAGTGGAGAGAAAGAGAGAGAGAGGTTAACTCTAGAAAGCCATGGGTTTGTGTGGTCAAGCTAATGCTCTGTGCTGTCTCCCAACCCCTCATTACTCCGTCCTCTCTCTGTGGTCTTGCAAAGTCAGTGCAGAAGTGATGAATGATGGATGTCAGGAGCACAGGGATACAAGGGACAGCTTCCTAGAGCTTGTTTCTGCTACAAGTAATGAAGGCCAGCATCTTCAGTTCTGATTTGTAAACGGGACAACTGTAGGGCAACTACCACCTTTAAGTAAAATTACTATGGAGAGGGTGCTTGATTTGATAGATACTCAGTTGAGGTACTTCAGTGTGCAGAAAGGTACCCAAAATTCTTTCTCATTTCAGTGTAAAATGGAACTCTTAACTGTTTTGTGTGCCCTGATGCCAATCACTATGAGCTTCTGGTTGCGGTAATTTGCTGCCATTATCTCGTTTCCTTGACTGGTTAAGGGCCTACTTAATTCCCAGTGGTAGAGCAAAGCTGTTAGAGAGTCTAAATGAGAAGAGGTACTCATCTTGAACAGAATGTAGTTTATTGCATGATAGCAATCAGGCACTAGTTACATTAGTAAGTTAGACATTGTTACAGAGGCTATGAAGAGACGCAAATCTGTCCACTTTGAGATCTTAAAAAGTTCTACCATTCCTCACCCGAGTGAATGGGACATAATTAGATTAGGTAAGGCTTAATGAAATCTCCAACATTAATCCTTTCAGAACCATTACTTTACGTAACGTTGGGCTTAGCACTTTTTGCAGCACTTTATTCCTCATCTCTGTCCATTGCACACAAGGCTAGATTTGATCCTGTACACAATTGCAAATGGTGTTGATATTAAGTATTTTACCTCTGTCATATTTTGTTGACTTATCTCATTTTAAAAACTTGTTTTATTCTTTATTAATTTTTAACTATTGTACATTTAATATTTGTTGACCATATCATGTGAACATCAAAAGAAATGCCAGGTGTCCCAGACTTCCTTCCTTAGCCATGGTAGCATTATTGTGATTCATAGGATATGCCTCTCCGTAAATTATATGGAGGTTATATAATCAAGACGATCTCCGTCAGTCATATGGAAGATGCTGGAATAGAGATACCTAACAGTGACTATTGCAGAAGTCAGGACTTCTGCAAGGAATATGTACTTGATGGAGTTTAGAAGGATGAACGGGGATCTGATTGAAAAATACAGAATATTGAGAGGCCTGGATAGAGTGGACATGGAGAAGATGTTTTCACGAGTAAAGGAGACTTGAATCTAAGGGCACAGCCTCAGAGTGAAGGGACAACCTTCAAGGAGATGAGTAGGAATTTCTTCAGCCAGAGAATGGTGAATCTTTGGAAGTCATTACCGTAGAAGGCTGTGGATGCCAAATAATTGAGTGCCTTTAGGATAGAGATAGATAGGTTCTTGATTAGTAAAGGGAACAGGGTTATGGGGAGAAGGCAGGAGAATGGGGTTGCGAAACATATCAGCTATGTTTGAATGACTGAGCAGACTTGATGGGCTAATTGGCCCAATTCTGCTGTGTTATCTTATAGTCTCATGGTCTAATAGTGGAATCAGGATATCTCACTGTTAGTTACAGAGTTTGGATGACCCTTTGAACTGGACAGAGAAAATAGAAATTGGGATATCTCAGGCAGTTATACAGCAAGAAGGCATATTGGAGTATGTTTCTGATTTTTAAAGATCACTTTCTCCACCTAATTCCATTTTTTAGAAATGGAATTGATTTGTCTGGATTATACAATGGAGAAGAATTAGAGTATCACTCAGTGAGTTTCACATAGACTAGCCAAATGTGGCTAAATCTTAGTGAATTACAGAAGAGATGGGAATGAGATACCTCATTATGCAGAAGCTTTTGGATGCCTGTAACTAACATGTAGGAAATCTCTATAACAAGGAAGTTTTGCAGCGTATTGAAGAATCTGGAACACCCAGTAACTTACGCAGAATCCGTAGGAAAATTTGCAATTTGCTTTATAAAGAACACATATGTTTCTTGTTGTATTATGTAATGGATACAGCTATGAAGTTATCAATAAGATAGTGGATGGTTAAATGGAATTTACAAGAGTGTGATCTAATTGAGGGCTTCATCATAATCATAATGGAAAAGATTGCTTGCTTTGTATTCATGATCGGATCCCAAAGATTAGATTACAGTTTTGTGATTCAGTGAAAAGTATCCAGTATTATTAACAATATTCATTTTATATTGAATTTTTCCCATAATCTATACATTCTCAGCTTTGATCTGTGTACATTATTTCCAGGCCTGTTGGAAGAAAGTGCATGATAATGCAGAAAGCAGATATTCAACTGTTTGGTGCGATAGGCTGTCAAAGCTGTTGGTACAGTGGTGAAGTAAGAATATAGATTTTATAAAGAATCATCTGCAGGAGAAGTTGAGTGGAGAGATTGGTGTTACATTTGGGTTCAATCTGAATCTTCAATTGCAACTTCATGTAATAAAGTTTTTTTTTCCAGTCCTTAGGAGATTTCATTGAATTGAAACATTAGTTCTGGTTCCATGCACAGGGATGCAGCCAGGCCTGCTGAAAAGGTCCAGCATTTCCATGTTTTTATCTCAGATTTGAAGCATTTTTTTTCATATCATATTTGGCCTGGTTTACATCCAGTGCTATTATTCTAGAAGTGCTGCTCACCTACAGTCTGTCTTGGGTCATGTATCTGTCCTTTTCTATTGCAACATGAAAGTCTGATATTGCCACTTGTATTACCCTGCTGGAGACTTCCATTAACTCAAGTAAATGATGAACATTGCTTGGCATTTTATTGCAGGATCTTTTGCTGCCTCTGGATCTTTATCCAGCTCTGACTGGATAGTTTTAAAGAGACTTAAAATTCCTCAGCTGACATGTCATGATTTTCAAGTGATCCATGTCTAAGTTAGCCGTTAGCTGCTTTAATATAGAAGTTTACTGGGCTACATCATTTCTCTTGTGCTTTCTTTTATCAACTTAGCCATTGTCCTTCTGAAGTTCAGCTTTACGTCACTAAGTTATAGTCATAAAGAAAAAGTTGAAAAAGTTTGAGTTTTCTTTTCCACTGCCAGTGAGAAAGTTCAAGCGTGACCTGATAAAGGTCTTTAAGATTACGATGGTTTATGATAAGACAAAGTTAAGTTGTTTCCACTAGTTGGTAACTTAAGATGGCACAAATTTGAGATAATCAGAAAAAGAATTTAAAAAGACTAGAAGCAGATTTGGGCAGGAACTGGTGTACAATGGGCAATTCAATTCAAATACATCTCCGGAGATGTAGGTCAGAGAATTTCATGCGAACCAAATGGGTGAGTGATATATGCCACTCAGGCAACTTGCCAAGTCATAACTAGGAATTTAAGACATCTCTACTCCTGAACTGGCAGGATGCTATATATTGAGTTTCACAGAGGGAGTGTTGTCGCTAGGCAGATGGGAATAGAGAGCTGATCAAGCCTGGACCAGCAATGGTATTTCTGACAGAGCCTGAAGAAGCGCAGAACTGAAATAATTAAAAGTAAGTATTTTTTTATGTTCGGCCTCCAGAGGTTCCTTCAGGAATCTTTGGTTAGGCCACTGAATATCTGGAACAAAGTGACAGACCATAGTCAGCACAAACTGCACTCATTTGATGTCTAATTTTGACACCATATTCTTACAATCAAAATTAATGTCCTGATTCTCATGTACGTGACACCTAACATCTGTTTCAGGCAGGCTCCCTTTATACTCCACAGTCACCGATGAATAGTGCCCTTTCACCAGTCATCAAGCACAGGCGATTGCAATCTGAAACTTGCTTCCCGACTAACATTGTTTTTTTTCAATAAACAAGTGTGTGAAAAGTCACTTTCTTACTCAAATTCTTTGTACAGAGAGGAGTGAGATGAGGAATTCTCTGGCATAAACAGTCATTGAAGCAAAGTCTATCAATTACTGAACAAGAATTCAGTTTTTATTTGAAAAAGAGAATGAAAGGGCACAAGAAGCCTTATGCACAGAAATGTAGCCACATATGCGTATTATCCACAGTAGACCATTTGGCATTGTAACATCCATGAATTTATGAATTATTATTGACAGTGATCAGGCATTCCCATCAAGCAGAAACAGACTAAAAAATAATCAATACTATTCTTTGCCCATTGGTGATCAGATCATTCATGGTATCAGTATCGGTATTTAAATCTACAATTGTTTGCAAATATCAAATTGTTTAAAATACAATTGAAGCTCTGTATCCATCTGTAGCCTATAGAGACACGTGTGTTTCCTCATCTTGGAACTTCCTACTCCAACATGGGATGAATTAGTACATGACATCAAGTCTTTTCCTCATGACTTATGAATGATTTTTTTTCATTCACTCGTAGGACATAGGTGTTGTTGGCTACATTAATTGTCCATCCCTAGTTGCCCTCGAGAAGCTGGTGGTGAGCTGCCTTCTTGAACTACTTCAGTCCACATGCTGTAAGACCACGTGCTGTAGGTTGACCCTTAGGGAGGAAATTCCAGGATTTTGACTCAGGGACAGTGAAGGAATGACAATATATTTCCAAGTCAAGATGTGAGTAGTTTGGAGGGGAACTTACAGGTGGTGGTGCTTGTTGACCTTTAACTAGGCTATTATTCTTGGTACTGAATTCACATTGAAAAGTAAAGGAACAAGAGAACAGGTTTTGAAGCCTCTTCCTTGCTCTGTTACCAATCATTTAAGACCAGACTGTTTAAAATCTAGATATTTTTATGTTTTGATTTATTGGCTCAAAGTCAAGGGTCCACATATGGGTCAGGTTCTCTGTTGAATAAATAACCTTTGACCACTCCTGTGGCTTATTCTAACGACAAATTAGCCCTGTTGAAGGTAGCAGCTGTCTGACACATTTCACATTTTCATATATATGAGTAAAAGCAAAACACTGCTAATGCAGGATATCTGAAAATGTGCTGGAAAAACTCAGCAGATCTTACAGCATCTGTGGAGACAGAAACAGAGTTAACATTTCAAGTCCAAAGACTCTTCTTTGGAACTGGAAGAAGAACAGCTCTGACAAATAATTTTTGGAGCTGAATTGTTAACTCAGTTTCCCTCCCCATAGATTAAAGCCAGACCTGCTGAGTTTTTCATAGATCTACAATTGTGTCAACATTCTCCACAGCTTGAAGACTTTAGTTGATTGGTCAGGGTACTGAATGTGTAACCAACACTATTCTATATCCTCACGTGTTGGTTTCTCATTGGCTAATTCAAATTACTGAGGTCCAGTAAAAGACATTCAATGAATTCCTTGGGGTAACTTCATCTTTATTGAGTGTTAGATTATGATCCTTTCACAAAGGATCTGGTCTTATTAATAAAGATGCTTGTGAATGTTCAACTCTGTCACCTTCACCATGTACCAGTGTGATCAAAATCAATTGGCACTTGATGCAGTGTACCTATTGCTTGAGGTTTTCCTGACATATGCTGGCAAAAGTGTCTTCCAAATAAAATATTAAGATCCCTAAGAAAAAATTTGTATTCATCCAATGTCACTTATCCAGCATATTTTCCTACGGCTTCAAACTGTTGTTGTTTCGTGACTAGTACTCAATGGCCATGAAAATAACCTTCATTTTTATAGCTGCTTATTTTCTAAATTAACCATTCCAAAGTTTTTCAGAGGAGGAACAATGGACGCTGATCAGGAAGTAGAAGAAAAAGATTAGGGAAAATATACTCAGAGAAATATATATATTTGAAGGCAGAAGGCAGAAACACACAAATATTTATGACATGGTGTTTGACAACAAAATGTATGGAGGATCTGCCAGAGATAGTGAAACTGGCTCAGGGCTAGTAGCCTGGATGTAAGGATGAAGGAGATTGTAGGATGGGATTAGGTCGGTGATGGATTTAACAATAAGGATGAGGATTTTGAATGCACCTTGCTTAAGGGCTTGCAACTAGGTGATATAAGGCTGGGATTTTTCACAAACTATAGAGTTTTAAATAAATTTGAGTCCACATAGAGTGTGTTGGGATGCTGATGGATAAACATTGAGGTGCCAATAATATGGATAGTACATACCTTCAAGAAGAGAAACAAATTTGCTGGAAAAATTCAGCAGCTCTGACAGCATCAGTGGTGACAATGCAGATTGATGTTTTGGGTCTAGTGACCCTGGTTCAGAACATGAAGCCTGAAACAGGGTCACAGGACCCAAAATGTTAACTGTGCTTTCTCTCTCTACAGATGCTGCCAAATCTGCTGAGTTTTTCCAGCAATTTCTGTTTTTATCTGATTTCCTGCATACACAATTCTTATGGGTTTTTTTGTGCATCATTGTAATTTTGATCACAATTCTAGCATCTATGCAGGCTCTCATTTCCTCAATATCAGTGACTAAGATTACATCCAAGCAAGACCTAGTTATTGAAGTTTCATCTTCAACTAAGTTATCCTGTCAAATATGTCCTTGATGAGTTTTTTTAACCTGTAAATACTTACATGTGCAGGGGAACCACCTCTATCTCCTCACAATTCAGATTTAAATGTTACTTTTCCTCTCAAATGTCTTTTCCTTGAAACAAATAATGTGAATGTCCTTAGTAAGTTGATGTGATGGAGTGGATCTGTTGGTTTTTCTGCTGGCCACAGTGAGGTGGTTATAGCCATTGAAGCTCTTAATTCTCAGTGTCATCTTCTTGCTTTATGCCAGAATGAGTTGAAATTGAATCTAAACTAGTCTCATTTACTGTACAGTTTCCAGGCAGAGGTGTGTACCTATTGCCAATTAAGACCATGGCTCTTGTGTAGTATTCTTTTAAAAAGTCTTTTTTTTAGGTTAACTAAACTAACCTCCCAAAAGGCATGGATATAGCCTTAGTTCCATAATCTGAAATGTTGTATAATTTGTTCAGGTCTTGTAATTGCTTGGTTGTTATCATATTGATTAATTGGTCTTCTATTTATATCCATATTATCTGAAATCTGCTTGTGCTTCCCTCCTGGAGGCAGAATTGCTGATTTGACAATCTCCGGTTTATGTTCATTCTGTCAGAGTTTCCTTGACTTCATTGCTAGTTCTTAGCATAACATTGCAGGCCAAATTGTTTTCGCAGTTAATTTGTAGTTAGATGCAGGATAGTTTTCTTTTTATTTAAGCTCCTGGCAACAGTCTTTACACTGCCATACTGGTACTGTTAGTGCCCGTGCAGTATTACATTAATACAGGTTGAATTTCCATGAGGGATATTCCAGTCACCTGTTGTAAACAGTGTTGTAATCTGTTGGTGTCACCTTGCTGAGTTCTACCTTGCCTTCAATTTGAAACTATAATCTGTGATTTAATTCTCTGCGACCACAGGCTCCCTCAAACAGTGATGTAAAATGACCAGGTGATTATTATTTTTTTTCTTGTGTGGTTGTTGTGGAGCTGATATTGATAAACATAACTCCCTGGACTTCAAAACAGCCTCTTATGTTTATCGGAGAGGGTAGATTATGCCTTTTTTAAATTGAGTCATTGACAGACAGCACCTCAGACAGAGTGGCACTCCTTCTGTATTGCAGTGGAATGGTGGTTTAGATATTTTGTTCAATATCTCCACTGGGATTTGAACACACAACCTCCTGACTCAGAGGTGATTATAGCTGATACCAAGGACTTTGCTGTAGGTCCTGGCACAGACTTCTTGCTGACATTCAGGTTCACTACTGGCACGCACCTGTGAGTAAAACTTACCAACTCTGCTGACAGGCAGCTCAGACGGAGTTACAACTTAGGTGTTAAAATGATATGTTAATTAATATTTTGTCATCTGTGATCTTGCAGTGTGTTTAAGGATATCACTTACATATGTCCAATCACATCACATCAGCATTGCTCACTACTTAATCCCCTAATAATTCTCCCCTCTCATTTCTCCTTAGCTAATTGAAGACAAGTTAAAAAGAAGTTCAACAAAGCAGGTAAATTACTTTTAGATTCAGACACGTTTTGTTCTGCAATATTTGATATTTTCTTTTTATAAATGCATAAGAGCCTTCTTTTTCAAAAGCATAGCTGCTGTGCTCAGGAAATTATATTAAAAAAAATTAAAAGGGTTGGTCTTTGACAAATTAAATTGTGTTAAGTGGAATGATGTCAACTGATTCATTGATTCATACAGCATTGAAGCAGGCCATTGAATCCATTACACCTATGCTACCTCCTATAAAGAACAACTGATCTTAATTTTTTCCCATATCCCTAAAGTCTTTTCCTCTTCAAGTATTTTTCTAACTCTGCTCCAGAAATTACCATTGAATTTGCTTTCCTCATTGTTTCGGACTCTTAATAACCCACTGCATATAAAGGCTGCAGGAACAGCAAATCATGTTCAGCCTGGGAACCCTGCAGCCCAATGGCATCAATGTGGATTTCACAAGCTTCAAAATCTCCCCTCCCCCAACCGCATCCCAAAACCAGCCCAGCTCATCTCCACCTCCCTAACCTGTTTTTCCTCTCACCCCAAGCCACACCCCCATCTCCTATCTACTAACATCATCCCGCCCCCTTGACCTGTCCGTCCTCCCTGGACTGACCTATCTCCTCCCTACCCCACTACCTACACTCACCTTTACTGGCTCCATCCCCGCCTCCTCGACTTGTCTGCCTCCTCTCCACCTATCCTCTCCTCTATCCATCCTCTATCCGCCTCCCCCTCTCTCCCTATTTATTTCAGAACCCTCTTCCCCTCCCCCATTTCTGATGAAGGGTTTAGGCCCGAAACGTCAAGTTTTCCTGCTCCTATGGTGCTGCTTGACCTGCTGTGTTCATCCAGCTCCACAACTTGTTATCTCAAAAATATTCTCCAGCATCTGCAGTACCTTTTATCTCTCGCATATAAAAATTCCTCTTCTTTATGATGTATCCTCTGGTTCTTCTACCATTCTGTTAATGAAAAAGAGCTTCTCCTTAGTTATTGTATTAAAACCTCCATAATTTTGAACAGCTCTGTTAAATCTCTCCTTAACTTTCTATTCTCTAAACCGAGAGCTAGACAGAACTTGCTTTTGTACAAGGTTCATTTGGCTTTCAAACTATTCATAGCTACACCAAGTGTGTGCAGGAAAAGTTTTACTTTAAACAGTGCTCAGCACAGAATGTTTTAAATGCAAATTTCTAGTTGCCTTTCAACGGAATGAAATGTATATCATTCCTTTACTCTAGATAATGGTGGATTATAGAAGAAAGAGCATATTACATTTATTACAACCTTGGAACATGTATCAGTACAGGGTAGGGCGAATGTTACATTTCTGATAACCCTGAGACAGTATATACTGATATAAAATAAAAAGGAATCACAATCCTGAAAAATCTGGCACCAGTGTATTACATACCTGATAATTATGTGATTTGCACCACCACAGAATAAGGAATATCTCTTTCCATTTAACTCAAGGATTAAAGTTTTTCAGTGTAATAGAAGGTATGTATTTACCCCCTTACTCCTTATACATTAGGATTGGTGATATGTGCAGAATGAGAAATATTTATTTCTGTTAATGTCACTGCTAATAAAGATTATAATATAAGCTATTCAGGCAAATATTTAAGGAAATTAAAATCTAGGGCTGTGTCATTCCAGGAATTGGCTATTTGTCCATAAGAAAATCCATGGAAGTTCGATGCTGAGAAAGTAACAATAATTTTAAATTCTCCTTATTTAACGCAGTAAAGTGAACCTCAATACAACTTTGCATTTGTGCATTGCAACTCTTAGAGGTTCAAGAATAATAAATGTTTACTGAATCAAAGGCACATCATATTGGTGATGGCATTGTGGTAAAGCAATCCATACCATTCCCTCTGTACTGCTTTCTTCATAACCATGTATCTTCATACCAGATCTATATATTTGTTTCACAACAGTAACCCAAAATTGAGACCATTTTGCCATTCACACTAATCCTCTTGTCTTCCTCCAAACAAAAAACTTTTAAAACCCAATCTTGGCATTACCTAATTATTAACATTGTTGTGATCAATCACTTTGGCCATTCACCCAGGCTCTAACAACATATAAAAATATTCAGACAGGCAGAAATGTCAGACTATGAGGGAGAGGTTGAAGTCCCTTATTTAAGTCCAGATTTATAGTAAGCAGCAAGTGAAGTGCAATGTCATTGCTTCTATTAGTTTGATACGAATGGTTAATTAAAGATAAATTGCTACTTTTATAAAATTGTTCCATAAGATGTTTCCTTCTGTTTATAATCTTATGCTAATTTCATTGACATAGAATCACAAACCTTTGCACAGTATTGAAGATTCCATTCAGTCCCTGACAGCCATACTGGTTCTTTGCCACTTTTCTGGGCCCTTTTAAGAGTTTAAATATGTTTATCCTTTGAAATCCATTTGCGATTCTATTCCGTTCACTGTTTTGGACAGGCTATTCCATGTTATAATAACCTTATTAAGCTTTTTAAAATATTCTCCCTACCTTTCCCTCTATTATTTTGGTTATGATCTTAACTTTATGTTCTGTCACTGAACTGTGGAAATTTTTTTTATATTCAATTTACCAGAATCGAAATCCTTCATATGAACACATTATCAGAACTCCAATTAACCTTCAATGTAAAAAAGGCCGTATTTCTCTCATATTTTCTGATAACTAACCCCTCTCATCCCACATTATAAAGCCATCACTCCTGTTGCAGAGGTATCTATTGTTGTGGAGATCTTGCACATTACACCATCACAATTAAAACAAGACACAGCTTTACCAGTCTTCTTCCCTCTTCAAATGAGAATATGTAATTTAAGTTTATTTTTAATATTAAACAGTGTATATTAATGATATACAAGTTATTAGTGCTGGAATTCAGCCAAATAGTCAGCTTCTGCAACAAAAATATACCCTGTGAACAACAAACCACAATGTAAAACTTGTGTTAAATTATTTCTCTTATCGAATGAATTTGTATTTATTTAAGTATTCATTCATTGAATCAGTAAGGCCATTTCGTCTAGTTGATCTATTTCAGTGGTAATATTCTAGTTCAGTTTGCATCCACTCCTTTTGTCCAACCTATATTCTAACTGAACTATTGACAGGATTTAATATGAATATCTTGACATGGCATATATTAATTTGTATCATTCTTGATGGGTTGATGAGAGTTGGATTCCCAATTAACACACTTTTCCTCCAAACGTTCATGTGGCTTCAGTTTAACTAGGAATCCTGCTTCATTCTTTCTGAGCAAACAGATCCACCATATCCCACAGTGATCCCATGATCTGAAATCTCTATCCTTTGTGATATTTCTTCTGGTGCCAGAACAATTGACTGTTATCTGTCCCTTCATTCTACACACCAGTATTGATGCCAGTTTTGTTGAGTTTGGTGCAAGCACACTGCAGAGTGTGTCGTCAGAATAATTTTGACTTATTTTAATTTTAGTTATCTTCCTGTATCTCCCTTTGTCATCATCTCCCCAAGGATTTCTGGCAGTTGGTGGACTTTTCTGTGTCCAAATTGAACGAATAAAGAACAAGTCACTTCTGGTAGTATATCTCATAACTGGGATTAAATATGGTCCATTGGCCATTTTGTCAACAAATTGACTGAAAGCAAAAATGGTTGAACATTCCAGAATTCTGCAGCCAGTAGCAGTTGAGGCAAAAACTTTGTTGGTGTTATCTCATTTATGATTCAGTACATTTCACACAGATTCCAAAGGACTTTACAACTTGGACTCACTAGACAATGGAGAATTCAGATTGTTGAGTCCGTCTCTTTCCCCTTTCCAGGTTCCAAATGACCTGTAGCTGCCAACTTCAATCTAGTAGCGTGAACAAAAAGCAATGCCGTTGTTGGTTCCACTAGTCCACTGTCAGTGCTTCCTCTCTTTAGTTCACAGATGCAGAAGCTTTGATGAGCAAATTAGAATACACGTATTGATTCTGCCCCCTCCAAGTGAAGTTACATCCAACAGTGGAGGCCAGCTTTTATGGTGACGATATTGCAAGTAAATAAGCTTTGAAGGTATAATGGTATCAACAGAAGTAGTTGTACCAGCCAAAGAAGACATAATACCAATTAACAGATCTTATTGATTGATTGCTTACAACAACATTTGAGGGGAGGCTGTGGCCTAGTGGTATTATTGCTGGACTGTTAATTCAGAGCCCAGATAACATTCTGGGGACCCAGGTTCGAATCCAGCCAGAGCACGTGGTGGAATTTGAATTCAATAAATATCTGGAATTAAGAATCTAATGATGACTGTGAATCCATTGTCAATTGTCAGAAAAACCCCTCTGGTTCACTAACGTCCTTTAGGGAAGGAAACTGCCATTCTTCCCTGGTCTGCCCTACATGTGACTCCAGACCCACAGCAATGTGGTTAACTCTTAACTGCCCTTTGGGCAATTAGGGATGGGCAATAAATGCTGCCCAGCCAACAATGCTCTGACCCCATGAACGAATAAAGAAAAAAAAATTAAGAATCTTGCACCAAATGTACATAAACATAAAAGCAGTTAAAAAAAAAGTTTGTCATCATTTAATCCCCAGTCATTGCTGGGAGGATACAATACAAAATTAGAAAGTGTGTGAACATCTCTAACAAATTCCTTAGGAATACCCATGTTCTTCATGAAGAAGATCCTGCAGCAACTCAAATCATTTCAATACTCGTACTGAAGAAGCCATTGCGACATCTCTGGATAAGATTTATTTTAACTTCTGCTCATCAGGATAATGGTAGCTGTCCTGACTGAATGTTTGACCCTGAAAGATACTCAACAGTTTACTCCTTTCACTTTGAGCTGGAAGGCAGGAGAGGAAGATTCCGGGATGCTTAGAAGCTGATTGTCAGTTTTGACAGACATTTACCATATAAGTAAAAATATTATTGAACAGGACACTGGTGTGTTTGATTAAGTTATTTAGTCAAACACTAGTTTATTGCACCTTTGTCCCATAAATGGTTTTGTATAAACCATTGGAATAATCTCTCAAGTGCATGTTATATTTATGTGAATTTCATAATTCCAAAACTAAGTGAATGTGAGAACTGAAAGTTCTTCTGTTTCCACAGTCCCCCATGACCTGTGGAATGCAGTACTGCTGGAAGCAGAATTACTCGGCATTTTCATCAGGAATCTTGACAAATACTTGAAAAAGGAAACGATTAATACAGGGTTAAAGAGAAGGAGCAGATTTAATCGGATAATTCATTCTAATAGCTGGCACAAGCAGGATGGACCGAACAGCCTCCTCAGTGCTGCATCATTCTATAATTGATATCACAGACTACCAAAGCAAACACCTGGAAATCTTTGTTTCCATGAGTGACAGTTTCCACACAGAAGTGCATGGACAAAATATTACCAGTACAATGTGACTTTCAGTCACTTAACTAAAATTAGTATTGATTGCCCAAGAAAAATATTTGTTCAGGAACTGAAAGCTATGAATTAGAACCATATTAACATAATATTATCACTGTTATCTGTGGCTGCAATCAGTGTTTAATATAAAAGTTGATTATAGATTGAGATTAATGTTTATTTTCACAGGAAGCATTGACCCTCCACTTTAATGCATTAATGCAGTACAAAGGGTAACAGTCCTTCCCAGTCGGAATTAATGGTTTCTTATTCAAATCTATAATAATCACATTACACAGCACCGCAAAGCTAGTTTCTAATAGCTTCTGCACTGGTAAGCAAAATGTGACTACTGTACAGGACAGTATTTAAGTGGGATTCCCTTGAAATGTAGACGGTAATTATGGCTTGCTGTGTACAAATACTCTACCACATTTGTCTTTCTAATTGCAGCTACTTCATATAATATAACCTTATTTATACCTAGATCATTCTATATCACACTACCACTAAATTGCTTTCCGTCCTTGTAGTATTGTAATATAATGCAGTTTTCGTTGTTGTTGGCTTCCTCACTAATGCCATTAAAACATGAAACTTCTTCTCCTTTAATATATATTATGGAAAAACTTAGTCTGAATTCTTGTCTGTAACTACCAACAAATTATTAAGGAGACCTGATACATTTGTTGCCACACGCTGTAATCCAGACTTAATGACTCTGTCAAGTAGATAATTTTTCCTCAAATACTGAAGATTGTTTTGCAAGCTGGATGTTTTAATTTCACGAGCAGATGCATAGAAAGTAAGGAAAATGTATCTGTTTGTGGGATAATAACTACCACAGACAGTAATTCTTTTTCAGAACAAATTACTGCAGATGCTGGAATCTGCATTGAAAACAAAAAAAAAAGCTGTAAATCACAATGGATCAGGCAGCACCCGTGGAAAGAGAGAGCAAGCTAATATTTCAAGTCAAGGTGTCTCTTTATCAGAGTCATGATGAGTCATCTAGACTCAAAACATTAGCTTATCCTCTCTCCACGGATGCTGCCTGACATATTGTGATTTCTGATATTTTTTGTTTTCAGTAATTCTTTTTTAAAAGGAGGATACAGTGTGGGGCTTGGGGCTTTTTTCAAAGGTTAGTGTTCAGTAAAATACAATAAAACATTGGTCAAAGTTGGCTGGGGTCATCCTTTCCTCCCAGACGTTAATTTTTTGATATGCATTATCTTTAAGCCGTAAACTTTCTGTTCCAGGTGAGCTGACATTTTGCTGTCAATCCCTGAAGATAATAAACCTGATAAATATAATTCTCCAGTACCATTTGGACATTAAACATTGACATTAAAATCCAATGTTATTTAACCACGAGCAACAGTCAGCTCTTGATAAAGCAGGACAATGGATCCTTCAAGCAATTGCAGTCAACTAATCTTGACAACCTCCAAGATCTTCCATACCCAGATACTCTGGTTTAGGTGAAACTTAGAGAGACCTACATCTTTACCAATAGTGGTCCTTACCTGAAATCACACTAATATTTTCTTCATTTCACACATTTCAACCGATAGCTGATTAGTGGTTTATTTGACAGATCTGCCTGAGGACTTCGACTGCATTAACTTTTCACAGTGAACAGAGTGAAACTCTCAGCTCAGTGGTTTGAGTTAACGCCCGTGCAGTCCCAATACCTGATGTGGAGGATCACCAAGCTCACTAAAATTACCATGCAGTCTCATAAATGCCTCTCAGATGATCTTCCTGTCCTCTTTGACAGCTTTTCATAATAGGTAAAGGATTGTACCTTAGCTTCAGAAATCTGGGAAGTGACAAGTTCGTGGCTGTTACCTTACTTCAGGTTGGACTGAAAAATAATTAACTCAAGCAGTGTTCTTTAGTTGACATTTAAATCAATCACAGTGATTTATTAAGCAGTTCAACATCAGTAAAACTCTGTAAATATGCAGTTCAGCAAAACTGATATTGTCCGGTATGTTGTTCAATAACACTGGGACCTGGCCTAGGTAACTTGAAAACATGATCCCTTCAGCATACATTGTTACATTTTGCAGTTAGAATGGTAAGGGTTGTATAGGTCCTGATACTGTGGTTGGCTTTACATGAGCCACAGGCCAGTGCAGTACCATGGTTGGATTGTGAAGTGGAACGACTTTGTATTACTGTGTATCAGATGATTAAAAAGGTCTTTCAGTGCTTCAGAAGGATGCGTTCTTTTATAGGATCTAAATTAAGGAGGATAATCAGCCCACTGTGCCTGTTCTGGATCTTTTAAAGAGCTGTCCACTTTGTCCCATTTTCCTGTTGTTTCTCCACAGCACTGCTGAATGTTATTGTTTGAGGAGTTAATCAGCTTCCATTTGGAAGTTGCTAGTGAATCTACTTCCACCACCCTTTCAAACAGTCATTGCCTGACATAAATCCTTATCATCTGTTCAATGTATTTTAGAAATAAAGATTCTTTATTTTGGTGGGTCATGTAATACCAACAAATGACATACAAAGAATAAGGATTTCTTTCAGGAACTCAGAAAATACTGACAGTGGTGTAGAAAGCTACACATAATTCGCCTGTACTCAATAGCTAACTTTGTTTTGAAACTGAGTAAGAACTTAACAACTTCCATCAAGTATGTAGGTGACAATTGGCTTTTTAGCCTCAGTGTGGCTGCCCTGTGCCAGTACTGCCCTACATTTAGCCAGCATGCACCCTACGACCAATACTACTGAAAAGAGATCACATTTCTGTTTCTAGGATCTTGCTATGCATATTTCCTGAATGACCACAGCGATTACACAGTCAAAGTATTTTATATCCTCTAAAGCGCTTTGGGACATCCTGAGGCTATGAAAGGCACTATATAAATGCAAAACTTTCTCTTTGTTACATATCTCAACACAACAGCAGAAAACAGACTTTGGAATAAGTTTTCAGATGGCTTTGGAGACTGAATTGGAGGCTAGTAGGTCCACACTTTCTGACCACCACCCTAGACGCCACTCTTCTGCCAAGAGGGAGAATGAGTGATGGCCACACATACACAAACTGCAAGTGGTCCATTAGATCAATGAAAGGGCATTTAAATGGCGACTCAGCAAATATCGTAGAGGGTAGAGGGGGCCGTGTTCTATTTACCCTCGCTACCACTGTGGTCACTAACCTGTTAGCCATAACCTTTTTGAATGTTAAAATACCTCTATCTTCAGATTCCCATTCCCTCTCTTACCTACATCAGCAGCATCCACTTCTGAAGGTAGGGCTGCCAAATGTGTCAATGCTCAAGGGTCTCCTAATGCCTCTGGCATTTCAAGTATGGCCACAGTCCTGAATTGGATAGCGAGCATGGACTGTGACCACTGATTGGCCTGTTCCTGGAAAATCACAATGACCATCAATTGTCGGCACAATGTGGGGTTCACTCTTTCAGAATAAAACTTTAGAACTTTGCATCAGCTGCACACAGTGAACACTTAAATCTTAGAAAGTGACCTTGCATATGGAACAGAAATGGACCTGAGGTTGCGATGGGGAAAAGCTTAATGGGGGAAAGATCTAAATTGGAGCAGTGATGGATTACTTGAAATCTAATACTAATGTCTTTTTTAAGGGAATACAGAGAGGAAAGAAGCGCCTGTTTTATTAAACCGTGAAAATGTTTCTCTGTGCAATGGATGATACCAGGAGCCAAAAGTGAATATAAAATTATTTCATAAGATTAGATCTTTCCTCAGGATGTGTCTTTGAGGGAGGCTGCACTCATTATTCAAATAAAAAGTCACAGCTGATAAGGCTCTTACTTCAAAAATAACAAACTCTGACTTAATTGTCATGTTGAAGAAATAAATAAATAAATATAGCACAAAATAAATGTCACATTAGACAGATTTAGCTTTGAAACAATAGCAGATTCAGATATATTTCATTGGGAACTTGCCCTGAGTAGTCAAAAGCTGACAAAGTATGTACAAGCCATTCATCAACACATGCTCATCATGATCTGGTAGAGAAATGGAGAGCCAGTAAGGATCAGATGGGAGATGACATAGACTGATTGCATTATTAGGGTCAGGGCTGCAAACCACAGTAACACATTGCATGCATATCTTTTTGAGATGCACAGAAAGCATATGAGTGATGAGGGGCCGGCTTATGAACGCACAGTGGAGTTGACGTTTGGGTACAGACATGTTTATCCCTGTCAATTAACCTTTTGGACCGTCAAGCTGAATTGTAGCAACATTGCTGTTGCTCATGTGTTTTCAATAATGTCATTAACTGTGACAACTTTCAGCAACCAGACATTATCAAACATCAGCATTTACGAGCAATTACAGTAACTGCCCTCTCAAATTGTACTATCTCTACATGTGCCGGTGTAAGCTGGATTCTGTCGAAGTATTTCAAAAGTATGCTACATCATCATTAGATTTTCAGATTGTAACAAATGTCCTGGCAATTTTCTTCCTCTGGTGATCGAAAAATACATGCCTTTTTCTGTAACTTTGAAGTCTTCCAAAATATGAGTAAGTGTTGTTACAAATTTTGAATAACACTCAATGTTCCATTGAATCATGCACAACAACTTTGCACAATTGATTTACGTAATGTAAAATCCTAAGATCATTTTTTTTCCTTTTCTTACAGTACAAGTGAAGGGATTTTTTAAAACTGGGAATGGAAAGTATTTCAACATCTCCACATCTCCTACCTCCATATTAAGTACAGCTTGATTTAGTTGAAAAGTTATGCCTTCTCTGTCCCAGCAACTAACTGAAATGAAAGTGGTGGAGGACCATCTATGGCATTCCTATTTTCTCTGATTCTCAACCACCTTTGGCGTAGTGGATAGTACTTCTCCGTTTGAATCTGAGGTGGTGCATTCTATTTCCACTCCAAAACCAGAGGACAGGATATAAGTCAAATAGCCCTGAGGCAGTGCTGCACTGTTGGAGCTTCTGTCTTTGATATTTTATGTAGACTCCATTGATGAAAACAGATTGTTGTACTAGTTTAGCAAGAATACAGCTCATTTGTTGGGGGTTTGGGTAGGCAATACATTAGCCAAGGCTTAAAAGGCAGGGAATCTTTGGATGAGATGCTACGTGAGGCTCCATCTGTTCTCAAGAAGTGTAGATAGAACATCCCATGATGCTAATGCAAGGAAGAGCAGAGGCATTCTCCTGCGTTCTGGTAAATACCCATCATTTAATCAAAGTCTATTAAAAAAAAATCTAATTATTATCTCATTACTATTTGTGAGATCTTGCTATGTCAAACTGGCTGCCATATTTCAATGTTATAGTAAAAATGACTTCAAAAGTACTTCATTAGTTCTAACCTCTTTTGGGATGTCTTGCAGTTGTGAAATGAGACAGATAAATGTCTTTACTTTTTCTCCTTTTCTTATCTTTCTTCCCTTGCTTTCTCTTTCTATTCTTTCCCTTTCTTTCTTACCCTTTTGGATAGCCATCAATTATCTCATATGAACCAAGGGAAGTCTTCTGTAGTTTTGAGCCAAAATTTACCTGGTAAGACAGGCGATCGAGTTTTTTTGTCTCTACTATATCTGGGTCCCTTGTTTACAAATAGCTGCTCTGTTACACTTCATTAAAATGAACATCATTGTGTGTCAAACATGTTCAGACATCCTATGGGTGTAAAAGATTCAATATAAATGGTTGCTCTTTCTTCTTACAAAATGCATTTTTTTCTCTTTCAGTAAGATGTTAATTTATTGCTCAATCTTTTGTCTTGTGTAATATGGAGTCAAGACTGCTAGCAAATGGAATTTGACCACTTAAATTCATTTTTGCTAGAAAGGGAAGATTTTCATTCTGTTGCTAAGCACTGAATTCAAACCCAGGAACCCACAGTGAAATGACAGTATTTCTGCCAAATAATGGCATATGGACAGATTTTGTATTTTGTGGAAATGCTAGTAGAGCTTGACTTCCTCCTATCCCATCCCCACATTCCTAACCTTGGCTGATTTCCCAGAGCCAGTGTCTTTTTAATAATTTAAATCATTTTGGCAGGCTGTGCTGGTACTTCAACATCACTGGGTCATGCCCACAGATATTGGAGTGTCAAATGCGTGCGGTGCCATTTAATGGCTGTCAATGCTGTTTGAAGTTTTTAAGTTTCCCATCCCACTACCCTCACAACCCAAATGATACCTTGAAGCCCTGAGTGTGTAACTACACTACTTGGACTGCAATGTTTCATTAAGGAGGCTTGCCATGACCTTTGCAAGGGCAATTAGTGATGGGCAACAAATGTTGGACTAGCCAACGAGAATATACAAAAATAAGAGTCAGGCACAGTGTTCTGAATGTTTGGTGTTTGTATGATGCACATGGCAAAAAGTTCTTGGGATGGAGCAATTAGAGAGGCCCCTTGAGCCAATCCTCTTGCTCGCCCCTCTCCACCTTCTTACCTCAGGGAAATTATATGGATTCCCATGGCTTAGTAGCAGATTGTCCTGTCATCTAAGTGCAGCTGATGGATTCATGTAATGTGAAATTTAGGTTCAGAATGGCATTGGTCTCTGACATGGATAGAGTGGTGCTGGTTTCTAATGTAGCTTAAAAGATGGAATTATCAGTGTTCACATCACACATGCACCATATAGTTGGAGGTAGATAGTTATGGATGTCATACTGAGAGAAATGTGCGAGGCAAGCAAGAACTACAGATGCTGGAGTCAAAGACAATACAGTGTGAAGCTGAGGAACACAGCAGGCCAGGCAGCATGAAAGGAGCAGGAAGCATCAATTTTTCTGCTCCTCTGATGCTGCCTGCCCTGCTGTGTTCCTCCAGCTCCATGCTGTATTGACATTGCAAATGTGGACCCCTTAACGTACACAATTATTAAATATGTTGAGTTGAGACTTTAAAGATCAGTTTTGGCAATCTGCATTTTTTTTATGTGGAGTGTTTTTTCCAACTACTTTTTGTACTGGAAAATTGAAGGAAAGAAGAGACTGTAATATCGACTTACCAGACACTTGGGACTCTGAGTTAGACGTTTAGACTGCAGGCACAGCCTGGAAGATTTTAATCTGTTCCTCAGGCCAAATTAGACATTTCTTCAGTAGAATTAGCATGACAACAATGTCCCTCAGCTGTTTGAATAGCTAAAACAAATTTGTTGTTCACAATTGTGTGTCCCCCAAGTACCTCACCTAATTTGAAATTGGTTAACTGTTTCCGTCTATGTGCTTGCCCTTCTGCCTTGGAATTCATTGTGATATGTTGGTTGGTGATTGTCCTAAATAAAAAATTCGCAACGGGAGAAAGGCAACCACTCCTGCCCATTTCTGGATCCCATCTTAGTTTCACTTCTGGCAATGAATGCTATAACGTTTATTTCCATTAATTGGGAAATATTCCATCTCAAGAAAAGATCTGACTGGCCAGCTGGTCTAGAATCCAAGAAGAAGTTAAGATGAATATCACATCTTGTTCTTGCAAGGCAACTTCATCATTGTTGTGTTTTTACAGAATAATCCTCCCCATTCCCTCTGGGCCAGGAGGCCTGGGTTCAGCTCCCACTTGCTCCAGAGGTCATAACTTATTAAAGATTAAAAATATCTACACACAGCTGTAGATAATACAATTCAAAGTTAATCCTTGTATTCGGTAGGCTATTGCAGAAAATACGGAGGCATGGGATTGAGAGTGATTTAGCGGTTTGGATCAGAAATTGGCTAGCTGGAAGAAGACAGAGGGTGGTGGTTGATGGGAAATGTTCATCCTGGAGTTCAGTTACTAGTGGTGTACTGCAAGGATCTGTTTTGGGGCCACTGCTGTTTGTCATTTTTATAAATGACCTGGATGAGGGCATAGAAGGATGGGTTAGTAAATTTGCGGATGACACTAAAGTCGGTGCAGTTGTGGATAGTGCGGAAGGATGTTGCAGGTTACAGAGGGACATAGATAAGCTGCAGAGCTGGGCTGAGAGGTGGCAAATGGAGTTTAATGCGGAAAAGTGTGAGGTGATTCACTTTGGAAGGAGTAACAGGAATACAGAGTACAGGGCTAATGGTAAGATTCTTAGTAGTGTGGATGAGCAGAGAGATCTCGGTGTCCATGTGCATAGACCCCTGAAAGTTGCCACCCAGGTTGATAGGGATGTTAGGAAGGCGTACGGTGTGTTAGGTTTTATTGGTAGAGGAACTGAATTTCGGAGCCGTGAGGTCATGTTGCAGCTGTACAAAACTCTGGTGCGGCCGCACTTGGAGTATTGCGTACAGTTCTGGTCGCCGCATTATAGGAAGGATGTGGAAGCATTGGAAAGGGTGCAAAGGAGATTTACCAGGATGTTGCCTGGTATGGAGGGAAGGTCTTTTGAGGAAAGGCTGAGGGACTTGAGGCTGTTTTCGTTAGAGAGAAGAAGGTTAAGAGGTGACTTAATAGAGACATACAAGATGATCAGAGGATTAGATAGGATGGACAGTGAGAGCCTTTTTCTCAGATGGTGATGGCTAGCACGAGGGGACATAGCTTTAAATTGAGGGGTGATAGATATAGGACAGATGTCAGAGGTAGGTTCTTTACTCAGAGAGTAGTAAAGGCGTGGAATGCCCTGCCTGCAACAGTAGTAGACTCGCCAACTTTAAGGGCATTCAAATGGTCATTGGATAAACCGATAAGGGAATAGTGTAGGTTAGATGGGCTTCAGATTGGTTTCACAGGTCGGTGCAACATCGAGGGCCGAAGGGCCTGTACTGCGCTGTTATGTTCTATGTTCTATGTCGACTGTAGCTCAGCCCAAACAGTGTTGGACCAAATGTGGTGGAATCACATGAGAGATCCAGTGAGGTCTATCACAGTGTCAGGAACAACTCGTGGCATTTTCTATGCATTTGCTGAGCAGCAAGGTGAATTTCTCACTAGGCAGTGGCAAGCTGCCAATTGAAAGGGGTTACAGCTTGTTAATTGCTGTATTAATGACACACTACACTTCATTAATATTCAGCTTCCTATCTTGCCAAATATACTGAAGAAGCTAAACATCAAAAATTCTGAACGTGGAAGTCAAAGCGGGTATCTGATGACTTCAGCTCACTGCCCGGTCCAAATGACTTCCATGTTGGAAACTGGGCATCGACATCTCAGGGCATGCTTCTTGGGCAGAGGCCACATATACTCCATGCCCACAGTCAATAGCATCTAACATGCAACAGCGTATAGGAGCCTCATGTCACATCTCCGATCCACTCACAGGACGCTTCTGCACTTCAATGCTGGTAACTCTTACTATGATACATCAAGGATGCTGCGCTGACAGTCACCCAGTTCATGGACTGGACCAGTGGCTGTATCAGTTTGCTTGCTGCCTTGACTCTGAGCCTACCCAGACACTCACAGCATCCCTGTCTTACCTTGTCTTGTTTTGCCTTGCCCCTCAGCCACAAATACACAGCACTGCTGTATTGCCTTTCTGTTTAGTGCAGACGCAAAGGCAGGAAAATTGCCATGGTTATCACCAGGCCTTCGTCAAATCAAGGGGAATAGCCTTGGATTAAGAGGGTTCTGACATGGTGAGTCAACGGCAACCGGGTTGAACACTGTCAGTCAGCTGCTCAGGGTCAGTCAGAGGGAGAACACTGTCTACATGAGGAGTGAAGAGCTGAATGTTGGGCAGCCCACCACGCATCATGACTCTTTCTGCCCTATCGAGGGCTGTTTACCTCTTGGCAAAGCTGATATTACAAGAGATGAAAGTGAGTGGCACAGCTACATCTGTTAGTGCAGTTGAGGAGATGTCCTGATTGAGGAAGTAGGCAGTATTATTGTTGTTGGGGTATGGGGTGAGTGTGGGTGAATGGAGAAGATGTTGCAGTTAGAGTGGCGGATCATGAGCCTTGGTGGGAGGTGCATACCATGACTGAGATACAATGAGTGTATACTAAATGAGGGATAATGGTGGAACATACCCTGGCAGAGCAGTGAAGAACATTAATGTTCTTCCTACAGAGCTGGGCATTCCTCCAGAGGCTGAGACTGCTTGAGTCTGAGAGACCAGGCTGCCCCATTCTGGTGTCATGGCCTCCAGTGCTGGTCCTGGGGGTTTTGGAAGCCACATGTCAATACCATCTTGTCCAACAGAGACCTCCAAGAACACTGCCCGCAAACCAGGGCACAGATTTCTCCCCATCTGCCATGTCTAAAGCAAACATCAGGAACCATGGAGGGTAGATGCACACTGGCAGTGCTTGTCCAGGTATATAATTGTGTTTTAAAGATGGTGTGAGTGCAGGGTGCAAACAGAAAGGACTTATCAGAGATAGTCGGCATGGCTTTGTGTGGGGGAGGTCTTGTCTGCCAAATTTGAGTTTTTTCAGGAATTGACAAAGATAGTTGATGAGGGTAGGGCAGTGTATATGGTCTACATGGACTTTACTAAAACATTTGACAGCGTTCGTCATGGTAGGCTGGTCTAGAAGATTAAGTCTCATGGGATCCATGGTGAGTTGGTAAATTGGATACAGATTGGCTCGGTCATAAAAAATGCAGTCATTGTGAAAGGGTGTTTTCTGACTGGAATGATGTTCTGCCAGGAGTGGTGCTGAGACCTGTATTGTTTGTAATATATGATTTGGATGAGAATATAGGTGGACTGATTAGTAAGTTTGAAGATGACATGAAACTTGGTGCAGTTGTGGATTATGAGGAAAGCTGTCCAAGGATACTACAGGATATAGATTAATTGAAAAGTTGGGCAGAGAAATTGCAGATGGAATTTAATCCAGACAAGGATGAGGTGATGCATTTTGGGAGGTCAAATGCAAGAGGAAAGCATACAGTAAAAGGCATTGATATACAAAGGGATCTTGGGGTCCGGGTCCATAGTTTCCTGAGACACAAGGGGATAAGGTGGCTTAGGAGGCATATGGTATGGCTGCCTTCATTAGTTGGAGCATTGAGTATAAAAGTTGGCAAATCATGTTGCAACTATATAAGACTTCAGGCCACATTTGGAATCTTGTATGAGGTGCTGATCATCACACTATAGGAATGATGTGAACGTTTTGGACACAATACAAAAGACGTTTACCAGGATATTGCCTGGAGTGGAGGGTAAGAGCTATAAGGTGAGGTTGGACAACTTGGTTTGTTTTTGTTACAGTGTCGAAGGCTGAGGGTGAGGTGACCTTATGGAAGTATGTAAAATTATGAAAGGCGTGGATGGGGTGGATAGTTAGAGTCTGTTTCTCAGGGTGGAAATGTTAAATACTGGGGGGCACAGGTTTAAGGTGAGAGGGTAAAGTATAAAGGACATGTGCGAGGCACGTTTTGTTCACAGAGGATGGTAGGTGCCTAGGTGGTAAAAGCAGACACTCTAGCAACATTTAGAAGGCACTTAGACAGACACATGAACTGGTAGGGAATAGCAAGATATGGACCAAATGCAGGCAGAAGGAATTAGTTTAGAATGCATCATGGTTGGGTCAGACATGGTGGATTGAGGGGCCAGTTCTTGTTCTATGATCTAATGGATGCCAGTCAAGTCTGGGATAACCCAACGGTGCCAAGTTATTTTGGAAATGGTGCATGGTAAGATGAGACTAGAATCTGATGAAGGCTATGCCAAGTGATAAAGTAGGTCATTAATGAGGCAAATTTGGTCAGATATGGCAGGAAAAGTCACTAGGCCTTTTGGCGAAAAGCCCTCCATAACTGGCAACAGAAAGAGGTGGGATTCACTCCTTAATTCCAGAAAGCTGCTCTGATAGAGCCCTCAGCATTCTTATTTAAAGCAAAAATAAAAATTTTAAAAAGTACAGTGGTGCAGTGAATAATGTCAAAATGGGATCTCAATAAGCCCTGCCATGGATACATTGGTAAATTAGATCAGTGTTCTGCACCATTGAGTTCCCAATCCCAGAAACATTGGGACAGTGTTAATCAGATAAGAATGTAAAATTAGAGATAATCAATCTATAACCTGTTTAACATCTCCTTCTTGAGGCATTATCCTTGATGGAGTTCTACCTCACCACATTTCTGAGCATCTTTCTCTCATGTTATGTCATGCCCAGTATGAACTTTCAGTCATTACTTTTAAAATTGAGCACACAAAAACAATAAAAAACAATTGCAGCAAACCTTGTCCATTTTCTGCTTCAGGCAGTCTTGAAACTCAAGTGAGTACCTAATGAGAAAGGAACATTCACAGCCATGCAAGGTATTCACAAAAGAACAGTAGACTTCCAGGTAACCTTTGTCACTGTTTTCATCCTGGACAAAAGAGAACATCAACATTCATTGCACAGATCTCCAGATAGCCAAAGACTGGGCACACCTCTCAAAGGTGACCTGTGACCTGTGTCCAATGACCTGTCCATTGGAAGTCCAGACATAATTACTGTACACGATTTGTCTGGGAAGTTTAAACTGCTGATGACCATATACATTGTATCCAAAATGCTCTGAAAAAGTCTTCAACTTTGAGTTAGAATCAGAGACTTCTAAGGATTCTGACTTATTTTCCTGGTTAGCTACCCAAGAGATGTTAAAGTCAGGACTAACTCCTGTGTAACTGTACAACTGACTCACCAAGATTTCCCCACTTCTCTTGCTGACCCTCCATTCCTCCCAGCCCTTCATCTCTCCCCACACAACTCCTCTTGACCTGACCTCACAACCTTACCTCCCTATCCACCCTACATTGCAAGTTGCCATCCTATCCAGCAGTCATCCTAACACCTTACCTCACCATCCTATACGGTTGGCATCCCTACTCAATTACCTCACCCACCCCCTCAATTCTAAAACACAGACACATTCACCCGTTTACTCACACATTCACACTGACACCAACTAAAAGTTCAGGGATGTTTCAACTTTACTTGCCAGAATACTGCAGCTGGTGCCAGAAAAAGGTGGACTTGGCTTAGCCTCTCCTTTCTTGTATCAAGATCTTCGCAGTTTGCTATGATGGAGCCTCCAGGAATGGCCAGCATTGAACATTTAGCTTGTAAAGACGTTACCATTACCATAGCAGTGTGTGGAGCTGGAGGAACACAACAGGCCAGGCAGCACCAGGAAAGCTGATGTTTCAGGCCAGGACATATCTGAAGAAGGGCTTCCAAAACGTCAGCTTTCCTGTTCCTCTGTTGCTGCCCGGCCTGCTGTGTTCCTCCAGCTCCACACTTTGTTGTCTCTGACTCCAGCATCGGCAGTTCTTTCTATCTCACCATTATGTATATATTTTTTCCTGTAATTAGTGTAGCTTGGAACGATTGTGGTGCTGATTGGGAGGTTTGGGCTGTGTGTAATATAAATGTGAATGGATTCTGTGAACCTTCGATTGATGGTCCCTCATCCAAAACTAGAATGGCTGTCTAAGACTTAAGCTCTTAGACATCACATAGGATGTGTAATCAAAATACCACCCATTGTTTCAAAAATGGACTTTTGAAGTTTGGAAAGTTGAAAGATGAGGAGGCCATTTTGTTGTCTGCTTTTAATTCATTGAGAAGCAGGCAAAGGATTCCTTCAAAAACCATTGAATTAGCTGCAAGTCATCTGACCAGCCAAGGTAATGAACTTGAAAATGGGAGATCATAACTGGAAGAACTGCCCTCAACCTGTTCCAACTTGAGGTTCACCTGGGAACCAAACTCAGTTGCAAGAAAACTTGCAGCTTATTGAGAATGAGATAACAAGGTGTAGAGCTGGATGAACACAGCAGGCCTGGCAGCATCAGAGGAGCAGGAAGGCTGACGGACCTTCGCTGCAACTATAGGCCAACCGTGAAAGAAACAGTGATAAATATAGGCTATAACCATAACTTACCTTTATCTTTATCTAGTCTTTATGGGTGTGAGATGAACGATTGAAACGTTGCATTAATTTTGGGTAAGTGGATGAGAATAAACGACCTTTATTTTGAAACACATAAAAAGCTTGCTGCTGGAATTATGTAACTGAGACATGCATTCTGAGGGTGAGAAAACAAACATCTCCTCCGTATGAACATTCTCCCCACAGGCAATCAAAAGGAACACTTACATTCTGTTTCTACCACTTAAAAGGAACATTATGATGTGGCTAAAATATACTATTTGCCAATCCTTTGCCTCTTTATTCTTGCTTTGTTGTTGTTCTGCCTGCTCCATAAAATCCAAGGACAAAGCAAAAGAGCTAGCAACTTTTTTTTTCAGTTTCCAGTTTCTTTTATATGCATGGAACTGTCCACATTAATGTGAGAAGGAATAAATAATAAGGACTAGGAATTATGTACATCTGCTCTCCCCGCTTCACGCTAAGTTTTCATTGGTTGATGAACAGGTCATGGACTCTTCTAGATTCTCCAAATCACAGTTCTATGCTAATCCAACAGAAGACACATTGCAGAGGCAGAAGACTGATGAAGTGTCGTTTTCCCACCTCTTATCCCCATTCCCGTTTACCTACAAAGCCATTGAGACATAAAGCTGTTGCTGCCTTAAGGCGCCCCAGGCAAGGAGGGGCTGGCACCAAGACTGATAAAGCATATATTTAATTATGGCAACATTTTGTCAGGAATCTGAAAAGCCACTCACAGCTGGGTGAAGCGGACAGGATAAGAGATATGCGCCTGAAATTTGAACTGCTGTCTGGATCTGTGTGTACTGCAAGCCTTAAACTGGAATCTCCCGGTGGTTTGGGCATGTTCCAAAGATCCCTGCCACTGAAAAATAATCACTCGTCGAGTCGCTACGGGCACAGCTTTGGCAACGAAAGGGTGACAAATTCTTTTACCAAAAGTATACCTTAGCAATGGGTGCAGAGGCAGGCAGCTCGCAGTTTACACAGATGGAATAACTCACATGAAAAAGAGAAAGACTGAACCACAAAAATTCTGTCTGCTATCCAACTTAGCACTTCTGAAGAAAGGCAACAAGAGATAGACATAAGATATGGTAGACCAAAACAATCAAATCCAGGTTACAAGAACGAAACTTTTCTGCTCCTCACTGTCCTAAAGTACTTTTGTCCTCCTTTGCACTGGGGTCATTTAGATTAACATTCTTATTGAGATGAACCAGCATACAGCCAGTTAGCTGGAAACTGTGACATATAAAAGTGGGATAGGTCGTCAGCTACTTTTGTCTAAAGAGTCCCCCCTTCTTGTTCTGCCGCAGCTGTAAAAGAGCCATTTCAAAGCAAGAACCCAGTTAACCTCTGAACACCATTTCAATTATGCTTTACTGAGCTTCTTTGCTTATTAGGAACAAGATTTGCCAACTAGCGGCTTTGAACACAAAGATAGGTGAAGCCCTGTACAAGTGGATGCAAGATGACTTTTAATGTGAATCCCGTACTCGAACAAGTTTCAAGTATTGTACGTCAAAGAACACAGAGTCCAGTTACGCATCTAGTTTTAAAGGCTGGGCACTTCAGTGATTATGTTGAGAATCTGTACATTCATTGTACCCAAACTGATACCCTCCCTGCGACACAAGACACTGTAATGATAGGAACACTGTTAGCCTCATTTAAGCAACCCACAGCAAGACAGTTATAGCCTCACTGTCGCCTGAGTGTACACACAGACACTAGAGAAGTGACAAGATGCAGGAAGTCGCGTGTGAGTTTCACGTCACTTTCATTCCTGTCTACAACCAGCCTTACGGAATTATCTTTTACCAGAATCAGTAATATGCAATACTACAATGTGGTGCAATGAATCAGAGGCACACAATGCCGGAAGCAATGGACAAGTTTCTTAATACTTGAAAGATTCTGAGTGTTTTATTTGGAAGGGGCTCCATTTGTTCAGTTGCTCACTACAGTGCCCAGTTTGGGAGGGTTGGGTTGAGTATTTGTGTGAGCTGCTCGCACCTGGAACAGCCTGCAAGTGCTGCAGCATTTGTTTTGGTGTTTTTGAGGCAAAAAAAGGTTGTCTCCAGATTCCAATCCTCACAGCTATCCAGTGACTGCTACTGAAAAGTGTTTAAATTCCTTAATACCAAGACCTATCACTTTTTCTGTAATGTTCTCAACAACACCATGAATCCTGCCCCCAACTGAAAATACATCTGTGGTCCACTTCGGTCTCTTGTGCTTCTCTAGATTTTTTTCTAATCAATCCACTCTCCATGTCCCTGATGTCAGCTGCCCTAAGCCCTAACGCCGAAGCTTGAGAATTCCCTACTGAAATCTTCCCACCTCTCAACTGCTCCTCCTTAAAGACATTCTTTAAAATCTGGCTCTCGTGGTGATCTGCCCTAATATCTCCTTACCTGGCTTAATGTTGTCCCATTACGCTCATGATAAATACCTTTGTATGTGTTTGACCACCGATTCCTGAAGGCAGCAGGAGGGGGTTAATAGGATGATTAGGAAGTCCCAAGGTATACTTGCCTTTATCAGTCGCAGCGTGGATTATAAGAGCAGGGAGGTTCTGTTGGAGAACTTTGGGGCACAGCTGGGGTACCGTGTGCAGTTCTGGTCACCACACTGAAGAAGGATATGATTGCACTGGAAGAGGTGCAGAGCAGATTCCCCAGGATGTTGCTTCGTTTGAAGCAATTTAGCTAAGAAGAGAGGCTGGATTGGCTCAGATTTTTTTTTTAGAGCAGAGAAGGCTGAGAGGAGAAACCTGATTGAGGTGTAAGAAAGATTACGAGGGACAGGGTGGATGGAAAACAGTTGTTCCCTGTAGCTGAAGGGACAATAATGATGGGGTGAAATTTTAAGGTAAAGGGCAGGAGGTTTAGAGGGGATTTGAGGAAACATTGTTTCACCCAGAGGGTGGTGAGAATGTGGACTGCACTGCCTTGCAGGGCAGTAGAGGCGGGAAACCTTGAGGACAGTCATATGGGAGTTTCATTTCCCCCTTCACTCATTGTTTTATTTACTGCACTCAATTTACAGTTCTTAAACCATTTTGAAACTTTCAGAAAGGACATGGATGAAGACTTGCAGTGTCATAACATTCAAGGCTTTGGGCCAAGTGCTGGAAAGGATTAGCAGGCCTGATGGGTCGAAGGGCCTCTTCAATACTGTATGCTATATGTGTTACTATGTTGAAGGTGGTATAGAAATAGAAGTTGTTGCTTAACCATTGAGCAAGGACAAGATCAGGTTTAGGTTGGTGGTGCTCTGTACACCTGGTGAAATTGAGAGTGAAAGAAGATCTTTCAGTATCGATGCTGTCATCAGTCCATGTTGCTTAGTCTTTCTTTTGTTCGTGAAGGGCTGCTGTCAAAATACCATTACTTTACGGATGCCGATGTCTGTGTCATTGTTTCATTTCAAGCTGGATATTTGTACACAACTGTTCATCTCTGGATATGTGCAGTTGTCATGTACACGAGAGTAAAAGAAGAGATGGAGATTTATTGAGGAATCACTGAGTTTTAGTGCATCTAGATTAAAATGGTAATTCAGATGTCAGTGGTTTTGTATATTCTATGTGTGTTGCTTGGGCTTGTCAGGTGATCACCACAATCATTTTAGGTCAGTAATCTCCTATTTTAGGATCATTCTTGTCCATAAACGTCACAGGTACTAATGTTACATTCTGAAATCGGAGAATCAATTGATTTGATTTGATTCATTATTGTCATATGTACCTAAGTACAGTGAAAATTTTTGTTTTGTGTGCAGTACAGGCAGCTGATAACATACAGAGATCATAGGGTGATTGAACAGAGTGAGGAATACAAAGTTACAGCTGCAAAGAAGGTGCACAAAAAGCAAGATCAACAATAGATTTGAAATTTGAGAGGCCCATTCAGAAGTCTGAGAACAGTGAGGAAGAAGCTGTTCTTGAACCTGTTGGTATGTGTGTTTACACTTTTGTATCTTCTGCCCGATGGAAGAGGTCCGAAGACATTATAACCAGAGTGGGAAGGGTCTTTGATGATGTTGACTGCCCTTCCGAAACATCAAGAAGTGATGGTCCACTTTCATTATGATCGTAACACCACTGACATTGATTGGAATAGAGGGTACTTGAGAGGCATGAGAGTGCATCTAGCACCAAGTGTGAATCAGTTCAGGAGATGGCATTTCAAGCATTTAATCATTTTTGAAACCAGAAGGGATATCTGATGAGACATGAATTTTCTCAAAGTCATAGAAACACAGAAGACAGGAACAGGAGTAGGCCTTTCGAACCTTTAAGCCTGCTCCATAATTTGTTATGATAATGATTGATCATTGAGCTCATATTCAAATCCCGCACTCCCCCTGTATCCTTGATCCTTTTAGCCACAAGTCTGTTCTAGTCTGTTACTGCAACCTTACTGGAAGAGTATCTGTGGATTTAAGCATGCCAATGAGGTGGATCATGATAGAATGAGAGCTGCTTCACAAAAATTCTTGGTCACCATGTCTGCTCAACCATTTTACAAAGCAGCCTTGATCAATACTATAATCCCAACTATGCGGTATCAAGAAACTATGTAAAATCTGTCATTTATCACTTATCATTGAACATACGAGGAAGGATGTTATATTTCAGTTATTCAGGATATTGGCAAGACCACATCTTAAATGCTGTGTGCAGTTTTTGTCTCGTTATTTCAGAAAGGATGCAAATACATTGGAGGTGGTTCACTTGTTTGATACCCAGATGAGAGTTTGACTTATGAGGATATTTTGAGCAGGCTGGGCTTGTTTCCACTGGACTTTAGAATAATAAGGAGCGACTTGATTGAAGCTTGTAAGATCCTGAACAGTCTTGAAAAGGTGAAAGGACATTTCCTCTTGTGAATCAGTCCGGAATTATCGGGTGCTATTTAAAAATTAGTGGTCTCCCTTTCAGGGCAGAGATAAGGAGGTTTGTTTTTGTCTGTGATAGTTGTGTGACTTTGGAACTGAGCCTCAGAAGTTTGGGGTGTTGGAATCATTGAATAATTTTAAGACAGAGAAGGATAGGTTGATGTTAGGCAAGGGATTGAGGTTGTTGGGAGTAGATGGAAATGTGGGATTCAAAACACAAACAGGTCAGCCAAGGTCTTAATGAACGGTGGAGTAGACTTGAGGGATCAAATATTCTGCCTCTTTTGTAATTTGTATCTTTATAATACTGTAAAGTAAATCTGTATTTTGCTTGTGTTATTACTCCCAGGATTATAAGGTACACACTGTTTGAAATATGGGTGAACCTTAAGTTAGATCTGCAATATCTGGTTTGTGAGTCATTACTATGCTCTGTTATACACAATGACAGATGGCAAAATAAGCATGTCATTCCGTGCAAATGAAATTTTTATCTGTAGCATTTATTTTAGGGAATTTTGTGCAGTACGATTCCTCTAAACAGCACTGTTTGAACCACATAAATTTGTTGAAAAATAACTATTTCAGTTTGAAAACAGCTAATTGGCTACCAATACGCCTTGCTGGGGTAGTGCGCTGCAAATTAATCTCCCATTCCCAGTGTCATCATGAAAGTTAAAGATTTTATAAAATGCATGAAGTTTCCTTAGTTACCTGTCCTTTAGGCCTACATTGACAGAGATTATGGACCAGGTTTCTGTATGTAATGACTTTTTATTTACAAATAAATACATTCACACACAGGTAAACAATTAGGAACCGTTGACATTTAACTCTGCTAGTTCAAACTCTGACTCTCTTACAAAACTCCTCTTATACACATATATACAGGTAGATCCAAAAATAGCATGTTTAGAATGGAGAAAAAGATTAGGAATACAGTTCAATGGTTCCCGTGCATAGGGTTCACTCACATAATCCTTTTGAATCCTTGATAACAAGCATGGGGCTGGATGAATCCTTGTCAGGTCTTGCTGCTCCTGGATCTTTCTTCTCCAGGTACTTTCACTGGCTTGCAGGAGGCCAGAGTGATTGGTTCATAACATAGAAAGTCTCTGACTTATTGTTTTAAGAGATTGTGGTTGGTTGACTCGCCGAGCTGGTTTGTTGTTCCGCAGACGTTTCATTACACTGCTGGGTAACATCATCAGTGCAGCCTCTGATGAAGTGCCATTGTGTTTTCCTGCCTGGTTTTTAAACTCTGGAGTCTGTTGAGCTGGATTACTTCACTTCCGGTTTTCCTTTGTAGTGGAGTGTATATATTGTCGAGTTCTATGTGTTTGTTGATGGCTTTCTTCGTGGAGTACCAGGCTTCTAGGAATTCCCATGCCTGTCTCTGCTTTGCTTGTCCCAAGATCTTGGTGTCATCCCAGGATCTTGGTGTCGCCCCAGTCGAATTGATGGCTCTCTTTATCCATGTAGATAGAGATGAGTGAGTATTGGTCATGTCTTTTTGTAGCCAATTGGTGTTTGTGTACCTTTGTTGTTAATTTCCTCCCTGTTTGTCTGATGTAGTGTTTGTCACAGTCTCTGGCCGTTGAAAGTGAAGTTGAAAGTAGCTGAAGCTACTTGACCTATGCCTCACCACCCACTTCCATTTCAACGGCCAAATGTACAAACAGATCAACGGGGTACCTATGGGATCACGTATCTCCGGACTTATAGCCAAAGCAGTGATGCAAAGACTGGAAAGGACTGCCCTTCTGCTAATCCAACCTAAACTATGGATGCACTATGTGGATGACACCTTTGTCATCATTAAACGGACCAAACTAGAGGAGACACACAAACTAATAAAGAACACCCTCACCAGAATCAAATTGACCAGAGAGGAAGAGAAGAACAAACAACCCCCATTCCTGGACGTCATGGTAGAGCGCAAGACAAATGGGGAACTCCAAATGAAAGTACACAGAAAAGCCATACATACTGACCAGGTACTGAACTTCAACAGTAACCATCCTAACACACACAAATGAAGCTGCGTGCGAACACTATTTAAACGGGCAACAACACACTGAAGCAACAAGGAACTACGCCAAGAGGAAGAAGAATACCTCTTCCAGGCTTTCAAAGATAACGGATATCCAAAAAACTGGGTCAGAAGTTGCCTATGCAAACAACACCAGGAAGATACTACATGCCCGGACACACTCATCACACTACCTTACATCAGGAACACACTGCAACTAACCACAAGACTGCTACGACCGCTGGGCTTCAGTGTGGCATACAAACCCACATCAATCCTACGACAACTGCTCACCCGAACCCACGACCCATTTCCCACTATGGACAGGACCAATGTCATCTATAAGGCTCCCTGAAGATACTGTGACAAACACTACATTGGACAAACAGGAAGGAAATTAACAACAAGGGTACACGGACACCAATTGGCTACAAAAAGACACGACCAATACTCACTCATCTCTATTCACATGAATACGGAGAACCACCAATTCGACTGGGACAACACCAAGATCCTGGGACAAGCAAAGCAGAGACAGGCATGGGAATTCCTAGAAGCCTGGTACTCCACGAAGAAAGCCATCAACAAACACATGGAACTTGACCCTATATACACTCCACTATGAAGGAAAACCGGAAGTGAGGTAATCCAGCTCAACGGACTCCAGAGTTTAAAAACCAGGTGGGTAAACACAACGGCGCTTCATCGGAGGCTGCACTGATGATGTTACCCAGCAGGGTAATGAAACTTCTGTGGAACAACGAACAGCTCGGCGAGTCAACCAACCACAACACCACAACATGAACTACATATCCACTCCAAAACCTTAGAGATTTAAGCAATTGATGAGAGGTATTACATTGATTTTCTTCAGATTTAAGATATTCTGTACTGCAAGTGAAAGGGCAGATCCTTCCCCTTTTGGAGGTCCAATGGCTTCTGACCATTCACACCCACAAATTGTTCAGCTACATGGGAGTCAATCACATATTGTTGGCAGAGTTAAAGCCTTTGACATTGATAACTGGTCATCATTCCATAGACCAATCAGCTGCTTGTTGCCAGCAAAATATCCAGTTGTACGCATCCTCTGGCTCCAGCCTACCAGTAACTTTCCATTTTGCTTAAACAAGCATTAGTGTAAATTAGTCTTGAGTAACTTGCTTTTAAAAAGTAGACTAATCCTTTCCATAATACTTGGTTCTCTAAACAGTCCTTTTCCCAATTTCAGTTCATAAAAAATACAGAGAAACAAAAAGAAATGGTCCTTACGTAACAAAAGTGATAGTGTTGCCAACTGCTTTTTAAATTTTGTTTCAATATTTTCCCCTCATAGTTTGAAGGTAACAATTTTTGCTGCGTGGAGTTCATCGAAGAGCTGCAGGTCTAAACGCCTCAGTCAAGTGGTCATTCAAACAAGAGCCTAGGTTTTAAGTTCAGCTAGGCTGTTCAACTAGTCGGCTCTGACCATGTCTTCATTGAATTTCTAAGTTTACATACATGCACATATAACAATGATGACTGTAATGTACACATGGCTGGGAAACCTGGGCTGACATTTCCTCTTCCTGAGTCAGGAACATTGAAACTCCCATATGGTGACCACACGGAATTAAAAATGTCAACTGTGACCCAGTAAATGGCATTCTTTCCTCTGAGTTAAAAGATTGTGCCCCATTCCAGGACTCCAGTTCAAAAAGGAAGGCTGACGTTCCAATATTGAGGGAGTGCTACACTGGTGGAGGTGCTGTTTTTTACGAGATGCTAAATTGGGGTGCTGTTTCCATGGCACTATTACAAAAAAGATAGAAGTTACCCTTAATGTCCTGACTAATACTTATCCCTCAGTCAACTTCATAAAACAGATTACTGCTTTGCTATTTACAAGAGCTTGTTGTGCAGAAATTGGCTGCAGCATTTTCTTCATTATGATAGTGATGACTGCATTTCAAAAATGCATCATTTGTTGTAAAGCGTTTCAAGCCATTTGGAGGTCATATAAGGCACTAAATGAATGCAAGTCTTCCTATGTTTTAATAACTGAACCTTTGGCCTTTCTAGTCCCTGTGGTGCTATGTCCTCATCACTGGTTCAACTATTGAGCTCCTGGGTGTGGAAATAGTCAAGTGGTGTTTCAGCTTGAGTGCCAGCCTGAGCCATTCAAATTGGTGATGAAAACAGTCACTAGATTAATGGTAAGGCAATGTACCATCAACATATCTCCCCTGACAGAGTGACATTAAGGCTCTGTTCCAATATAGCGCTTGCTTACTGTAAGCAGCTGCTGCGATTATATTAGGGATCATTCCATGCAATGCAGACCTGCCTGAACAGTTGGCATCATGCCTCAAGTTATGTTTAGCTTGAGGTTTTCCTTGTTTAATAACCATGGCCCTGGTTATGTACTCCTGGTTGTACACAAGGAGCTTCTCAGTTTTCACCTTAGTTATGCCCGATATAACTTCAGGCACTCTAATTATTTCTTATAGTGCTATGAATAAAAATTTGGAGCTTATCACTTTTTATTTGCTATGGGGATCACCAGAAAGCAATTTTAAAAGAAATTTAAAGGGAGGGATCTTGTACCATCCTGTTTATTTAAAAAAAATGTTCCTTCTTATAAGAAGTTCATCAGGAACACACTATGAACTCTTAATTCAAATGAGGCTTTCACGTGGAGTAAATCCAACTTAAATTGCTCTCTAAATAGGAGTCTTCTGAACCATTCCTCAGGCACCAGGAATCCTGCTATGTTGGATCACACCCAGTGATTTCACTTTACAACTGACACACTCGTTTCTAATCAGTCACTTTCCCAATCAATCCCTTTTGTTATCTCTCCTATAAAAAGCTAAACAGAATTTTATCTCTCAGGTCAAATATTATATTAACAGCTGAGGAAAGCTTTTACATTTAGGACTTAATGACTCTCCATTGCTCTCCACTTGAGTCATTTGATATGGATATGATTTTAGTGCTCAGTAATTTAGACCCAGGAGACACCAGAGCAATTTTTTCTGCTTTCCATTTAAACAAGTGAAACAATATTCAATGTATGTTCCAAATTGAACGTATTTCCACATTTAAAAAACAGCTATATGAAAAGAAAACTAAGAACCTAACAATCTGTACTTCAGAAGTAATTACTTGTGTGTGAAACATTGAGAGATAAGCTGCAATACAAATAAAGAGTCTCTTTAATTATGTTCACTTTAAATCAACACATAGTCAATGCCTGTTCTTTGGTGCTGCATTTTAGGCATTTCTAGCAGGAATTTCTAACTGGTGATTTGTGCCTCCTAGGAACAACAGATTTTTAACTTGTCACCCAAGCATGTCATTGGCATACAGAACAGATGTCTGTTATAGAAACCAGCAGCTTTTCCATTTTCACTTCTGTCAATGGAAGTGAAGTTCTGTAAGCTGAACTGCATTGCAAGACCAGTTTATTGTCCCAGGCTCCAAGTTCAAAATCTATCCCATACAGTGTCACTGAAAAGGAATCAAGGGCGGAGATTTACTTGCTGAGAAGAAGGGATTGGGGACGAAATGCTTGTGATTCTCAGAAGTGTGTGCCATCAAAAATTAAGTCACCATTTCAAGATTTTTCTTTAGCAGGAATGAGCTACAGTGGACTAGTGAGATATGTCACTTATAATCATTGATTTCTACTGCGAAGTAAACTTTACTCCAATGACATTATCCTGAGACGTGAGGAGTTATTGACGTCCCCTACTTGTAGGCAGTGCAGGTATTCTGCAACATTGATGAGCTAAGATGATATCCTACACATTGATAGAGTATGATTTCCCTTGTCCTATGGTTCTGTAGAGTCACAGAGTCATACAGCATAGAAATAGATCCTTCCTTGCAACCTGTCCATGCTGACCATAATCCCAAACTAAACTAGTCCCACCTGCCTGCGCTTGGCCCATATTCTTCCAAACATTTCTTATTTATGTACTTACCTAAATGCCTTTAAAATGTTGTAACTGTACCTGCATCCACCACTTCCTCTCAAAGTTCATTCTACACACGAACCACAATCTGTATTAAAAAAATTGCCCCTCGTGCCTTTTCTAAATCTTTCTCCTCGCACCTTAAAAATATGCCCCCGGTCTTGAAATTCCGCACCGTAGGGAAAAGACATCTGTCATTCACCTTATCTACTCCCCTCCATTCCCAGGAAGATCCTGGTAAATCTTGTGTAAGTACTTAGAAGAAATTAAGAAGTAATTTTCTTTAAGGATTATAACTTTTCTCCAAAGCAGATATTAACTGTACATATTGACTTGGATTTGCAGATTTGCAAATGGTTCCCAAATAATTAATTGATAACTTTTCACCCTTTAGAAGACCTTTTAAAAAGAATCAGAATGGACCAGTTTTTGCTACGCTTAGAGACTCAATGTTGAGAAGTTCAATGTGAGTAGAAGAAAGATTTGCACCACGGTGGCTCAGTGGTTAGCACTGATGCCTCACAGCACCAGGGACCTGGGTTTGATTCCACCCTTGGGTGACTGTCTGTGTGGAGTTTGCACATTCTCCCTGTGTCTGTGTGGGTTTCCTCCAGGTACTCCAGTTTCCTCCCACATTCTAAAGATGTGCAGTCTAGGTGGGTTGGTCACACTAAATTGCCTGTAGTATTCAGGAATGTGTAGATTAGGTGGGTTATAGTGGGGTGGGTCTGGGTGGGATGCTCTGAGGGTCAGTGTGGACTTGTTGGGCCAAAGGGCCTGTTTCCACACCGTAGGGATTCTTTGGATAAACCATGTTTCATGATTTCCTTAGCTGTATTCTAGCCAGCAAAGAAATATTGTAGTGCCATCCAAATGTGATATATTCAGTTTGTGCACAGCAAGCTCTGCAAAACAGCAATGGGACAATGATCAAAGATGAATTTTAGCTTTTGTGTTGATTATGAATACATTTTAATGAGAGAAACCTCTTTCTTTTTAAAATGGTACCATGGATCTTTTATCTCCTATGAAAGGGCACACAGGATTTTGGTTTAATGTCTCATTCCTCAGTTTAATAATCCCTAGTAGTGCAGTGAAATGTCAACCTATTGTGTTCAAGTCTCAGGATTAGGATGTAAAACCACAATCTTCTAACCTGGCAGATGAAAGTACCACAACTAGCTCTTGTTGTTCTGTGGTCACTTACTACATTCATCTTAAGGAGTTTACATCCACCTACAGATCTTCTCATTGGAAGCTCAATGGCACAGATCTTTGTTCAGGATCATCGCTGTTGAAATTTCTTTACAATAGCTTAACTGAACCAAAACAGGGATCCTTGCTGCTTCTAAAATTTCTTTCTTGCATTTTAATGTTGTAAGTGATGTTGTAGAGAGCAGAGCATGGTGTGAATATAAACAAAAAATGAACATGGTACCACATTGTCCATTTCACTGAAATAATGGAACACTGGCTTCTTAGCCAAATTACTGACTCTTATTAGCAAGCTAACCATATTGTCTTATTCAGCATCTTAATACAGGCTCTAACTTTGGAAGACAGTGTACAACGGTCAGACTGATTTCCTAGTGAATGAGACATTGCACAGAAATAGCACAAAGTTTTGCTAAATCTATTCAAAAAATTGGCTATAGTTGACGACTTGTCTGCGATAAACCAACTTCATTATGAACAGGCGCAGCACTGGCTTACATGTAAGTTTGACTGTTGCTTTTTCTCAAATTTCATCCTGTCATCCTATAATAATTACTCCGACCACTGGCTGATAAATTAAAACAGCCATCCTTAAAGTGTCCTTACAAAGTAGCATTATTATTTTAAGTTATATGAGAAATAAATTAGGGATTCTTAGTAGAGTGAATGTTCTCATTCATCATGCTCTCAATTGTATTGTGATGATGTCCAGTTGTCATTTGAAGCAGATATTCTGAATTATACATGTGGAAGCTCTGTAGGCCCAAACTGTCCACTGACTAATGCTGTTCTGCATATCTGAAACATTCCATGATCTTTTACATTGAAAAACAAGTTGACTCCACTGTTGTGGTTAACATCAGTGCGCTAGAGTGGTCTCGTGCCTGCGTCCCTTCTTTATCTTGCTGCCTGCTGGACCTGTTTTTTGTAAACTATCACAGAGACTTTTTTTTGGTTCTCCAATTTACTGAAATAAAATCTTTCCAGGATTCAGTTTTTTTTTTCTTTTGCTGTTTTGGGAGTTAATTTTAGTGTCACCCTTGGCTCAGTAGTAGCAACTTCACCTCAGTAGGTTGTGGGTTCAAGACCACATTATTTATGTTGGAATTTTAAAGCTGTGCTGAGGGAATAGCACAACCAGCAGTGTCAACTTCGGGTGAGATATCAAATGAAAGCCACCTTACCCTCTGAAAGTGGAGCGAAAATATCCCATGCTGCTTCTCAATGGAGGGTTCTTCTAATGTCCTGGTGCATTCTTCCCTCAGCTAACATCTGGCCTTCAACTCATTGTGTTCATGATTCTTTCACAAGATGTGGGCATCACTGGCAAGGTTAATTGCTTGTCCCTAACTGCCCTTGATCTGAATGGCTACCTCACCCATTTCAGAGGTCAGTTAAGAGTCAACCCCACTGCTGTGGGTCTAAAGTCACAGGGATGTTAGGGGACTGGATACCTTTTCACAACAGTCATTGATAGTTTCATGGTCTCTGTAATGAGACTAATTTAATGTTCTGGATTTATTCTATGAGGTAGAATTTGAACCTATGTCTCCAGAACATTAGCCTGGGATGCTGCGTCATTAGTCCACTGACTTTTTCATTATTCCACCATCTCTACCCCAATTTAACTCGCAAGATCCTACTGTGTGTGATTTGGCTACTAGGTTTTCTACATTACAACAATGACTATGCTTCTAAAAATATTTAATTGACTCTAAAATACTTTGGGATGGCCTGAAGGACATGGGGAAGTGATATCCCACTGGTATTATTGCTTGACTATTATTACAGAGACCCAGGTAATATTCTGGAGACTTGGGTTCAAATCCCACCATGGCAGATTGTGGAACTGGAGTTCAATAAAGATCTGGAATTAAGGATCTAATGACAACTATGAAACCATTGTCAATTGTCTGAAAAACGCACTTGGTTCACCAATATTCTTCAGCAGATGAAATCTTACTCTAATGTTCTTTAAGGTGGCATGGCGGCTCAGTGGTTAGCACTACTGCCTCACAGCACCAGGGACCTGGGTTCGATTCCAGCCTTAGGTGACTTTACACATTTTCACTCTGTCTCTGTGGATTTCCTCTGGGCACTCTGGTTTCTTCCTGGCACTCCAGTTTCCTCCCAGAGTCCAAAGATGTGCAGGTTTGGCCGATTGGCCATGCTAAATTGCCCATTGTGTCCGAGGATGTGCAGGCTAGGTGAATTAGGGTTACAGGGATGGATGGTTCTGGGTGGGATGCTCTTCAGAGGGGCCTGCATCCACACTGTAGAGATTCTGTGATCTACCCGTCCTTGTCTGGTCTGGCCTACATGTGACTCCGGACCCACAGCTATGTGGTTGACTTTTAACTGCCCTCTGACCAATTAGGAATGGGCAATAGCCTAGCTAGTGACATAAATGAAAAAATAAAGTTTCTAAAAATTACAACAGAAATGTAATTCATCTTTCAATATTGATGTGTTGATGTTGTAGAGAGTGGAGCAATCATAGGCCGATATATCACAGCATGAGGTGTGCAAATTTGAATCATTATGACCATGAATTCAAGAACTTAACTGCACTGTTAAGACCAAAGTTTTTCAGGTCATGTAGGGAAAGAAAGATTATAAAAGGAGATGTTTCCTATATCCCAGTCGTAACTTTAATATTGCCATTGTATTAGAATTAGGTGCACAATATGCAGAGCGTAGAAGATTAGGTTTTGCGGGGAGGGTGGGGTGCGGGGGTGGGGGACGCGGTGATGGTGGTTGGATAGGTGGGGTTTTGCAGAGAGACTGCGATCTTATTTTCTGAGAAGCTGAATATTACAGCTCATAATAGCTCGTGGCACAACTTGATTGGCATAGTTACTGGAGTGATCTACAGTTTATTTCCACAATGCTAGATTTTGCGCTACTTTGAAGATTTATCCAACTTTGCTTTAAAAGGTGTAATAGTCACAGCCTTAACCAGCCTCTAAGGTGACTCAGTACCACAACTCTCCATAATCTTTCCCTTTTCAAAGACTTCAAAGAAGTAATGCTAAATTTCAGCCCAGCTTTGAAGCATTTTCCAGTTCTACTGCTGCTTCTTAAATGTTTATTTATTTTAAATGGGAGAAGAAACCAAATTACTTATATGTGACTGTTGGAAAAACACTCTAACATCCTTAAACTATGCTGACAGATGAGGTTAATAAAGTTGTGTATACTTTTGAAGGGGAAGCCACCAATGAAGACCTAATTGTCTCTCCATATATTTGAAGAAGAGGTGGATTTCGGTCATGGTGGTGAACACAGGGTTGGGCCAAGACTGGGCTGGCATCCCTTCTGTCAAGATATCAGGCTGTGATTCAAATTCCCTTGAGCGAGTGCCAGTTTACGCAACTCTGGTAGTCGCAAGCAAATGGGAGTGGTTTTAATTACATGAGTATTTCACATTTCAGGCCAATAATTCTGTGGCAGCTGGGAGAACAGAGCAGAGATAACGCATCATATAAACAGATGCAGAACAGAGCAACCAAAATCAGTAGCATAGTGAGAATGAGAGACAAAAAGTTGGGATTGTGGGGGGAGGGTTGGAACATGACTGGGTGAAGGCAGGCACAGACACAGGATTTGTGTGGAAACCTCAGTGTCTGACAACTTTGTCCTGACTGTTCTATCTGAAACCTTTTGAAGGATTCAATGTATTTGAGTTTTGAAATCATTTTAAGTCAGTCATGTAACAGAGCTAGCTCTCACCAGCTGTATATAGGAGGCAGTCAAGAATACTTCTCTGCCACCAGTTTGTGATTGCAAATATACACGCAGGCTTCTCAAACAAACACAATATCATAATTGTTTTTATTCAGCTGACAGCTCTTCCCAAATGAGTTCCACTGAGAAGGCATTTAGTCATCTGTCAGATCTCATAATGTACAATACAGATAGCTGTAAAAGTGTCTGTGCTGTTCATTTACTCATAGTGTTGCTTGAGTTGTGTTGTGTTTGCACGTGAACTAGAAGCTATCACATTTAACCCAAGGGATATGCCAGAATGAAAGCGCATCAGTGACTCAACAAAATAAAGAACTAGTAGGACAAAGGGAAATCAGTTTTTATTAGTTTGGGGGTGTGGTGGGGGCTGGTGCAAGTGAAGGAAATCATTGTGCAACGATAACAGAACTGAAGATTTCAGCCTCTCAATGCAGTATTAAACATTATTTGCAGTGCTGCTTGATACATCTTTACTGTAAAGGGGTATTTGTAAAGGGCTTTTCACAGAGTTTTTCAAGGCCTTATGTTGTTAACCCTTGCATCTTCCAAACACAGCTCATCCCTGCTTTCAGAGAGTTTTCTGGATCAGAGCACATCATTGTGAGAAGTCTGACTCACAAACGTATGGAATCTGACTCACTTCTACCACTGAAAGACTCAATTTATCCAACTGACCCATTGGGTTGGTTAGTGCACCTGCCTGCTCTCAGTTTCAACAGAGTGTTAATTATGTGAGTGCTAAATGGTAAAGGGAAGTTCTTATTTGCATCAGGCTGAAGAAATATAATCACTTAATATCCAGTTACCAAAGCAATCTTATATATTCCACAAATGTGAGGCCAGTTCATCAGAATATTTGACACAACGCCCTGGAGTTTGCGATCAGTGGTAAAGGGGAAATGGATGTCACTGACTGCATTTAAAACTACATCACTTTTTCATTGGCTGCAACAAGAATTTGCTTTCCCACTGTAGGTCTAATTAAGGCCAGAAATCACATAACACCAGATTACAGTCCAACAGGTTTATTTTTATTGTGGCTTAGTGGCACTACATATTTCCATTGGAACCCCTTTAACATCATGAGTTAAAGATCCCAAGGACTATTACTAGGTCAGTGACAGGTTAAGTGTTTTCATCATTTTTAACACTTTCTTGAATCTACTTTTAATTAGAGTTGGGATGATGGATGATGAGCAGTTCTGTGGGTACCAGAGGCAGGAGTGGGTATGCAGAGTTGGGGATACCAAAGTATAAAGACTTCCCACTGAACATTATGAGCCTGAATGAAAGCTATTTAATGTATTGCAATGTTTTTATTTTGAATGACCATTTTAATCACTGACCTGTATGTAGCAGGTTTATGTCATAATTGGTGAATGGTACCTATTTCTCATTGATGAATTATTTCCTATTTTGTGGTATGTATTTGCAGAATAAATTAATCCAATAGGTGTAAAAGTTATCATTTTCCAGAGTTATTATTGGGTGAAAAAGACGTTTGAAGTTTAGCATGAAAAATAGAAGGTGGGAGCCAAGAAAAAGAGAGGAAAGTATAATTGGGTCAAATTTTTTTACTGGCATTTTTCCATTTCCAGTAACTTCCAGTAAAATTGATGGAAATACTAGTAAGAATTATACAAACTAACTTAAATAAACGAGTATAACACCTTTTGTAACCTGTCAAAACACTTCATAACCAGTGAAACATTTTGAACTGTACTCAGTATTGTAATGCATGAGATACACAGTCAAAATCCTAGAAATAGTGATAGAATATTCTTGAAATGATTATGGTGAGGAAAGGAAGATAAAGATTGTATTGGATAAAAGGTAACGGCTTATGAATTGATAGAAAAGGTGGTAAACCCAAGGATTGGGAGAAAATTAGATTCTCATAGATGTTGAGCTAGAACTTATCAAAGAAAGGAAAAATAAAATGTGAGTGCACGATACTAAATTTAAAAAAATGAGGTCTATAAAGGCTTCTTCATGTATGGAAAAATCAAAATATTAATGACTACAAATATGGGTCCAATGCATTTGAATTCAGGAGAATTAAAATGGTGAATAGAGAAATGACAGAGACCCAAAATGATTACTTTGTGTTTTCTATTCTTGTATTTGTCTTCATAGAGGAATCTACAGAACATCTCTAAATTGAAAGGGAGCCAAGGGACTTGTGAAAATGAGGAACTGAAAGAAATTGGTATCAATATAGTCACAGTACTTGAAAAATCAAATGGGTTGCAACATGTTATATCCCCTGGACCAGATGAGCTATATCTCAGAATATTAATGGAGGTGGCTATACAGATAATGGATGCATTAGTGGTAATGGTTCAAAATTCTGTGGATTCTGGAAATGTTCTTCTAGACTGAAAAGTAGTAAATGTATTCCACTATATACAAACATCTGAATAAGGAGCAGAGGTTGGCATTCGACCCCTTGAGTCTGCTCTGCCATTTCATAAGATCATGGCTGACCTGATTATAATATCAAATCCATGTTTCTGCCTACCCTTACATTCTTACACCTCCTTGTTTACCAAGGATCTATCCACTTATAATTTTAAAATCTTCAAAAATTGCTACCATTGCCTTTTCAGGTATAGTTACTAAGCTACTTGGCTCTCTGTAGGAAAAAAAATCTACTCATATCTGTTTCAAATAAATGACACCTTATTTCAAACAGTGGTCCCAAGTCTAGATTTCCCCATCAGAGCAAACATCATCTCCACATCTGTCCTATTAAGAAGGGAAAGAGAGAGGAAATGGAGGGCAACAGACTTGTTAATTTCAGAGATAAAAGGTACTGCAGATGCTGGAGAATCCGAGATAACAAGCATGGGGCTGGATGAACATAGCAGGTCAAGCAGCATCATAGGAGCAGGAAAACTTGACGTTTCGGGCCTAAACCCGC